>CM035197.1:5758259-5813890 GCA_020233015.1 Callinectes sapidus
ACTTTGTCTCCTATAGCTTTGAAAATATTTTGTAAAGTTCTGTTGAATAGGATTGAGCCGGTGTTAGATGGTGTTTTGAGGGAGGAGCAAGCCGGTTTCAGAAAAGGTCGGGGATGTAATGATCAGATCTTTGTTGTTAGGCATTTGATGCAGCAGGCAAATGAAATGAAGGCTAGTTTAAGCTTGTGTTTTGTTGATTTTGAGAAGGCTTTTGACAGTGTTTCTAGAGAGGCGATGGGGAAAGTGTTGAGGTATTATGGTGTTCCAGAGTGGTTGGTGAAGTTGGTTAAAGATTTGCATGAGGGTACGTTTTGTAAGGTTATGAGTGATGGGTCCTTGCGTGAGGCTTTTGAAGTTAAGTCGGGTGTGATTCAGGGAGGGATTCTTTCCCCTTTGTTGTTTGTCCTTGTTATTGATTATGTGATGAGGAGGGTTGCAGAGGAAACTAATGCGGGAATTGTGTGGGGAGATGGACGTAAATTAGCAGATTTGGATTATGCAGATGACATTGTGCTTATTAGCGAAGGAACAGATGAGATGCAAAGGGTCTTAGATTGTATAGTGAAAGAGGGGGGAAAAGTTGGCTTGATTATTAATTGTGCAAAAACGGAAATGATTAATATGAATATTGCTAACCCAAGAGCTTGCGTGATTGGGGGAAGAGTTGTGAAACAAGTAGAAAAGTTTAAATATCTTTGTACGCTTTTGTCTATGGATGGATCGTTAAAAGTGGAGTTTGAGGAAAGGTTAAGGAAGGCGAATCAAGCGATGGGCATGTTAAAAACTGTGTGGAATAATAATAACTTTTCAGTACACACTAAAATAAAAATTTATAAAACTCTGGTTAGAACTATTTTGATTTATGGGCATGAATCGTGGTATAGTACAGTAACATCGGATAAGAAATTCGTGGTTTTCGAAAATAAGGCTTTGCGAAGGATTTTAGGAGTTAAGTGGTGGGATAGGGTTTCAAATGATAGAGTGAGAGAAATTACGGGGGTGCAACCGGTAGATGAATATGTTAGATTGTCTCGATGGAAATGGCTAGGACACGTCTTCAGAAGGGAGGGAGTGATTGTACGGGGAACACCCGGTTGGCAAGTGCAGGGTAGAAGAGGGAGAGGAAGGCCGAAGGAGACGTGGATGCGCACAATGAGGCGAGAAGCTGGTGAAGAGTGTTGGGAGGATTTGGAGGAGTTGGCACAGGATATATGGTGGTGGCGTGAATTCATTGAGGCCCTATGCATCCCTCAGGGTGACACAGGAATTGATTGAACTGATATTACACAATAAAATGTAATAATTTATATGTATATATATCAATGTACCTATGAGTGAGTGAATATACGACTAAATATATAAGAAAAGGAGGGCGAAAAATCAATGTACCTATGAATGAGTGAATACATGGCTAAATATATAAGAAAAGGAGGGCGAAAATTAAGCAAAACAATATAGCCATCCCTTGTGAAACAGATAAAATGGGTTTCATTGCACATCGGCTAACAAAGCCGGCAATCCTGAAGAACCGAAGAATGCTGTCGCTGAAGAAAGAATGAGGGAGCATCATGTGTCAGTCAGCCTTCAAGACGGCTCTTGGGTTGGGGATGGGGAGTATAGATTTTAGCCCCTTTTCACACTAGTTGCCTTCTATGCTTTCCAATTTGGACGCTTTCACACTAGGCCACTGCAGTCTCGACCGGGCAATTTCCGGGACACTAACATTTCGGTGTCTCACTTCCGCAACTAGTGGCGGACACTGGCAGTTAAAAAACTTCTTTTCGTCTGCACACAAATCAGGGAAAAGTGTATGATGCACTCCCGTGTACATCCTTGAGGATAATATAGGATGCACATGCACTTTCCTTTCTGCAGAGCGCCTCTTCCGTTTCTTTTTAGCCAGCAGGGCAACGAGGAGTTTTTCGTTGGACGCCATTCCTCCAACTGACAAGGAGCGGCGGGTTCATGAGGTCCGGGCATGATCGGTGGCGGACACCGGTGTCCGAGTGTGAAAGCATGGAAGGCAACTAGTGTCCGCCACCAGTGGCGGACACTAGTGTCCTAGTGTGAACGGGGGCTTAGAGAATGGGTTGCGGAATGTGGTTCCGGAGTGTGGAGAAAAGGTTTTTGTTAGAGGGGTATCTTAATTAACATATTTATTATTCGTTTTTCCTTCTATAGAGTGGTATTCCTGTGGGTCGGCATAATACTTGATATTAGATGTCAGTGAGTCAGTTCAGAGTGTAGTCTACCATGTCTTAAACATTGTGGACCCAATGTTGTTACAGCCAACCGGCAATGGACTCGCTCTCAAAGCTCAAAATCTTACTTGGTCAGTTCCTCAAGTTTAGTGTTGGTAGCTTCCACTGTTCACAGCTGCTGTCAAACCCACAGTGCACAGCTCCTACACTCTCATAAATCAAGAGTTAAGGAAAGATAGAAACTCAAAGACACTCAAGGGCACTTTATTCAGACATTGGCAATTTATAGATAAAGTCTCTCTCTCTCTCTCTCTCTCTCTCTCTCTCTCTCTCTCTCTCTCTCTCTCTCTCTCTCTCTCTCTCTCTCATGCTGGTGAAAATGATATGTTGCATGCAAATATGCACCCAATCCTTATGCATATTTACAGAGAATGCAGAAGCAGACAACAAGGCTGTGCCACAACTGAAAACCTTGTTATGTCACAGCAACACAGTAACACTTTACAGCTTTGTTCTGGCACCGACACCTCCGACACATGCACATGAACACACACATTACATGAAAATAAGAAAATAAAAGATCAAACTTTTAAGGCAATTTTTCATTACACCAAATGCCTCTCTCTCATCACTGCCACATCAGGAGCTGAATCTCTGCCTGCTAGCAGGTGACTGGTGCAGAGAATGCACTCCAGAACATGTTATGAAAATTCAGGTGAAATAAATAAATCCCTACACACACACACTAGCAGCAGCAGGTATGATATAAGCCAGCACCTGCCCAGCTGCCCAGAGACACCCGCAGCACCCCAGCAGCTCAATGGACACCCCACACACTGCCAACAAGGACTTAAGTATAAGTAAAATTTGTCTTCCTAAGTAATTTATATATAGTTTATGTAAAGTGGTGGACTAAAGTCATTTCACAATCTGCACTCACTTCCAGTGTTAAACATCTTTCTTTAATTTGAAATCCTTGGGTAAACTTAGAATCAGCCAATTGTTTAGTTTGGTGACAAGATTGCCAGCAATTTTGAGAACTAAAATCAAGGAAAGAATACAGAACAAATTGGAAAGGAGCATGCAAGATTACATGACTTTTGACCATATGCATACAGTACCTACAGAAGTTCACTGTCACTTCCTTATCTACATCATTCAATACCATGTTAGGGAATGACTTTAAATCATTGTCATATTGTCTCTTCTGACTTTATGGACCATCTATATACGTACACTGCTGCATCAAATTAGAAAGGCTCATAATAAACGTATAATAAAAACTAAACTATTAAATGTTTGATGGTCTATTCTAACTTATCAAGGAATGCCACTTATATCTTCTCAGGATACTTTTCCTGAAACTATGTACGGCCATATGTGTCTTTTCCTGATTTCAAATATAAGAAAGTAGTAAAAATATACATGTAGCAAAAATTAGCCACTTAATCAATAAGAACAGTATCAAGCCAAGGATAAAATAGAAATACATAGGTAAGCACTATCCTGTCTTGTCAAAGCTTTAGGCAGACTGAGGAGAGAAAGATGATGCCTTGAACCATACACCACACACACAAACACACACACACAACTGCCAAATACTGAAATATATACTTATGTGCTATGATGACATGTTTTTAAAGCATTTTCTCAGCGCTTCTAAAAATGAGAAACATGTAGGTGGCACAGGGTAGAACTTCTTGTAGATACTGCATGAATGTATATGTATATAATATGTATGAATGTATATCACAGCTGCCCATCATCAGTACTACAGCCAAGAAAAATGCTCTCAACTGTAAGGTTATAAGATTCCACTAATATGTTGGTGGACAGTTTTTTTAATCTGATTTAATGAAAAAAACTTGGTAAATAAATAAAAGTCCAAAATCTAACCTTCAACACTCCCAGGTATCCCTTATGCCATGCACAAATTGTGGCACATCTACAAATTAAATTATACACAGCAATCAAAATTATGCATCTAATGTACAAAAAACTTTCACTTCTCAAAGTCATACACAGACAAAAGTTGTTAAGACTTAGAAAGTTATCATAATGTTAATTTTACTGCACATTGTATTGTACTAGTTTTTCTTGTTAGTATGAATTCCCCAAAAGTACTGTTTGATCAGTCAGCTGGGAGAGAGGCAGTTAGCACTGCTGGGGAAGCTAAGCCAAGTCAAACCAAGGCAAGAAGCTACAACCTCAACTCACTAAGACAGCCATCACCCACACACCAGCCAACCAACATCATCCTCACTTGCCAGGAATGAAGAATGACAGAGCTAAACATCTATCAGATATGAGTTGTAGCTTACAAGCTATATTCACTAAGATTAAACAAATACTTTTATCACAATAATGAAAATAATTCCCTTCTTCAAAGCTTTACATCAAATGATGGCATCTGACACGGACAAGAGGATGCCAGCATGGTCTCTCCAGGTAAGACTGACCCATCACCCTCACACAGTGGTACACATCTTTCAAAAGGATGCATTTATACACTTCATTATGCAATCTATCTTCTATGCTATATACTCCAGTTCTCATCTCTCAGACTTGTATCTTTCTTCAAGAATAAATAAGTAATTTGTAAAGCTGTCCATCACATACTTTGTAATTTACCACAGATAACAGGAAGCTGGTGAATGATACCAATGCTATGAACATTATACCTCCAAAAATATTTATCATACTTAGAATTTTTTTAAACTGAAAACAGAATATACGTAAAGGGACCATCACACACACACACACACACACACACACACACACACACACACACACACACACACACACACACACGTACACACACATACACACACACACACACACACACACACACACACACACACACACACCGTGTAGTGTAGTGTAGTGGTTAGCACGCTTGGCTCACAACTGAGAGGGCCCGGGTTTGAGTTCCAAGCGTGGCGAGGCAAATAGGCAAGCCTCTTAATGTGTATCTAGCCCCTGTTCACCTAGCAGCAAGTAGGTAAAGGATGTAACTCGAGGGATTGTGGCCTCGCTGTCCTGGTGTGTAGTGTGTGATGTGGTTTCAGCCCTACCCGAAGATCAGTCTATGAGCTCTGAGCTTGCTCTGTAGGGAAAAGGCTGGTTGGGTGACTGTGACAGTGAATTACACAGTGCCTGGTGGTATGGGCACATAGATATTTACCTATTTATAGCATGTATACATAATTTTAGTCAAGTCCCCAGATCTACTTGTCAGCATCACATGCATGTATAGAAGATCTACATCATGCCAAATATCACACAAAATAGGTCTTATGCTGAGCTATGTACATATTATCAGCACCATCACTCATGAGCAATGCTTTCTGCTCACACAGTTATGGAAAATGAGTAATATCAGTACATCCTTCTGGAGAAAAGATCAAGAAATTAGAATAAGAATATACAATATGTATTGCTAGAGGCCTACACCGGCATAGATGTGAGAGAATGCATGTGAATGTATGGAGATGCCTTACAATGACATCCCCTCCTCAGCCCTCCAACTGCCATGTCTTCTCAAGATTAATAGAATGATTTGGTAGAAATTTAAAATATAATTTTGTAGACACTTCTCACAGAACAGTGACTGATAAATATTTACTTCACATCCTCAAGGACCTTTGGCAACTTCCATCCTCAAGGACCTTTGATAACTATCATTAAAGGTTTCTTTGTTAAAACACATCAGAATTCCTCAGGGTAGTGAGTATCATACTGATACTGGCAGTCAAGAGGGTTATAAGGAATGTCAAGCAGGTATATAGACAGACAGACATATTGCTATGAAGATTTCACCACCCAAGTCCTGCAGACAACACTGAGGACCTCATGGCACACCATAGTCATCATCATGTTGAAGTATTTGCATGATGAAGGAATCTCATCATATAAAACAGTACATTATTAATGATTCTCAAGTATCACATTTCCTTCAAAAATTAACAAATGGAATAATATCTAACAGTTATTCTCAAGACATTTTCTCTTGGCTCTAAGGCCAACTTAATCTTTCCTGTTATGATTTGTATTGGCCATATGGTAAGTAAATAAATAAATAAATAAATAAATAAATAAATAAATAAAAAGTAGTTTTGGTCCCATATTCAATAAAAAATTATTTTGCAAGAGATTTGCTGTACAAAACACCAAACAAGATTTTCATTATTAACAAAGAAAATTATGATACTGAATAAATCTATCACATCACATTTTGTAAAGGAGAAAATACATTTCTTTTAGATAGACACTGAATACTAATACTACAGTATTCATTGTTTTCTTCATCAAAACTGTTACAAAAAGATACACAACATGCCCATAATGGCACAGTAAAACTTCCCATTTCTCTTGTTCAGCTATCTAAGAAACAACTCAGTTTCTCTTATTGGATAAACTTAGACTATATTGCAGACTGAGTTACTGGTGCTGCTACTAGATTAGGAAGAAACAAATAGTAACCCACAACACACTCTATAAAAGAAAGAATGAAAATAAAAAAAAGACTTCATCCTCCAAACATCAACAATTACCAGCAAAAACTCTTCAAAGTAACACAGCTCTTGATATAATATAAGCTAAGCATAACAGTCTTTTCTCTTCACAAAGAGATAGAAGCAGCTGCACTCGCATACCAGGCATATCAAAGCTCAAAAAATTCAATGTAGTGCCTAATCATTCCACAATTGTTCTCTTCATAATCCTGTGAACCAATGTTTGTGTCGCCTTTTTCCACACACCAACAGTGAACACAGTGAGTTTCTTCCTGTGGCTGACACACATCATAGCATCAATGGTACACACACAGGAGGCCAAGGAAGACAGGGTTCACCACAATGCTGCAATGCTGTCATGGTAATGAGGTCAGCATGACTCTGAGAGCCTGATGGGGCATGAGGTCATCTTACTGAGATTCAGGAAAGTCAAGGGGTTAGCACCAAGATTTGACCACAGATTTTGTGACTGTTAACAATTAGCATGACTAGCATGCAAGCCACAGCCAACCCTAGGTTTCTCCTTTACAATAATTTTGCAATTTAATAAAAACAAGGACAAAACTTCACCAGAAAACTTTCAATAAAGATTGTTAAAAAAACATTTTTGCAGTTATATAGTGCAAGCAGACAGTCAAATACAGATCAAGTCATTGCATGAGAACTTATCTCAATGAAGAAAATGCATTATCTCAATGAAGAAAATGCATTCTTTCCCACACATTGTAATACACTGTCAAATAAATATAAATATAATATCAATAATGCAATGCTATCAAGCAAAAATCATGTTTGGAGGATGGCATTACCTTGGAATAAATCAATGTTTTTCTTCCAACATGGCCATAACCATAGGTGAGCATTATTGCAAAAATGATATTGGGTTATCAGTTATGCAATGATAATTTTTTCCCAAATTATCAATTCATCAGTATTGCTGGTATGTTTATTCCAAATTACGTACCGATACTCAATAACAGTTTGAAACATGAGCGTGTTGAAGTTTTAAACTTTCAAAATATATTGTTATCACTAGTATTGGAACTTTGGATTTATCAATTCATCAATTTTCAGCCATCAGGCAACAAATCTATTGTCAGTTATCATTAATGCCAATAAGGTTATCATTATCAATTTATCGGCTACTGTGGCATTTTTTGCTATGGCGCCCAACTATGGCTGTAAGATGTACATTTAAATATAAGACAAATTTCTATTAAATTCAAAACATTGTCATCATCCTAAATAAACAATGTACAATTTCTGCTTCAAAATTTTTTTTACAAAACATACAAGATTAGCATTCATCTTCAACTTTCACCAAAATTAGCAATTGGTAGGACCATTACATTTTCATTGACAACCACAAGCAAAGACCTCAATATATGAACAATGTAGCCAGCCAAAACCCCAAGAGACTAGACATTCCTCTAGCAAATAGATCCAACAATATTGTTACAAATCAAATCCAAAAATTTCTAATAATTTCTCAAAATGAGATTTTCATTAATACAAGCCACCCATTACTATTTCTTACATCATCTTTATCAAACAGAAATTGGGTCCACCAACTGGGATCATGATCAAATAGAAAATTTTCTGATAATTTTACCACACAAGAATTTCCATCAATATAAACAACATAAATTACCATCACACATCTCTAAACATTAATTTTCACCTGATGAAATTCAAGAAAAATTAAAATGAGCTGAAATGTTAGATTTTTGAAGGACATAACATTGAAAGGCAAATTTTCTCAAGGTCATGGCCTAAATTTCTGTTCACGGGGACATCACAAAAGGTTAACTCTGAAATGTCCTTGTACAAAGATATTAGTACAGCGAAGCTGTGCTATAAAAGTACACTAATACAATATATGAAAAGAGATGATACAAAGTTCTTAAGGGGATATTGTTATATAAAAACCCATTTGTCATTACTCAATCCTGATCTTTACTCTTTCCACTTTTCACTGTGTTTGATTCATTATCAGCAAAAACTGCTCCAACTTTCCCCACTGCTTCTTTATATCAAGCATCCATGATATTCAGCCACAAGCTTCACATCAATGATTAACAGAAGTACCACAGTCCAGCTTTTGCAGCATTTCCATTTCTCCTTTTAATGTTGTGTTAGATTTACATTTTGCATCACAAATATCACCTCCTTCCTTCAAAGTCATGAAATCAGGGTCACAAAAAAGAAATCTGAGGAGGAAACATTTTCTAACCAAAACTGCCTATACACACACACAGTGCAGGGCTTCTTGAATATATTGTCAGTATGATTGTAGTACCATCTGCACTCATGCACAGTCACATAACCATGGCATGTTTAAAATGTAAGGAAAGTAGCCAGCTGAAAATATTTAATGAAAGGAGGCTACGGATTAAAGAATGTCACAGTACTGATAATAAACTTATATGATGATTGTATTCTTTCCTGTTGCTTTCCATGGGAACAGAATCCACAAGTCTATGTAAAAGATCACCACTTAGACTTTCCACACACACTGCTCACCAAAGGCACTAAAGGCTTCTTCTTAAGGAGCAGTAGCTCTTTTCACTTAGCAAATCAGTAATATAGATTACTCCAAAAGTACTCATAAAATAAACTGAGGGGCATAGTGGGAAAAATGACATTTGCATTTCTGACTATGCAAAACTTACCAATTAAATTATTCCCATTACAACAATGCAGATAACCTGATAAGTGACTTGTTAATAACATCAATTTCTCATATAGCAAGAACTTATACAGCACAGACTTGGTGTAGTAATATCACCAATACTTCTCTGTCCTTCCATGTGACCAGTGGCTGCTTTAAAAATTATTAAGTGTTTCTGTCTAAAATAATGACTGGGACCTAAGTGGGCCGTTCTTTTTTTCTCTCTCTTTTTAGTTACATGAAAACCCACAATGTTATCAGAAGAACTCTTCTCTGCATGTCTTTTGACTTATCACAAGGGAACTAAAGCAATAGTGTAATGTAAGATTCTATATCTAATATGGTACCAGCCATAATTCTGAGCTCAATAAAAAATACCTCTGAAAAGGCATATATATGTATATATAAAAAATAAAACACAAAAGCATACATTTCAGACTACCTAACACAAAATAAAAAAAAATATATATGGAATTTTTAAAGTTGCTGCCATGATTGGAAGAAAAGCTGCCCAACTCCACAGTGCAGTCAGGAGGCTTCAAGAAATGTACCTCACTAATTCCACTCACCCAGAACACACACAATAAAAAAAAATAAATAAATAAAAAAAATAAATAAAAAAACGAATGCACATTCAAGAGGATATTGTACACAGAGGGGGGGAGAGATGCAGGACTCCCAGACTACCGATCACAGACATTATCCTGCACCCTCTTCTTTTTCTCCCTCCCCCTCGGCCTCCTCTCAGAAACCCGGCTTATCTATGATGGCAACACCGGCATAGGAGCGGCCAATGCCCATGTGAGCCGGAAGCAGCGTCCATACATCTGTCTTGGGATTGTACACTTCTACAGAGGCAAGGTTGGAAGTGCCGTCATCTCCCCCCACCACATAGAGGAGACTGTTGAGTGCCACGACACCTGTGAGAGCAACCATAGGAGGACCTCAGTGGTGAGGGAATGGAGGATAGTCTCTGTCATGGTAGCTGCTTGTTCTCACAGCTAACCCGCAATGGAACTCTCAGCTCAAAATAGAGGTTTTTGAACAATAATTCAGAAACTCAAATCTAGAATTTTCATCTAATCCATTTTCAATAATTCCCAAGCTATCTTTTCAATAATTTCTATGCAAAATAAATTTAGCATTTCTGAAACTGTACCAAATTCAAAATAGCTTGATCTGTAACTACAAATCCATAAATTAAATAACGTCCAAAAAATGTCAGTATGTAAAAAGAGTACAGTAAAGGAGACACAAACAGAGACATAGATGATAATGCTAATGGTGGGAACAGGGACAAGACTCACCAGCATTCCTGCGACACAGATTCATGTCGGCCACAGGACTCCAACAATTGTTGTCTGGATTGAACACCTCCACACTCTTCCTGACCAGTGGTCCATCATGACCTCCAACAGCATAAAGCAGCCCATCCAGCACACCCACACCTGTACACACAACACTCAGTGTACCCCAGTCGGGCATCCTGTAACTTATTACCTAAAGTGCTTTGCTATTTAGGAGCAATATGCTTTACTCAGCATACTGTGACCTGAACTATTCTATCATTAAGATGTGACATGCCTAAATCTGCACAATAGGGAATTTTTTTCTACTACAACCAATCTGTGGTATATCAGGTTCCTTTCATTTATACAATTTTACTTTGACAGACGCTATCTATAATTCAAACAAGATTATAATGGGCAAATGATATCTGGCTATAACTGTTTCCCAAATAAAGTAACCTACAACATGAAAAAAACATTAATTAATAACATATATATCCTTAAAACATCCCTCTCAAAAACTAGCCTTCCTACAAATATTTCCTCCTTTACCATATATATATATATATATATATATATATAATATATATATATATATATATATATATATATAATATATATATTATATATAATTATATATAATATATATATAATATATATATATATATATATATATATATATATATATATATATATATATATATATATATATATATTCCTTGCCTTTTCAATCTGATCCTTATTCAGAAATCAAAAGTAGCCTCTCCTTAGTTGTATGTGAAAGATTTTTGCCCAAAACAACCCAACCCATCTTAAATATTTTTTGCCTTCTAAATTTCACTGTCACTTAGAAAGCAAAAGTCTTATCTCCTCAGCCTGACCTGCTCCACTCCTGCGTGCTGACATCTCAGCTACAGATGTCCACACATCCGACTCAGGACTGTAGCACTCCACTGAGGCTAGGCACTGCCGAGACGCTCCGTCATATCCTCCAACCTGTCAAGAGACAAACACTGCAGATACATGAACAACCTGTTATATTTTTCCTGAAGTATCTTAAGGCATCTTATAATTACAACACTGACCAGTTCTAAAACGTTATTCTGGATCTGGATCTGATCTGGATTCAATCACAATAAAAGAACTCTTGCGGCCATCATTGATAAAAACAATACCAAAACAAGCATGCTACTGCCCACTTGTCACAAGAGCAGACTGTTGTTGCTCACTACTGTGCTCTATGGGAATGTCACTGAGGACTATAGCCTATGCAATGTACATTTCCTGAGGAATTGGGGCAAAAATGACACCATAAGTCCCAGCTACACAGGCACCACCGGACTATTCTGTGCCTGGCCATGAATATTGTATAACAAAGTTTCACGCAAAGCTCTCTTCACACACAGCATGCTGACAGTACTCACTATGGTGAAGCATAAAATGGTAAGATGAGGAAATATTTGTACGTAAGTAAGGTGAGGCCAGCCTGACCAGGATGCTGACAAGTCAAGTCATAGGAAGTTGGATTTACAGAGGCAGGTGAGGAGTTCCAGAGTTTAGCAGGGAAAGGAATGAATGATTGGGAGTACTGGTTAACTCTTGCATAAAAGAGTTGGACAGAATAGGAGTGAGAGGAAAAATAAAGTCTTTGCAGCAAGGCCACAGGATGGGAAGAGACATGCAATTAGCTAGATCAATAGAGCAGTTGGCATGAAAATGGCGATAGAAGATAGCAAGAGATGCAGCATTCTAGAGAAGAGAGAGAGGCTGAAGACAGTCAGAGGAGAGGAGTTGATGAGACAAAAACCTTTTGATTCCACCTATCTAATAAGAGTGTGTGAGTGCAACCTCCCAATACATGAGAGAAGTAATTGGGGTAACAGTTCCCAAATGGATAGGATTTCAGATAAGAGGTCTCCTTTAACCCATAAACTCCTATAAAAAGCCCACATTGTTAAAATGAAAAAAATCAATATCACTCACTTCATTCACTCTATTGATGTCTTTCAAGAATATTCAAAGATCAAATTAAAATGAGAGAGAGAGAGAGAGAGAGAGAGAGAGAGAGAGAGAGAGAGAGAGAGAGAGAGAGAGAGAGAGAGAGAGAGAGAGAGAGAGTTTTCAGGGTAGTTTATGAAGTGCTATGATGTTCATTTATCAATACAAACAAAAATGCAATAATTTCAACCAAAATAAACTCACAGCATACAGCAGACCACTGACGACTCCCACCCCAACAGATGATCTCCGGGTGGACATTGGTGCAATCATCCGCCACTCGTGTGCCTTTGAGTCATACATCTCAGCACTGTTCAGTCCTGTGGAGCCATCAAAGCCACCAACCTGGAAATACATCAAATCACTGAAGCAATACATGACTACTTCCATTTATTGGAGACATTGATTGTTCCATTCTTTATAAAAACAGAGAATTAGTTTTATTCACCTAAAACACAATATTCATTGTACAGTATCATTCTTTAAAAATGAAAAACTAATTATTTTATCTGAGCACAATATAATCCATGACTCTTCACCAACAATAGAAAAGGCCAGTTATCATTATCCTATCAAAACATTAGACTGATAATAATTTATCTCTAATATGCATACAAAAATTCGGGATGATACTTTAAATGAACACCAAAGAAGCAGCTAAAAAATAACAACATACAACAGACCCCTATATGCCAGGATCTTAATCTATCAGTGAGATGAAGGCAATGAATGCATCATGTTAAATATATGTAGCTGATGATTTCATAATATAAAGGCTCATTCACACATATCAGTAGCACATCAGTGCTATGTCAATTTAGTGTTAGTGAAATCCGTGATGCTGCATTGACTTTGTCTGGTATGAAATTGTTCATTTCCAAGGTGACAAAGTTTTCAGACATGCAACTGGCAACAATAACCATAATTCTTGATGAAGAGAAAGAGGGTGAGCAAAAGGTGAAGAAAAGTGGGTACATAAAGCATTGAAGAACAGAGAGTGGAGGAGAGTTTCCTACTCTATGTTATAAAGAGTTCATACATGACATGAAAAGATTTTTCCAAATATGTCATTTGAGGCTAACATCCATATTACTTTGGCTGAAACAAATGCAGAACAACATAATTTTGAACAAATTCAATAAGTAATTCATCAAGCATTCTTGTGGATAAATCCACAGTATTTATCCATGAAATTTTTTTTTAAAACATCATTGGTAGCAATATTCACTTTCACAGAACGAAGATGAAACTGACACCAAGAGTTAAAACTGACCTGATATGTGTGAATGTGTCAGTAAAAAAATATATATATATATATATTTTTGTCACTGACAAGGATGGACTCAATGGACAGGTGGCTGATAAACCAATGATATGTATGAATGAGCCTTAAACCTGATCAGCTAAAATTGCTGCAAATGAAGATGGACCTCTTGGGAACAAAGTGCACACAAAATAATAATCACACAATACTGTTTAAGTCTTGCTCAAGTTGGGTAACTCAGCTGGCAACTCAGGAAGAGTAGATACTACTCCTGTGATGTCCTCACCCTCCATGCTTCCTTAGTAATAGAAGAGGGTGGATGCAAGCTGAGCTCCAGTTTTACACTTAATCTTGTTTTCCTCAAACCTTATTTTCACATTTATTATGAGCCCCAAACCACTCACAGATGCAGGAAAGGGTCATATTCTATCCCTAAAAGAAGAAAAGTCACTATCTCTGAAATATGGAGGTGATTAGGACATCGCAAGATGACAATAAAAAGGCTTGTTAGTGTCACACTTACAACCTCTCAAACACATTCTTAAGGAGCTCTGGGTACATTTCCTTCCGTTATCTGGCTGTTAAACGTGGGTTTTTCCGTTGAGGCAATCACCATGAGTCTATCTGTGCTTTTTTAATCCTTTCTCTTACCTTCAAGGTAGGTTTTATGAGCAGGAGGTTAATTTGGTGGCAGGTGGTGTATAGCAGCAAGATGCCTTTTTACAGCGGTCCTAGCACATCTAATTGCTTGCGTATTTCAGAGATAGTGACTTTTTCTTTATGTAGCGTTAGAATACAAACCTTTTTTGCATCCAAGTTTGGAATCCATGCTGGATGTAAGGATAAGGTTTGCAGGGTTGTTATAATTAGGTAACGAAAACAAGGTGAAGTGTAAAACTGGAGCTCGACATGTATCCACTGTCCAAATACCCAGGAAGCAGGAAGCACTGAGGGTGTGGGCATCACAGGAGTAGTTTTTACTCTCCCTGAGTTACTGAGTACAACCAGAACAAAAATTACCCAACTTGACCAAAATGTCCATGACATTTGTGACTCCTATTTTTGCACGTATTTTGTGCCCAAAGAGTTCAACCTTGTGGCTACTGTACATCTGTAAATAAATTTTACCTGTTTCAGGAGGAACTAAAATCAGGAAAAGGTATCACACACAGATAATCTCACAATGAATTATTTTCTAACATTAAAAAATAGTCACAAATAATGTACATTTTAAGCTCCCTAACACAGCATAGACAACTACCCAATAAATTTTGAAGAACACAAGATACAATAAATCAACTTACAGCATAAATACAATTACTGAGAGTTGCCACACCCAAAGTTGACCTGCGTGCCTCCATGCTGGCACAGGAGGACCAGGAATCACGTGCTGGGTCATAAACATCTACCGTCCGCACTCGCAGTGAGCCGTTGAAGCCACCCACTGCATACACCTTCCCGTTGATCACAGCTATACCACACCTGCAGATGACATCTAGTACTGGAGACAATTCCTTAAAGACTTCAATTTTGCCCTCTAAAACACTGATCCTGATGGAATGAAAATTGAGTAGCCAGAGGGCTAAAGAATGACAGGACAATCTGTACAAGATTCTTTGTAAATTAAGCCAGTACTATTTTTATTCAACATTAAAGGCATCTGATTTGTATGTATCTACAAATGAGCTGTAGAAAAATGCCATTTAGAAATAATATAAATTCAGCACAGTTTCATAAACAAACAGAATGAGAAGGAAAGCTCTAATAAAAAAATATATATACGTATATATATATATATATATATATATATATATATATATATATATATATATATATATATATATATATATATATATATATATATATATATATAATAAAAGTAGTACCAATAACCCAGTTCAGAGTAAATTAAATACATACCAGCAAAAGAAAGAAGATAAGAAAAATTTTACAGTAATTTCTCACTCCCTCACAATACCTGCAACGTCTGGTTGGCATCTCAGCCACAGGAAACCACCGCTCATCCTTAAAGTCGTAACACTCTACACTACGTATTGCCTTTGGGGCTTGACCACCCACCACCAGCAGCACCTGAAACACATGTACTTCATTACCAGGGCTGGATAAGACAATGTACTAACATGACTCTATCACCAGCATTTTTCAGTACCGTATATGCTGGAATATAAGAAGTTTTTTTTGACAATTTTGAGACTTCTAAATCAAGGGGTCATCTTATACACCACGCCTCAATTATCAAAATTCTAACACTAACCTTAGGAAGGCCCACTGGTTGTCTGGGTTTTGTTCGAGGGGACTTGAAGAGGGCCTTTTGTTCTCCTTTCAATAAATGATACTTCATGGCTTCTATTAAATAATCCTTACCTGCAATAAAAAGTCACATCAGACACAATTAATATATATGATTAAATTGTCTTTCCCATGCACTAATATGAACATACTTTGCCAAGTATCAAATAATTTTTTAAACAGTAAGAAAGATTGAATGAAGTACAAATCAGATATGAATGACTCCATTCTTTTTCTTTGAGCAACTTTCTTTATTTGAATGTTCATTATGTATGAAAGGAAGGGTCAAGTGAAAACTGGAGACAATATTGATGAGTAAACTTACATTGTGCATCCTGCTTGAGCAATGGTTCCTCCTCTACCCGCTGGATGAGATAGTCTTGCGAGAGCAGTGGCAGCCGCACGTACTCCATCAGCTCAGCCAAATACTGCTCCCGATTAGCAAGGTCACCATTCACCCAACTCATCACACACTCAAACACCTGCATCAAATGTATTAACGTTATTCATTGTGTAAGTAAATAAGGATAAGCAATATCAGTACAAGTCATAATATACTGGTCTTTAAGACTGGTCCCTTTACATTGGGGACCAACTAGGCTATGAGTGTGAATATTGTGTGTAAATATGTGGTTTCTCTGGGACACCAAACATATGAATGTCAGCCTCATAGACAGAGACACTCAAACACTGGGCAAATCTTGTGTCTGATTTTTTTCAGGCTAAGACACGAGGCATTAAAAAGGGTATTTACTTGCAGTGTTCTCATATTTAAATCTTGTGTTGTGCAGTGGAAATCACGCAGACTACTTTAATTATTTCTTAAGCTAAGTTTTTCCTTGTTTCTAGATTTCTTTTATCATTCATCTTCTCAATCTATGCACCTTCTCTCCCTCATTCTTTTTCTCAACGATATATGTAGCATGTATATATCTATAGATGAGATATGACAAGCACGGTGGATTGGGTAAGGGAAGGGAATGGAGATGTGGAAGGGGAGATGAAGAAGACTCCAAAATTCATATGAAAGGAAGATATAACCAATGACAGTGGCCATGGAAAAAAAAAAAAAAAAATGTTGCTTTTGTTAGAAATATAGATAGGAAAGCTGCTTCATCAAGAAGTGAGCCACTTGTACATATCTAGTTTTTGTAGTGGATGGGTTTTCTTTGGAGTGTTTTTCTTAATGCTAACCCTGATTAAAGAGATAGTACAGATAACACAGAGAAGAGGCTCTTTGAGTATAGGGTAAAAATAAACTAACAGTACATGGGAAGTAGTATCAAAGCACTAATCAAAGTTTTATGGTTGGACAAGATACCCAGACAAGTTCTGTCAATGGTATCCTTGGCAGGGTTCCCCACAGCTCAGCACGAGTCTATGGCTCCTGATGATGATGATCCATCATCCAGCCATGTACATGTGAGCATCTCATGAATCACATTCTTCTCTAATCTTATCCATTCCTCTTTCAAAATAGACTAACAAGACTTTAATATAAAGGGATGGAAGTGCACACCTTTTCCTCAGATGGTGTAGTCAGTCTGTCACTGGAGATGAGCTTCGTCACTTGCTGAGATGTTAGTGACAAGAACTCCTCACACTCAACTACTTCACTGGAACAAGAGAATTTATACTATCAGTTCATATAGCATGTCAATCATCTCCAGCAGCACCAGAAACAAAAAAACTGAAAGATACCACAAAGCAATGGTTTCTGAAGCTGGCACTACACATCATATATCATACTCTTCAGGAAATGTTTCCCTGAACAAATTGTAATTCCTTGAATGTGTCTTACTCCTTACATTATTTGTTGGAGAAATCCCTCTTGTAAGAAATAATAATCTTTCCTCATATCAAAGAAGTAATTACTAAAAAGTTAAATTTAGACTTGAGATATATCAACCAATGAGTTTGTATACTTATGTAATAAAAATATGAAAATAAAAAAAGGTAAAGTATACCTAACTAGTAACCAAATTAAAATTCACTATTCCTTACATTCTGAGAGCATATTAATATAAGACCTTGATATAGATATGCAGTTTTTATGTCTGGATCTTGCTACCCATACGAGATAAAGACATTATTAATACTCACGTGAAGTGCTGCTCCACATAGCTCTCTGCGATGGAAAGCAGCTCCAGACAACCATGAATGTCTGCAAAGGCTCGGATACCAAGGCAGTTGGTTGGGTGAAGCTGTGACTGAAGAAAGTCACAGCAAGCATCTCTTACATCTGTCAGCTGCAAGAGATTAGCAGCTGGCAGCAGAACCTGTGAGAAATTTAACAGTTACTTTGAAGCAAAGGAAATGTTTGCTTATGCTTCCAAAAATTATTGCACTGCATATAATTTTCACCAGCTTTGTCCATCAATCCTTTTTCATGAAAATGTACAAAAATACCTTGTGGAAATTTTATTTCAGGTTGTTTTCAGCTTGTAGATTATGGTACATATCTCATCAATGGTAATACATTCAAGGTGCTTTATCAATTGCACTGGTATATGACATTTTTATGTTTAAGTGTATTTTTTCACTTACCTGTTCCTTCTACTATAGGCAATGAACACACTGTCTCCTTTGTCTGTCAGTACGGAAAATCAATCCCCCCCTTGCGCTTGCCGCTGCGTGTGTCTGTCTACTCCCTCCAATGTCCATCCTTGTCTTCACTTCTCTACGACCTCAAAAGTAATTCGGAAGAGAATGACATTCCTGGTGTAAGTATAGAAGAAAAGCCTCGAACTTTGACTGGAAAGCGTCAGTACAGTGCGACCCTCCTGGAGGCACCACAGGCGGTACTGCCTCCACTTGCATTGGTAAACCACAATCACTGAAAGCCACCAAGACCTCGTCAGGAACATCGCAACTTTCTGGGAAAAGCCCTGAGAGTGGAGGAATACCTGGATAGTTTTCACGGGATCAGTTGAAGTGCATGGGTACCATCATGGAATTGATGAAATTATGGTTGCTGCAGTAGGTCTAGGCGCATCGGCAGAAGGCGAGGAACATTGGTGGTTGCCTGCAGCAGGTCTGGGAACCACTCCTTGCTTGGTCAAAATGGAGCAATGAGGATGACGTGCATCCCTCACAATGACCAGAGTTTGGAGAGGAGACACCTGATTGCCGGAAATGAGGGAAAGGCGTAGAGCTCCATGTGATCCCAGGAGAACAGAAAGGCATGTGTTGCAATGGCCACGGGATCTGGGAATGGAGAGACTGGAACTGGAGAAGCCTGCAGTCCTGGCTGGTGTGAAGAGATCCATAAGGGGCCTACCCCATAGCTGCCAGGACAGGACCTGCGACCTCTGGCTGATAGAATCCGCCACAACGTTGCAAGACCTACTGATGAATGCAGCTGGAGAGAAATAGACTTGCTCTCCACCCAATGCCAAGTCCACTGAGCATGCGTTGTTGAGAGCCTAAGAATGAGTGCTCCCCAAGTGAGGAGGGTATGCCAGGGCTGTGGTGTTCTCTGTAAACACTCCCACTGTCTTGCCCTAGAGAAGGTGTTGGAAATGGAGAGCGAGCCAAACTGCCCGCAGATCCAAGAGATAGAAGTGGAGAGCAGACTCTTCCTCGGACCACAGGTGACTCACAGTGTGATGGAGAGAGCAGCCCCAATCAGGAGTGGAGGCATCCATGTACAGCAGGAAATCCAGACACGTCCCAGAGATCCCTGACGGCAAGAAGATTGGACTGCAACATTCACCATTGTAAATCCACGAGATTGTCAAGAGTCCAGCTGATCTACACCAAGATGTCCTGGACGTGTCAGGAAGCCTTCAAAAGAGGAGTCCAAATGTTGACTCCCATGAAGCCCAGCTCCTGAGCTGGAGGTAGGCTAGACCTGTCGAAAGTGATGCAGATTCCCAGCTAAGCATATAGCTGTAGCAGGACCTGGCTTGAGTAGAGGGCCAAACATCTAGATATTGGAGGAGCCAGATTACCTACTTGTGCAACTCTGTAAAACAGGCCATGATCCTGGTGAACCCCTGGAGAGCTGTCAGGTGGTGTCCCCTGTTTAGGCTTCCGTTTAATGCTCACCTTGGCCTTGGCCTTAGTGCGTGACACCTAGGCAACCTGCTGCTCTTGACTGATGGCCTGTCTGTGCTATCAGAGTCAAGCAGAAGGTCTGAGTCCATGTCTGACTGGTGGAGCTGAGCCTTCAAACTGAAGTGAAGCAATGAAGAAGATGTTGGAGATAAACCTCCCTCCTTGTTGCCCTAGTGATGGCGAGGGAGAAGGGTGTAAACCTGGCCTGGCCCACCACAGCCCACTGAAAACTCAGTACAAGTTGCTGTAACATGGACAACAATGTGTGGACAAACCATCGCTGTCCGATGTGAAGGAGACAAAGTACCCATAGGCCAGAACAGGAAGTTCTACATGTCCCAAGAGGAAAGAGGGGCATGCCTGGGAGAAGGGGAGCAGAGTCTTGAGGAGCAGGACCACGGGCTTCTGGAATGCTTGCAAACAAGGTCCATCATGGCTGTGAAAGTAGGGGGATCCAGCATACCATCGTCTGCATCCAAGGAATCAACCTCCCCATCCTCACCACCATAGTTCCTGTTCCTACCCCGAGACGTATCTTGTTACCTTGTCACATGACCAGAGGCGAACACTGTACCTATCTTGTTACCTTGTCACATGACCAGAGGTGAGCATGAACTATTTGTACCTGTGGTGCACCAACATACCTGAACATTCTCCTCAGTCACCAGCACCTCAGCTGTGTACACGTAGTCAATGAGGAGCTGCAGTGCACTTCCATCAATACCCTGCAGTACTATCCTGTCTTGCCGACTCTCCTCAAAACCTAGAATAACAAGAATGAACTTTCTAAGACCTGACAGGATGCAACGCATTTTTCTTGTACAAAAACTCTATTTTCTTCTTGAACTCTCAAGACAGTCACTGAATGTACATCATGTGGTATGACTGAAGCTAGAGGAGAAAACTGGAAGAACACATTAGAAAAAAGGTTGAATGTATAACTGATGAATTAATCACCTATCTTATGTACATACTGCACAATTGCAAAGAGGTCACAAATATTAACAAGATTGTGTTTCAGAAGAAATCACTCGGGATTATGATAATTGATGACTGTACAGGAAAAAAAATACTCACTGGTGAACATGGCATGAAAGTAAGGACTGCAAGAAGCCAGCACCATCTTGTGGGCTGGCACCTCCATACTATCTGCCACAAGGACCACATCACACAGCTGACTCTGCCTATATGGATCAAAATGAGCCATTACTATCTCATTACACAAGTCACTTCCAAGCAGTGGATAAGATCCACTGATGTTGCTAAGCTCAGTCCTTGTGACTTAATAATTTCTCTAATCATAGTGATATGCATTTCTTCTCTTTGGTAATCAAAACAGTCACACATACTTGAGTAAATGAAAAATGCTAGTCACAGGATGTCAGGATATCAATGTGTTTGTAAATCAGGATTAAGGGCCCTTTGTCTTTCACTGCTACCATTACCATGCATCACATCTTTTAGGAACCTTCCTATCATTCTCTAACATGTGATATCCACAAAAAAACTTTCACGATTTTCTTTCAGTTAATCAATAATATACCCTATCCATATCAATTGAATTATACAATGGAAAAATAATGTCAACAATAACCAGAGCCCTCACTAGTACTTCAGTAAAACAGTCTTGAAGGGTGCCTTACCTTCTCATCAAGTTCAGGTTATCAAATGCCCGAGGAAAGTGCTGCGGGTTCCTGTAAGGGAGCTTGTGCTTTGTCTCCGAGCGAGGAATGTGTTTCTGTGAGCTCTCATCAAGGGAGTTTTGGCTGGCATGGCGCAGCAAAAGGCGATTGCTGTGGGAAAATTTTTTTTTATGAATTTAATTCATCACATTATAATGCCTCCCTTCTACATTAAAAAAGAAAAAAAAAATAGCAAGGTAAAGACCCTGCAAAGAACTACTATAGTTTTGTATAGTGTATTGGCTGAAATAGCAATAAAACTGAAATCCATTTGGATTAGAAAGCCAAATTTCATACATTAATGCCCCCATCCAAAAATATTGGATTCCTAACATTTCCACATTATATTGAATATTTGTTTTGTAACTTGTTTTTTGTTTATCTCAGCCCACCATGCCAAAGCACTTATCTTATTTTAATCAAAACTTGCATGATCATCCATCATGTGACAAATCACATTGCATGCATATATATGCAAATATATATATATATATATATATATATATATATATATATATATATATATATATATATATATAGGTATATATATATATATATATATTGCAGTTAAAGCTTTTTTGGTCAGAACAAACCAAATTCTAGCTTTTAATAAATATGTATATTGTGTTGAGCTAAAATATTATACACATCTCCTTTAAGTAATGATTATCTCAAACAATGATCAATTGTTGATAAGAAAAGCGAGAAAGGTGACTGTGACATGAATATAAAAGAAATATATACTAACCAAAATCAGGGTATTTGCTCACAATTACACCAATCTCAAGATGGCTTTTCAGTAAACTTTTTCAGGTGAAACTATTCTTTTCCTGGCAGATCTCAGTCAGTTTCTAATGAATCTGTTGTTCTTCCCACAAATCTTTTTTTTTCTTTATTTAGTATATACCCCCTTGCACCGTCAGAAACTAATGATTTGCGACAAAAACAACATGCAGATTCTTTTAAACGGACCAAAATCTACCAGGGGAAAATAATTTTGTCCTCACAAATGAGAATACATTGTTATTAGACTTAACCTAACCTAACTATTATAAATTATTTGTGGAACTATATATGGGGTTTAAAATACTCAGTATGGAAAGCTCTAACAGATGAGAAGGATACGAAAAGCCATCTTGGAACTGATGTAGTTGTAAAAATATACAGGCTTTTCTTACCCATCTCATCTGTTAGAGCTTTCCATACTGAGAATTTTGAGCCTCCTATATAGCCCCACAAATAATTTATAATGGTTAGGTTTAATTTGAATGCATTCTCATTTGTGAGGCCGAAAGTAAATTTTTCTGAAGATTTTACTCTGTTTTCAATGAGTCTGCTTGTTGTTTTTGTGACAAATCTTTAGTTTCTGATAATGCGAAAAAAAGGGGGGGGGCAAAAAAAAATTATTTGTGGGAAAAACAACAAGCAGATTCATTCAAAACAGACTGAAATCTGTCAGGAATAAATAGTGTCCAAAATTGAGATATTGTTGTAGCTGTAAAAATTTACCGAAACAAGTATAGATGTTAATTCAACCTTAACTCAGTGGAACAATTATACCAGTAAACGTCGCAACACGTCAAGAAATAGAAGTGTCAGTCTCTATCTGACACCAAATAACTTAAAACACAGTTATTCATCATGCAGAGATACAATGTTTGTGTGTTTACTGGACTGTCACTCGCCTCTCCTGTCACTCCCGCCGCCTCGACCCTCAATTACCTGAACTGCTTATCGAGATTTTCCGGATCAGAATCCATGGTGACAGTGCAGAGTGGAGTTTTCAGGTCCTCATGTCCCCAGGTGGGTCAGGTCGTGATGTCACCACGGCTCGCCTGCCCCTCTAGGAAACTCGCTTCCCTGTTCCTGCTAGACGGGGTGTTTTGATGCAGGCCGCCAAGGTCACCGCCAGATGGCCAACAGCCTGTCTCATCCAAACCAGAGACTCTCCAAAGTAAAAGAACCTGTGTTTGTTGGCTCACGAAAGCTCACACTGGCCAGTTACTGTCACTTGTCGGTCGATTACTAGTATCACTAAGAGAAACTGTAAGAAGTCCGAGATAGTTACCAGGTTACCAGTTACCCTGTATAATGTATACCTGCCTGTTTCCATCTATCATCATGCCTCCTTTCATAACTTCCTAATGATCGCTATGGATCTTACCAACCTGTCTCTCTGTTCTTCATATCTAACACACTAAGCCAGGAAATCCTCTAGTCTGCCTCTCTTCTCTTCAACTATTTCACTCTGGTCCAGCTCCAATCTCCCTGTTCTTGCCTTTACTACTTTCCATCTATCCATTTCTCTCTCCCATGAAGACCCATTAAAGTTATCTGCCATTACATGTTTCACCCACCTATCGTCATCGAGTCCTACCTTCTTTAAAAAAAATTCAACTTCGTTTAATTATCCTCTCTCTCTGAAGGTGCTCCAACTCATCTCTCCTCTGTCTAATCCCCAATTACCTGTTATACTATGAGTCCTTTCTAATCTTGCTGTATCTCCCCTCGGGTAGTACGTAATTCCGGACCCATATAGACATTACGGTACAGCCACTCCCTTACTTTCTCCCTGTATTCATTATCATACCTGTCATTTTCCTGGCTTCCCCTTAATTTATTTTCATCTGTTTTTCACCTCCAAATCCTTCTTTGCTTATCTATAGCCCCAAGCGGGTGTATCTACTTACCTCTTCTGATGTACTTTTCCCTATTACCCACTGTCCCTGTATTACACTTATGAACTCCATCACCTTGCATTTACTGGTACTGTACTTAATACCTCTCGTCCATATATGCTGGTTCCTTACAATAACATTCAAAGAAGTCGTGGTGCAGAAGCAAGATATTGACAAATTATTGGGAAATTTGGATATAAGGAAGACAATGGGGCCGGATGGAGTGTCTGTCTGGACACTAAGGGAATGTAAGGAACAACTGATGCAGCCAATTTGGGAAGTTATTATCAGCTCAATTGATGATCGGAGGGTACCACAAGAGTGGAAGACGGCTAATATAGTTCCTATTTGCAAAGGAGGAAAGAAGACTGACCCTCTGAATTATATACCTATGTCACTAACACGTGTTATCAGCAAAATCTGTCAAATGATAATTAAAGAAGAATGGATGAAATATTTTGAAGAGAATGGAGTTATAACCAAATAGCCAATTTGGATTCCGACAAGGGAAATAGTGCCTGACGAACCTGAAAAGTTTTCATACAAGAGTAATTGAAGAAATCGAAAAGAGAGATGTGAGGATGGATGCTGTCTACTTGGAGATCAATAAGGTTTTTGACAGAGTTCATCACAGGAGACTCTTGTGGAAATTGAGACACATAGGTGGGCTGAGACGGGAAATATTAGAGTGGATGCAAGATTATTTGAAGAATAGAGAAATGAGAACTGTGATCAGGGACACAGCTTCAAGTTCGAAAAAATGTAATCAGGGGAGTATCGCAGGGCTCAGTCTTATAAGCACCTATAATGTTCCAGATAGATGCAAATGACATGCAGTGCGGTGTGATCAGCTACATGAACTTGTTTCCAGATGATGTCAAATTAATGAAAGTTGTTGAAAGCCTTGATGACTGTCGGGAGTTACAAGTTGATATAAGATCAATGAATGGAGTAAAAGATGGAAATTGTACTTCAACACAAAGAAATACCATATAATGGTGCTAGGCAAAAGCAGAAGGCGGCGAGAATGGGATTTCAAGATGGTACAAGAAGTAATACTGAAGAGCAAGGAGGAAAAAGATCTGTGTATGGTAATACAAGATACACTAAGCCCAGGGCGGCAGATACGCCAACCATTTGGATCAAAATACGAGGTATTAACCAAAATTAGGATGGCGTTCCATTTTATGGATATGGATATGAAGGGAAAAATTCTAACTAGTATGATACGTCCGAGGATGGAATATGCAGCAGTGGTGTGGTCACGAAACATGAAAAAAGATATAAGAAGATTAGAAAGGATTCAAAGAGTAGTTACAAAAATGATACCGGAACTAACAGATCGAACGTATGAAGATAGGTTAAAAGAAATGGGACTGCCAATCCTGCAGAATAGAAGTGAGCGAGATCTAATAACTCTATTCAAGATATTAAATGACATTGAAAAACAGGACAAGCAGGATGATGATGAATAGAGAAACTGAACAGATGAGAGGACACTCAAAGAAGATCAACAAGAGTCGGTATTTAAAAGACATTAAAAAGTACAGTTTTCAACATAGAACTGTGGATATTTGGAACGGATTAAAGGAAGAGGTTTTTACATCAATCAATATACATAAATTCAAGTAGGAAATGTTAGATATGTGGAGATATGGAGGCAGGACACTATGAGCCCTGCTAAAACCCTGTAGAATACAATTAGGTAAATACACACACACCACAAAGATAGGAATATTATTATTATTATTATTATTATTATTATTATTATTATTATTATTAGTAGTAGTAGTAGTAGTAGTAGTAGTAGTAGTAGTAGTAGTAGTAGTAGTAGTCATTATCATTCTTCTTCTTCTTCTTCTTCTTCTTCTTCTTATATATTATTATTATTATGTTATTATTATTATTATTATTATTATTATTATCATTATTATTATTATTATTATTATTATCATCATCATCATCATCATCATCATCATCATCATCATTATCATTGTTGTTATTATTATTATTATTATTATTATTATTATTATTATTATCATTATTATTATTATTATGATAATTATTATCATTATTATTATCATTATAATTATTGTCATCATTATCATTAACAATATTGATAATGAGTATACAGTACGAAATACAAAGATGGAAATATTTACTTTTGAGAATTAGGAGCCCCACTAAGGATATTCCTTGAGCCCAAGCACCGGCCCAAGGAATCCTTGCACTGGCCCTGGACGTATTAACATATCGGAGGTAACTTTCGCAATAGCTGTACATAAGATAAGAGGTAGGTTTTTTTTTTTTTTTTTTTTTAACTGAATTAATGTGACCATAAGCAGCGCCTGATATTTTCAGAGAAAAACTGTTTCGGTTGTCATTGATATAATATAGTGGGCGGGCATAAGGTTATCAGGTGATTGTGAAGCGGCGGAGAGATAAAGTTCTTTCTGACCTTGCCACAGCAACACATAAATTGTTCCCTTTGATAATGTGTATATATATTTGTTCTTTACTTATTTCCATATCAGCACTCTTGCGGTGTCTAATAAAATCATTTTCCATTTCCTATCCACCTGCGAAGAATGGAAAATGCTTTCTCTACTATCAACAACATATCGTATCTCAGTAGACTATTTTTTCTGTTTTCTTATCTAACTAAAAGATAACCATTTATTACTTATTTGAATACTATAATCTTTCAAACAGTTCCATAGCTTCTACATCTCTCTGTGAGCAAAACACTAATAACCATACAACACTTTTTTTTTCTCTCCTTATCTACTACTCTCAAACTATCGTAGGTACCTTAGAGAAAGCCAAACACTATTCCTTCTCTCTCCCTCTCTTTATCTCCCTCTCAGCGAACATTTTTCCTACACAGGATGAGAGCACAGAGGTTGGTGAACAATGGCACTTTTCTACATCCTGATTAGTGGAGAAGTGTCGTGAGCGTCATCATAGCAGCAGGTGTTGGTCAGTTACGAGTGATAACCATCCACGTCCCTCAGTATTACTGGGTGATTAGAGCAATTGGATGATCCTAGGTAAGTGTAAGTGTATTGTTCATAGTTCACTGAATCACTGTATTGTCACAACATATTTCCAGTACAAGTAGTAAATAGGTATCATTGGTTAGGTTGTCGTTTCTCGCTCTTTTAGAAATAATACAGTCAACGAATAGCGACATTATTCTAACAATCTTATTTGCAGATCTCAGAACTCTCAAACCATCAGTCTGCGAACTCGACTCGTGTATCTTACTCTAGGGACCATCATTATTAACTGGTATTTGTTTTTTCCTCGAATGCATTATTTTGTTGACAGTTTATCGACAACTTATCTTTCTGTTGGTGACAATGCAAATAAGATTAATTCTTTACGACTTCTGAAGAGTGACCATGAATTAACCTTAGATCCTGCAATGACAAATATAATTCGTATGTATCTTATTTTTATCGAAGTTGGAATATAACTGAATATAATACTTTTGAACAAGATGTACAAATACAAGTCTTGGCATTCGTGTATGGTTGCTACTTATGCTATCGTTATTTTCGCCTCGCTCCCCCTTTTTTTGTCCAATTTTCTGTTTCGTATGTGCTTTCATTGCTTTTTCACCTCGCCTCTTTTCTGACCACTCGTCGTCCTACTGATGCTTTCATCATAGTTCGGCTAACCTCTCTGTTCTTTACAAGGATTCCAAAATCTAAGAATTATAATGACCTTGGTTCTTTATATAGTAAATGTAACTTAACCGAGTATCTTTGCGCTGCCATGGCTTTCATTGGTCAACTCAGTGGAACTTTCGTTTTTTGTTCCAAAATAATAGTGTCAAGACATCTAAAGGAGAGAGAGAGAGAGAGAGAGAGAGAGAGAGATTTCCATGTTCGTTCTTTCTTGAAAGTAGCATCATTCCATTCCTGTGTGCACTTGGCTGAGCTTCCCTATATGTGAAGAAGAGAGGGTAAATGAGCAGAACAGCTGCTTCCTCCATTTCACCACCCACACCACCCCCCAACCCCTCAAGCAAGTTTGGGGACACGTGGGGAACCAGAAACCAGGGTTTTGGGGGGGAGGCAAATATGGGTGAAATATGCCTTTTAAAAAATCTAGGGGAGTTTCCCTAAATCTGGGGAAATTTTTCAAAATGTAAGATAATTTTCCTAGAAAAACCTAACCTAACCTATTGTAAACAGTTCACAAGAGGAAGAAGAAGAAGAATGAGGTGAACCACTCTGGGGACTTAAAATTTTGCAGCAGTGTGCTGACTTTCGGAGTGTAATTGCGAGTGACCCACACATAATATTATTGATCAATATATTCTGTCAATAAAACTGACATGATATCAGTTTTATTGACTGTAAGTGGTAGCTTCAATAATTATGGTCTGATGGTGGTAGTTTGATGTCAGCCCCACAACTTCAGTACTGAGCCACATCTTCATATTTATTCTGCTTATTATTTGTTGATTTAAAATGACATCAGAAACTCATGTGGGGATTGAAATAGTACAGACTCTGGCCATCAATATTTTTATCTCCATAGAACCTTCCTAATGTCAACAAGATAGTTTAATCATACCCAAAACTCAGAGTAAAAACATGTTCTTGTACTGATGGGGTTAATTATTATTAATGAACAGTTTGTGGGTGCCGTTTTTTCACAGTTATTGATGTCAACATATTGATGTCAATATTATTGATCATGTGTAGGCCATTTAATTGTTGTTACTCTTCAATATATATCTTTATATGTTGTAATGTGTCATCATGTATCCTAGATTGCAGGTCATAATGTATGTAATGCAGAACACCTGGAGGGCTGCATGCTGCCCAGTGCTCCCTGTTTCTTGCTTGGCTGTTGCCAGAATGGGAGCACATCAAATGGCCCAAGCTGTACAACAGAAAAAAACTGTTCTCAAGTCAGTTAAAGAGATTCCAGGCCCTCCCACCTTCCCTGTGATTGGGTGTTTACCAAGCTTAGTTATTGCAGGAATGTGTGAGTACGAGTTAGGTTTGTTTATCTCTTGTTATAAAAATATAAGCAATAGGTTGTATTTGTGAAAATTTAAGTAGGTGTTTTTTTTACTGTATTCATTATGTGTGTATATACATGTATTTTATGTTCATGCATCTATAAATGTATTATCTATGCATATTTATTCATGTCATTACTTTTTATGGTCTGAAGCCTACCCTGCGAAGTTCATTCACAAGGTGTTTCTGGACTTGTCAAAGAAGTATGGACCCTTAGTGAGGCTGGAGAACCCACAGTTCCCACCTGCGATCATGGTGACTGACCCCAAGTACTCAGAGGCAATGATCAGAGCTACCATGGACAATCCATTACGATATGGCTTCTTCTCTCTCAAGAAAATCAGATATGAGGCAATAGACAACTACTTTGAGAGAAAAGGAGGTCTTCTTGTTGAGTGAGCCTGTTTATGTATGTTTTTGTTACTGACATCAAATTGATGAAATATAATTTCCAAGCAATTTATCTTCTTTAAGTCAAGCTTTGTATTTCTCGTGATTAATTCCATGAATATAACTCTTCATATACATTATAATAGTTACCAGATGATACCACTTAATTGTTTTTTCTGGTCTACATGGGTCTTGTCACTGTTCCTGTTGTTTTTTTAATGATTATTTGTGTGTCTACTGTATGTATTTAGTATAAATATATCTATTTATGATCTAGTTTTATATCTGTTTGTGTTCATCATGCATCTTCCTTTCCTTAATTGTTCTTGTGTCCTCCCAGATATCCATGTTCTTCTCCTTTCTGCTACAAGGTTATGTGGGTACCTAAGTGTTGTTTCAATGTGAGTCATATTTTTCATCCCCTATGACACAGGAATGGTGACGAGTGGTGGCGTGTGCGAAGTAGGGTCCAGACTCCTATGATGAAGCCTAAGAACGTGAGTTCCTATTTGCCTGAAGTGGACCAAGTCACCCTTACCTTTGTGGAAAGGTAAAAAATATGTAGCTCAATGATTTTTAGAAAAGTATTGAAATGTAAATTGAGAATCAGTCTTTTGATGTGCTAGACATAAGATGTAAGTCATTATTTGTCTTTTCAGGATGGCCTCACTTCAAAAGCAGCATGGTGAGATGCCCAAAGATTTTCAGACTGAGTTGTACAAGTGGGCTCTAGAGTGTAAGTTCTTCTAAAATAAGCTATAAAAATTTTTAAATGGTGTAACTTTTTCTGAGCTAATTCATTATAAACACACAATGTTATGTACTATTATGTATTGATATATGTGTATATAGTATTAGTTTCAACATTGTTATATATTATTATATTAATTGAAACATGAAGAAAAGTATGGTGTGAAAAGTGCCTGAGCAGACATTTGAACAGTCTTATTGGTGACTGAAAAGTTTTCTCATCCCCTCAGGTGTAGGGCTGGTGGCTCTCAACCGTCGCCTTGGATGCCTGGCACCTGATGTACATGAAAACTCTGAGCCCATGAGACTCATTAACCTGGTGAATGATCTCTTCAGTTGCTTACATGTGAATGAGTTTGGTCTACACTTATGGCGCTTCTATCCCACCAAAAGCTTCAGGACTCTGAGAGAAAAGCATAATGAGTTTTTAAGGTATTTTAAAGTGTTTTCTCTTCTGAAATCATGTCATACAAATCTTTTAATTACATTGTGATATAGTTACAGCCTTTTTGTCCTATTAGTTTCTCTGCCCTATTCCAAATGCATCACATAATGTTCTCATATCTTTTCATGTCTTTGGTGATATTAGCATTCATTCATGCACAATATCTATCAGCACTTCTCATTTTATAACTTCAGAGATCCATTTTGATATCATATTATGAATATCTTTCTCTTCTGGTCATTCTTGCTTTGGAGCATATTCTGAAAATGTGTGGTGATATTTCATCCAGTTATCTTCATATTAATACAATTATTTCATCTTACTACCTGTATTACGCTGCACCCATTTCACCTTTACCAACACTGCTACTCTTCAATTTCTGCAACCCAAGTCATCATCTTGATCTTCATACAGTCGTTCCATCTTAAATTTCTTTCTGGCTTCAACACCTCCTTTCCTTTCATTACTGATAGTCAATTAGAATTTATACTTTTTTCCTCTACCTCCCTAAATCCTTTTACTGTATATTTTACTTGTATTTGGCTTACTGTTCTGTACACATATCCACTCTTCTTTCAAGAAGCTATGAAACTCATGTTCACTGTGGTTAACCTCTGTTCTCCTTTAAACTCAGAGTCTTAGTATCCCTGACTACTTAAAAAGTGGCTGAGGCTGGAAATCCATTTCATACTGATTTTGATAAGTAATTTGTTTGTTTGTTTAGAGGAAAGCATACATGAGGACACAGTGATACTGAAACAATTCCTTTGTTTTGTGTTAGACTTGCAGACAGCAACATTCGCGAGACTGAGGCATCGCTTTTGACTATGGGTACAAGTGAGCGAGAAATCACCTTACTAGAGAGATTGCTGATGGTGCCTGGTCTCTCCCGCAAGGATGTTATAACCCTCATCCTTGACATGCTATTTGCTGGCATAGACACAGTGAGACTGAATGATTTATTATTGCCTTTATATATAAGGAGTGAATGTAAAATACACAAAATGCAAGTATCTCTCAATTTACTTAAGAGATGCATTCTTGAAGAGGTCCTGTAAAAAAAAAATGTAAATTGAACTATATACACATGTGTGTTTGTATAACTGTTGTTGTTTGGGTGCTATGAAGGAACTTGTGTGAGACAACTATTGGTCACTCAATGAAATGTCATGTATAAGTGAAAAAAATGTAAATTAAAAATTTGTTTGGATTTTGGACCTCATGTGAATTAAAAAACATGTATAGCAAACATGCATAAAAAGAGGTACCTGTACAGTAAAATCAACAGAAAACTGAAGAGAAACCTTTTTAATCATACATCCTTTGCAGACCTCCCACACCATGGCATTCACTCTGTACCTTCTGGCACGCAATCCTGAGGTGCAGGCAAAGCTGCAGCAAGAGGTGGACACTGTGGTGGGTAAGCATGACGGACCACTCACTGTGCACCATCTGGCTCAATTTTCTTACATGAAGGCAGTCATCAAGGAATCATTCAGGTATGTGCATGACTCGTATTCATGGTCCTTCTGTATTGAGGTTCATGTATAGAATTTATTGATTTATGTCTACTATTTCTTTATTTGTTTTCACTTTCAGAATCTTCCCTCTTGTACTCGGCACCTCTCGAACTCTAGATAAAGACTTAATCCTTGATGATTACTTGATTCCTAAAGGTGTAAGTATATCATCTTGTATTGCACTCAGATTTGTAGAGGTTTATGAAATTAAACTTTTTAATTGCTTTTTAGCTGCCAAATGACAATGGAGGCCAAATTCAGCTGCTGGTTGTTTAAATCTTTCCAGTGTTGGTATGTGAAACAAAAATCAAATGGATTTTTTTCTCTTATTTATATTTTAGTCTATTATTCATGTTTATTTTTTTCAATAAGATTATAAACATGATAAAATATTGTTGGGGAACTTCAGTGACACTTGTAGTTTTGCACATACTGTATAGTATAGTTGTACTGTACAATTAATTCCAAAAGAAAGAGGGCAGCACTACTTTTACTCAGTATGCACTGGCTTCTGCTGCCTAGAACCTATCATGTATTTCTTAGTATTTAAGAGAGGAACAAACAGAACTTTATGGTTGTGTTGATATCTTTCTTTCATGATATGTGGTTGACATATTACAGTGGTCTTTGATTGGCCTGTCCATGGCAACAGGATGGGATGAAGCATACTTCCCAAGGGCTAAGGAATTTGTGCCTGAACGCTGGTTGAGACACAGGCCTCTAGGGCCAATTCATCCCTATGCTGTCATGGCCTTTGGAGGTGGTACAAGAATGTGCATTGGCAGACGCATAGCTGAGCAGGAAATGTATGTCTTCCTTGCAAGGGTAAGGCACATCAGACCAAAGTTGATAATGAATATATGAAGAAAAACATGAAAGCAAAATATTCCAATAAAATGAGAGCAGATAGGGGGCCCTTTACCATTTCACTCTTAGATGTTGTATTTTCCCATAGTCCCTTACAACTTTTCTGACACTTATTTTTTATAATAAAGTATCATGTAAAATGATACTGAGAAAATACAAAATTTAGCTTTTATTTCCCCCTTATTATATTATTCCATGCAAACCACATTTTTGTGCTACTCTTCATGTTACCTAAATACAACCATAGCTTTAAAAGGATTCATTAACCTTACCTAGAGATTTTTCATGATGTGGTTAGTGTCAAGCAAATCTCTACATTTGACAAGCTATGGAGAAAAATATTAAACTTGTGGATGAATTCTATAGACAAGAATTCACTTAGATTTTTATTTACATTATGTATACTTATCATAATTTTTGAAGATACAGGAAACAATCTCTCTCTCTCTCTCTCTCTCTCTCTCTCTCTCTCTCTCTCTCTCTCTCTCTCTCTCTCTCTCTCTCTCTCTCTCTCTCTCTCTCTCTCGCTCTCTAATGATAAAAAAAAAAAAAAAATAAAATAATAATAGTAGTAATAATAATAATAATAATAATAATAATAATAATAATAATAATAATAATAATGATAATATGAAAAGCAGTAATTTAGGTTTAAAAGCCAGATATAGAAAAACAAGATCATCAGCTAGTAAGCCATTCATAGTGATTTATTTTTTCTTCAGGTGATGCAGCGGTTCACTGTTGACTACAAGTATGAAGACATAGAGGGTCTCACCAGCATGGTATTTATTCCATCGCAACCACTAAGATTCAATCTCATAGAGCGGTCTTAATTACCGTCTGTATGACATCAAGAGAGGACTGAGGGCTTTGATTAGATAAAATTAAGTTCATATTGACAAAGAGTGGCCTATGCCGGGTTACTATTATGCCTTAAACTTTAGCTAACAATATAGAATCACAAAGGATTGGAAACTAGGAAATAAGGAAAGGCAACATCGTGTGGTTAGTTCCAACAGAAATTTTAATGGTGATCGATATTAGTTTAATTCAAATGTAAAAATCCACCTTGATAAGTGATTAAACCAACAAGGATATGGATTAACTAGATTCATATTCCTGGAGCCAATGGTCATCAACCGCATGGTATGTGGGGAGCTAGTCACATTCAAGAAACAGTCAACTATATATACATATTCTGCTTGCTCTTTCAAGTTAGAATGAAGCCAGCATTCAGTGCTGCTCAACACTTTTCCTCTTCGGTTCAACTGACTACCACTAGTAATGGACATTCCACACCAAACTTCAGTTACTTTGTTTAGTCATATGTTTATGCACTGATAGATGATAAGTTTTCCATGTGTGTATCTTAAAAAACGTAAATCTTTATGCTAGTCACATTATTTTTTTTGTTATAAGCATCCTAGATGACAACTCTGAAGTCAAGCCATGCCCTCTTGTTATGATGTAATGGATTTTCCATTATTTTCACAGTTATGTATGAAGTTCATGTATCACTAATTAGTTAAAAACTTAGTAGTGGCATAAAGATTTTGCTTCTGACATGGTCAGCTGGGACTAATCTCAGTGCTTGGCCACTTGACAGTAGTAGTTGCCACCTAGAAGCTAACATATAAACAGTCCTGTAAGACACATTCTCTCGACTCTACTGATTTTGTGTAGTTATATCAGTGAAGTTAAGCAGAACTTAGAAATCTGGAACCAATAGATAATCTCAAGAAGCTGTCTTGGCTACAAAACATGGCCATTACCTGCCTTGAAAATCTAGAATAAAAACAACTCACTCCTGTCTATCACCATCTTCCTAGCCACATGAACCACAGCTTAGTCATCATCCATATATGATTACTTCTTGTAGTGATGCCTTCTGTGATTTTGCTACCTGGGAGACAAGTGGCTGAGTGAATGGGTTAGGTAGTTCCTATGAATGATATTTACAGCAGTATGACACATCTTTCCTTGTGTGTGCATTGAGACTGTTTTTAAAATCATATGATTTTTTTTATTGTAAAAAGCCTAGCTTCCCTGTTTTTCCTCTGAATGTTAGATTATCAAATACCTGTGGTACTGTTAAATTATCAAATACCTGTAGTGTACTATTGTAAAAGGAATACACTGGGTCACAATACATGTAAAGATGAAGTGGTATGACAGAAGGGTAGAGCTAAACATGGTGTGTGGAGCTAAACTCACCTTAGTCACTGAAAACACTCTTTGAGTTGGCAATCAAGGTTTGATAGATAACTTTCTGTTGTTGTTATTAGCAGAGAATTAACAAATGATTTCACTCTTCTGCTTATGGTATTAAAGAACTTCATGCCATTAACAACTATAAGAATAAGTGGAGGGAAAGTCCTATCTGCTTCAGCAGACTAAATTGAGGTGATGGTACTTATATGTACTATATATCTAACTTGCTGGACTTTGGATATGGAATGAAATTATTATGTTTTGCTGAATGACTATGTCACAATGCATGTGCCACACTGGTGTCATGGTTATAGAGATATGTTGACTCACTACTACAATCACTCTACCTCACGTGAACAACACTGACATTGCTGGTGCTCATTTAGCTTCCTTTGCGCTTGTGCTATTGTATTCCAACACAATAAGTTGTGTAATTTAACAACATTCTTTTGAATTTTTAGTAAGCAGTTTGGTGTATATGTATATACTGCTACTGACTATTTGTATGTATAAGTAAATGTATGGATGAAATAATCAACATATATATACAAGCACAACACCATAATTGTGTAATAGTATAATTATTATACTGCACATAATGGTAGTAAACTTTGAGTACCTTTAGATAACTGTATAGTTTTCCAATACTCCCTTTTATTTGCTGGTGGAAGTATGTGAAACTCAGCTCTTAATGGCATATAAGCATTCAAAGAGAATTTAAAAAAATAAGAAATTAGATTTCGTATTGAACTCATATTTCAGTTTTTTCTCTTTTTTAAGGTTGAACTAAAAATAATTTGTTGAATTGAAATTATGTATGCATATATTACCATCAAATGATTAATACATATAAGAAATTATGTAATTATTATTTACTGTACATAATATATTATGTAAGTATTCCTACTGATGTATGGTATATTTGTTTTTTCTTGTAAGAATGTATTTTTTATTTAGTTTTGTATAGGTATGATCAATTAATTTAAGTGTTACATTGTATGTGGTAGGCAATGGCTAATAGAGTAGCTAGACAAACAGGGTGCAAGACATGGATATGACCAACTAGTCATGTGGCACTGCATTAGTATGGTATGTAATGCCAGTTTATTGAATTTCAGGATAAGGCACCGGGTTTAGCTTTCCATTGTGAGGTAGTACCTTGTGACTAATGTCAGGACATGGCAAGTCATTTATTGACTTGCTAGAAGAAAGGTATGGGTAGAAATTTAAGAACCCCACAATCAAGTTTCTTACAAAGTAATAATAATGGAATTATTTTTCTATTTTCAAGTTGTTTTTTTCATAGTTGGAATGATATTAATATGGACAGCTAGATGGACTATAGTATATTTTTCCTGTGATAATTGTACTTAGTGAATGTTGTTCTACTGTTCCTAGTTGCTGTTTAGAATCAGTCTTGTAGGGTGAGTGAGTATATTATAACTGCCAGTGTTTAGGCATTCATAATGGAAGATAATTTTAGGTTATTCTATTAAAAAGGAAAATAGAATACATTGTATTCAGCTTGCATCTTATAAGTAAGACTCAAGGAAGGTGATAAGGAAGGCTCAAGAAAGGTGATCTTACTAGGAGATGGAAATGAAACAATGCTTCAGAAAAGGAAATTGTATAAAACTAGTGTTACTTTGCCTTATAAATCAAATTATAATTTCTAGGTAAGTTATCTCTACTGGAACAATTAATGCCGTTTTATTAATTCTACTGAGCAATAAATAGGCATAACATAATGTACCTTTTTGCACCTCTGACTTCACTCAACTTGAGCCAAGATGACTCATTTATCAACTCTTTCTATGAAGTTATTTTGTAATCAGAAGCTCCAAGTACAGTTATCATGTACTGTAGCTGTGAAGGTGTTATTGATTTTTACTTTTTTATTTATGATTTTTTTTACACAGCCTTCTATTCAGTAGCAGCTAGGACCAGTCTGGATAAAGAAAGAACAGTATAAAGATTGTGAATCATCCATGAACCATGAGGTATAAAAATTTGCTGGGCATGAAATTCTGAGCTGCATTTTGTCTTTTATCTTTATTTCCAGGAAGTTTTGATCATCTCTTTTCTTAACCTACACGAGGAGAAAGGTATGATAAGTCAGGACTCATACTTGATTCTTTTTTTTCTTTTTTTCTGGAATCAAAAGTAGCAGATGGAAAAAATCAACTTAACCCAAATGAGTGTGAAGAAATTATTTTTACACTATTCTATTTATTTAATCCACGTGTTTGTGTATTTTTGCTTCATTGAGGTATATACGAATCTATTTTGGTACAACATAAGGTTTCTCGTGGGAGACTATCTGCTAGGTTTAGATTTCTCTGTGCTTTGGTAGACGTCTTGGATATTACATGATTTTCTTACTCATTAAAGTTTATGATTTATATACCTTAGGGACATTAAAAAAAAAAAATAATAATAAAAAATCGCATGCATGGGCACTTGCCACTTCCCATTTTCCCACTTCTTACTCAGACAATCCTGAGGTAATAAAGCAAATTAGCACCCCCCCCATGACGTTAGAATATGGTTTTTCTTATTTTACTGCATTCTGACAAATTGTTATTATTATTTTTTTCTTGTTTTTTATGTTTTTGTTTTTGCCATCAACCTAGCGTGGACATTAAGCCATTTTATTTCTTTATTTCTTATAAAATTAGGTAATTGTCTATATTAATATGTGTTTAAATCATTGTTTTCAAAACACATTACTGCATCTATATCCGTATATGATTTTTTTAATTTCCTTCAACATTTTACTTTTAAAAACTATGTATATGAAGAACAAAGACAAAGACAACAACACCAACAACCACAATAACAACAGAAAAACATTGATCATGAAATATACATATAACCACACATTCACCCACGCTTCACTCACAGGAGGACCTACACTCCTATTTTTTTTTTATAGCACAATATATATATATATATATATATATATATATATATATATATATATATATATATATATATATATATATATATATATATATATATACAGTATATATATGCAGATTGGCCTGCTGGCCGACGGCGTTTATGGACTCGCTCAACACGAGTATTAGGCGTTGTCGATACCTGTGCAGACGGACAAAGATTTGGATCTTCAAGTCGCTGGTGATCCCTATCTCACTCGATGGTTGTGAGACATGGACACCTGAATAAGCGAACTGGTGTCTCTAGTACTAGATGCCTTCGCAGGATCATGGGATACCGCTGGTATGACTGTGTCAAATTGGCTGCTGTGGTAGACGGTCAGTGTTCTTCCCCTAAATCTATTAACAGTTGTGTTCCTCAAGGGTCTGTCCTATCACCCACTCTCTTCCTATTATTCATCAATGATCTTCTAAACCAAACTTCTTGCCCTATCCACTCCTATGCTGATGATATCACCTTGCACTTTTCACATTTTTCCATAGACGACAGGAAGTACACAGCTCACGCAGGGAAGCCTCAGAACGCCCAACTTCTGATCTCTCTAAAATTTCTGATTGGGGCAAAGCAAACCTAGTGTTGTTCAATGCCTCAAAAACTCAATTCTTCCACTTATCAATTCAACACAACTTTCCAAATAACTATCCCCTCTTCTTCAATGACACTCAACTGTCCCCTTCTCCTACACTAAACATTCTAGGTCTATCCTTTACTTGTAATCTAAACTGGAAACTTAACATCTCTCTAGCTAAAACAGCTTATATGAAGTTAGGTGTTCTGAGCTGTCTCCGCCAGTTTTACTCACCTCCCAACTGCTAACTCTATACAGGAAATTTGCGATGTTCTTTTTTTATAAATGATATGCATATTTAGAGATATTCCTCCATCTATCCATATTTAGCATTGAATCTGATAATATGGAAAAAGGCTTTAGTCTGACATTAATTAAGCATTAATGGTTGTACATGTATTTTGATGCCTAGAAATGAGCATTCCCGGCCGTCCCTAGATTTCGGAAAACAATCCTTATATTTAGGAATTCATAAATGCAGAAATTTTCACGTTCTACACATATACAACTAGTGATACATTCTAACTAAATGTAACCCATAACTAAACCTAACCTAACCTAACACCTAACCTCACTTAATACTGCAGTAATGCAAGGATATTCGTGTTCGACGTAAAACATTTATTAGCACCATTATTAAATGAGTAATTTGCGTCAGAAAGTGTTTATGAAAAAAAAACCAGGTCATAAAAAGATGTATACTTTCCAGTGGTGCATTCCTTTTCCGTCTCAATGAGACTAACGGCTTTCTTTCAAAATTTCGCCAGTTCGTCCCCCCCCCCCCCCCAGCTGGAAACACCGCATTTTTCAGTCCATTCGCACAAGGTCCCCCACCATTTTTTTTTTTTTTTGAGGGGGGAGGTGATTTTAAAACGTCGGGGACCTTTATAACCGTTAAAGTTAATTTCATTCCACTTGTCCTCGGTCATTTAAATAATAAGACGATTGGGTATATAGTATATAGTGACTTGTGACTGATGTTTGATTGTACATAAAAGCCCGATGGAATTATTGATCATTATTTACCAAAAACAAGAGCTTTCCAGGTGTAGTGGCTTCTTTTCTCTTATTATTCAAAGTATAAGAGAGAGAAATAGCAGCATTCATAATTACTATCTCTTCAACAATGACCACTTATTACGTGACATAAAGATTAGAACCTTTTAAATAAAACTATTTCCTGTAAGTAAGACACATGAGCAAAGTTACTTAAATTGATATCTGAGTGTGTTGGCAGAACAGTAAATCATTATTACATATTGGTGAATCTGCCATTAGCGATAACATTTCACACGGTTAAGTCATTTTTCATTTTCCCGCAGTTATTTAAAGTCATGGGAGTAAAGCACTGGGAGACTGCGAGTGTTGGCTGTAGGGGACTGTGAGTGACCTTGTAGCGAGAACCTCAAATCAGCTGACTTGTGTGTGCGTGTGTGTGTGTGCGTGCGCTTGTGTGTGGCTCTATCTAGTCCATGTAGTGAGTGCCACCACGTGCCTACATACACTTGGAGAACAAAATAGCTCTGAGGTACTCATTCTAAAATCCTATTCACTCTTTAGCATGGGTGATTATTGGTACCTTGACCTGCTTACTTTACTGAGGGAGCAAACTTGTTGGTATTTTCACGCTTTACTTTGGCTTGTGAGGTGAATTCCGATGCATTGTGTGATTCTGCGTGAAGGAATGTTCACAGATGACTAGGAAGTGCTGTGTTGGGTTAGGTGATGTTGGGTACAGTGACCAGGAATGATATATTGTTGCCATGGCCGTGACACCGTGTTGAGTTCAGTTAACACCGACTACTACTAGGGCTCAGATTAAAGTCAGCTGGTCGGGAACGTCGGGCGCTGAGCAGGAATGGTGATCAGTGATCAAGGTACCTAGTTGCTTTTGAATAACACTAGGGAGTAATTATGTCATGTTATCATGCCTGGGATTGTGTTGGGTTCAGTTAACATCGAGTAGGTTACACGTTTTGGTCAGCTGGGTGCGAGTAACGAACTCTGATTATTAATGGTGTTTAGTGATCAGGGTAACCACTGAGCAGGAAAAATACTTTGTTGGTGTGTTTGTGGCACTGTTGGGTTTCTTGAGGGTAATTGTTTGAGATTCCTTACCCTGCCTTATTACTGGTCCATTCCATTCTTTCACCTATATATTAGATTCCTAAAAAAACTAAAGTTAAAAAAGTGGCGTCAGTTATGGGTATCTATGGGGCAATTCTCCCTTTCAGTTAGGCTAGATTAGATTAAAGGTGTCCAGGATGGTAAAGTCCTACAATTAGGTTAGATTAGTCAAGTAGGTTTTTCTAGATGGGAGAGATAGGAATGTGTGTTATGTAATTGTAATAATGATGATAATAATAATAATAATAATAGTAATGATAACAATTATAATAATTGTTTTTGTCTGCAAGGTGTTTCACAAAATAGTTGTTCAAGAATGTTTGTTTTATCATCCTTTTCAGAATTTTTGGGACCTGTGTTAGGCATATGTCTTTGCATAGAATGGCATACTTCAATTGATCAGACTATAGAAATTTAGCCATTTAACTGCACAATATGCTATCACAATATGAGAATTGTTTCCATACCAAAAAATAACTGCATTGTACATGGGGCTAGCTTGTAATTTGAATTTTTGCTTGCAAATTGAAGCAAAAAATCCACCGAGCTACAGTTTGTATCTTTAGTTGTTCATTACCCGAGCACCAGTCGCTACACAAACTAGTGACCTTTTTTGAAAATTATTTTAGACTATATTATACAATTTTAGGGAATTCTTAGACATTTTTGGCAAACTTTTTTATCAGTCATCATTAACACTTAACAAATTTTGTCCACCTACAAAATGCAAATAGTAAAAAAAGGCCACTTTAGAATATGTTACACCTCCCCATATTGAACTCATTTGGCCTATAAAGGGATTTTTTCCATGAATATTTTTGAGTGACTCCAGACCTTTACCTGAGTAAGCACTGAATAGAATTCAGTTCATGTCAGCTGGCTGTGAGCAGGAATGTTATTGTTCAGTCTTCAGGTCAGGAGACCAGCAGAGTACGATGAATAGTAATGGCTTCCAATTATATTGTCTCAAGCAGAGTAGGATTGAATCATCAGATTGTTGTTGAAGAATACTAAGCAGGAATGGTATGTTACTTTGTAGGGATTCATTCAGTATCCAAGGAACACTCAATAAGAATGGTGCTTTTGGGTATCATGAATAATCTTTATGTATATACTAATTTTGAGACTGCACATTTATTTCTAGGTAAAAATAAATGTCAGATTATGAAGGACTCTGCAATAAATCAAAGAATAGGACTGGATTGATATAAACATTTTGGTTTAGGAGATTAGATTCAGTTGTTTCATACTATATTACCATTAACCCCATATCACGCTGCATAACTGGTTTTGTGTGTCAGTGTATAGTTTTCCACTTATTTAGTGTGCTTCCATGCAGATTCCTGTCATTGGTCTGCCTTCTGGTGAATGCAAGATGTTGAGATTGGGATTAGCTGTGCAGGGAGCAATCAGGCATGTGGCCAGTGGAGCCTCATTAAGGCAGGCCAGTACCTCAAGTGACAGCCTCCAGCAAACAGTCCTCTACAACTTCCATGTCAATCATGGTGGCAAGATGGTGGGGTTTGCTGGATATGCCATGCCAGTGCAGTATGGATCAGTAGGCATTGGAGCATCCCACAAGACTGTACGGAGTGGCTGTGGGCTCTTTGATGTGTCACACATGCTGCAGTGGCGCTTGTGGGGCACTGACCGAGTAAAGTTCCTCGAAAGACTTGTGGTAGCTGACATAGAAGGGCTGCCCGAGAACACAGGAACCCTCTCTCTACTGACCAATCCAGAGGGAGGCATAGTGGATGACCTTATCATCTCTCGCACCAGCCAGAGTCATTTGTACGTGGTGAGCAATGCTGGGTGCCGGGACAAGGACCTGACACACCTGAGGAGCCATCTGGCACAGTTCAAAGCTGAGGGAGGAGATGTTCACATGGAGATCATTACAGACCATGGACTTGTGGCGCTCCAGGGACCCTTGGCCGCATCAATACTTGAGGTAGGCACTAGTCTCATGAGCACACACACAAACACACACATTTCACAAAACAGCAGCTAAATCCCTACAACCCTAAGAGGATGTAGTTATGAAGAGAAGGTGAAGAGATGGCGTCTGAACACACTGGAGAAAAAGGAGAGTAAGAGGTGATTTGATAGCACTACATAGGGTATTGGAAGGGATGGAGAAGTTGGATGATTGTGATCTTGTGATACCCCATACAAAAAACCCATGTACCAGAGGACATAGAAAGAATTTGAAAAGGAGTACAGGTATCTCTTGATTAAGGTGAGAGATGTGTTCTTGAAGAGGTCGTGGAAAACAAAAACACCTAAATTGAACAATACAGGTACCTCTCGATTTACACTGGAGTGGCGTTCCTGAAGAGGGGGCGCAAAACGAAAATGATGTAAACCAAACTATATATATATATATATATATATATATATATATGTGTGTGTGTGTGTGTGTGTGTGTGTGTATATATATATATATATATATATATATATATATATATATATATATATATATATATATATATATATACAGTGGACCCTCACCCATTCGCGGCTCACTGTTCACAGTCCTGCATCCTCGCGGATTTTTCTCTCATAGTTTTTTTTTCATAATTTCGGCAATTTTGTGAATTTCTTAGGCCATTTTTATTAGCAGAATATAATATAATATAAAATAAAATGAATGGGTAGAAAACTATATAATTTTAAAATAACAATGTCACTTAATCTAAAGAAAAAATTGAAAAGAGAGATGATACAGAATAACTGGTAAATAATTTAAAAATAACAATGTCAATTAATATAATATTTTTAAAAAATAGAAAAGATAGATGATTCAGTATAAGTGGTAAATAACTCTAAAATAACAATGTAAGGTACGAGCTTTCGTTTCTCCTTACTGCTGATTGGCTGCAGGTGACGTGATGACACAAGCATCTATCTATCTATCTATATATATATATATATATATATATATATATATATATATATATATATATATATATATATATATATATATATATATATATATATATATATGTATATCAATATATATCGAGTTATGTCATTTTTGTTTTGCGCACTGTCTTCAGGAACGCATCCCGTGTCAGTCAAAAGGTACTTGTATAGTGTACCCATGTTTGATTGTGTAACTGTTGTTGTTTGGGTGGTGTAAAGGAATTCACATGAGATATCTGTAGGCCACTCCACGAAATATCTCATATAAGTGAAAAGAAATGTAAGTTATATATTTTTAGGGGGGATTTTTGGCCATGCATAAATTAAAAAACATGTAAAACCAGAGGTACTTTTATATGTCTACACATGCACATACTATGTTCCATTTAGGCTTGATTTTTAGAATTATCGAGTGTCTACGTTAGGTTTAATAGCTAGTCATTGTGCTTGAATACTAAAGTTGGGATAAAATTTAGAAACTAATTTAAAATAAAGTTTTATAACATGAGCTGTTGGTATCACACATTAGCCAAACATTGTGCAAACAAAGAACCTGGAGGAAGTGCAATACACCCATATAGCAATAAAGTCTTAGATAATGCAGGAGTAAGTTTGCTTGAAATCTGACTGTGCTTTGTCCTCCCAATGAAGCCGATGGTAGAGGGCACTGTGGAAGACCTGTACTTCATGCACACACGCCCCATGATTGTTGCTGGCACCCCATGCAGGGTGACTCGCTGTGGCTACACTGGAGAGGATGGCTTTGAGATATCTGTGCCTTTAGGCAAGGTAAGCCTTGTGGATTATCAATTTAGTGACTAGGACACCACTAATAACTTCCACCAATAACAAATTAAAACACAGCTTATTTGCTGATCAGCGTTAGACTAAATGAATTTAAGTTTCAGTTATGTATTTGCAGAAACACTTCCTTAAATAATATTCTTGAACATCGTAATAAACTATTATATTGTGGGTGGATTTGGCTGGGGTTCCTCCTTCAGGCAGAAGAGTTATGCGAGACCCTGTTGGGGTCTGGTGCTGAACCAGCTGGCCTGGGGGCACGAGACTCTCTCAGACTTGAGGCAGGTCTCTGCTTATATGGAAACGATATTGATGATACCACCACACCAATTGAAGCAGGTCTTGCTTGGACCATTGGGAAACGGCGAAGACAGACTGCAGACTTCCTTGGTGCTGAGGTGATACATCTTTCTCTATGTTGACTTGTCATAGTATATTTTTTTTACCTTTACTTTTTAAGGAGTGGATAGTTGAGGATTTATGGTTGTGAGAATGTTAAGTGTTTACTATTTAGGTAAAAACCAGCATATGAGTAAATTTGATTATCTGGAGTTGTGTGACAATTTACCTGCTGGGATGGCCAGCTTAATGCTGTGACAAACACTGTAGATGGACAATGAGATTTGCTTTATTTTCTGATTGCAACATGCCTCACAGATCATCCTACGGCAGCTTAAAGAGAAACCAGCACGGCGGCGTGTGGGACTGACCTGCTCCGGTCCTCCCCCACGCTCCCACTGCCCTGTCCTTGGTCCTGATGGTTCCAAAGTGGGTGAGGTGAGTGCCTGGAGAATAGATGATGTGGAGGTAGGAAAAGAAAAGGCCGTTTACACGAGTATTTTCTATTATCTCTCTCTCTCATACAAAGTGCTTAGGTATTTAATTTATGTTGTATTTATTTATATTTCATTGTCAACTTTTTTCCACACATTTGTCTTAATCCTTTCTGTTGTTGGATCACCACCTTCCTTATCAGAACATTCTGTGATGTTGATTAAAAATAGAAATTACTTGATAAAATTTTCAGCTGCTATGTCTTGTTGGATGCAGCACATGATCTGACATGACCTGGGTGAAGGACCCAAGGAAACATGCTGACTACCACTAACACCACCACTACAATATGGCAACATTGGAAAAAACCCTGCTACATATCCTAGAATCTATACAAATCATTGTCATAATCCTAAATATCAACATTCATTGTACTATGTGGCTTCCTTTACTATATATGTACAGAATACATAAAATATCACTTTCAAATAGCTTATGAATGGGAAATAAGAGAGACATATGTATGAAGATTGAATTGGCAGCATGGCTAGAGGTAAATGACAATACCTGCCCCACCCTAAATGGACTAATTAGGGTGGCCAGACTATAGATATGGGTCTTATGGATGTGTGTGTAAATATGGTATGCATCAAGCTAGTGGTTGAAGATATGTGCACATCATTCTATCATTTATGGAGTGACTATTACAAGGTATTCTTTTATTGTCTGGTGTATGGGTCAAGCTAATGCTACCTACCTTTCCTTCTTTTACCAGGTGACCAGTGGGTGTCCGTCTCCATCTCTAGGTGTGAATGTGGCCATGGCCTATGTCCCAGCATCCCTGGCCAAGGTGGGCACTGAGCTGGCTGTGGAGGTGAGAAAGAAGACTGTCCCAGCCACTGTCACCAAGATGCCATTTGTCAAGTGCAATTACTATGTGAACAAGTAGTGCCTCTACCTCTGTGTGTGTGTGGTGGCCAAGGGTGAAGGCTCGTGCTTCCTGGCCAGTAAAAAGTGGGTGAAGTTTATCTTTTGTTTGCTAGAATGTGTTAGATAAGGAAAATGGGATGTGCATGTTTGTTTGTGTATGTGAATGATTCAGTTTGTTTTAAGGTAGTGTAGTATTGCTGTTATTGTGATGTTGCCTTTGTTTGACATACAAAGTTAAGTTGCTATATGCAATGATAAACAGTCAATGATCGTGACCATGGTGCTACATTGATTATTTAATGGTTGATGAGTAATTTGAGTATCAGACTGTAACCAACAAAGCATCCAAGCAGCAGTAGCTGTCCATCATTGTGTAGTTGAGATACCAATGGAAGAATACGCTTGTGGGATTCAAAGTGGGATGATTCAATTATTCATCATAGCCTTCAGATGCAGTGTTTCCGGCAATGAAAGTTGTTTGGGATGGGCAAAGTGAGAAACACATTTACATTAAGTTTGGCAGCTGTTAACACTTATCACATTATTATCTATTTATCATTTAAGAAAAGAGAAAGACCTAAAGGGTATAGTGCTTACCTGAGAGAGAGAGAGAGAGAGAGAGAGAGAGAGAGAGAGAGAGAGAGAGAGAGAGAGAGAGAGAGAGAGAGAGAAAATCTATATAAAGCTCAAAAAAGTAATTAATTAAGTTGAAGTATTTAAGAAAAGTTTGGATTACTTAGTGTCTTGATTAATTCTTTTATGCTTGGTGTATGTGGTGTTCATTGTTTTCTTGTAATTTTGTTAGTAAGATTTGAAGTTGTATGAGGAATTTATAAGTGAACAAAATAATGGAGTGCAGTGAGAAAGAAAACTGTTGATACATATATGGAAAATTGGTGATCTTGCTTGGATCATTAAATAATAAGAAAAAAATAAAGTAAGAAATATTAATAGAAAATTAGATATTGATTGATAATAATCATCAATCTCATTAGAATGTTCATATGGGCTTAAGAATTATCCTCAGCTAATTAGTCCTCCATGCACACACTGTTGGTCGGTTTCTTAAACAATTGGGAGGCAAGCTTGGGAACTAATTTTAACATTGGACACCAAACTATGAACTGTGAACTGGCTGTGTGGTTACACAATAACAACAATGAAAACAACAATGACAACTTAAATAAATGCTTGAATAGTAAACATATTCATGTGCCATTTCTTAGTTTTGATCATTTGAAAGAAGCTAAGTAGGAAAAAACTTGTTAAGAAAATGTTAATTTTGAAAATAGATATTACATGCATTAATATGTATGGGAATCACAGTTTTCCATGTCTTCATGTTTGGCAATGGATTAAGTAAATATACATGCACTACTTTATGGATAACTGTGTGAGTGTGTCTTTTTTTCTACTGGAGTTATCAATCATATTAAAATAGAAGCAAGATATTGATGTGTTCGATGTGCGGTAGGCCACTCTTTGATAACACACACTACTATTGTTTATAAGCAACAACAACGATAATGATAATAATTATGATTAGATAGTTATAATAAGTAATAATAACAGCAACAAGAACATGTATCCACTCCCTCTTCCTTACTGTGTGTGCAGTTAGCTCACTATCAACATTCATTCAGTTGTATTCTTGTTAAAGTTTGAAATCCTGTGAAAATAAATAAATTTTGTTAATGATACTTTTCTACAGTGGAATGGAGAAAAATATGTTTCCAAATAGGATTAGCAAATACTTTTTGAGGGTGTCTAGTTCCATGCTTTCTTGTCCAAGTTCCATTGATGACTTTGAGTTACAGTACTCTCTTCTCTATGTTTTGGACTGAAGTGTATTTGATGAGACGTGTTTTGGGATTCAAGTTACCATCCAATAACCAAGATGTTTAATGAATTGATCAAATGTCACTTCCTATTTCAGTAAGATTATTGAAATTAGATACAATTAAGAAAATCTGTCTTACATGAGAATGGCCCAGACAAAACACTTCACACTCATGCACACACTCTTAGCCCTAAATGAAATAACTCAAGGAAGCTGAGCAAGAACTGTGAAGTTTTTTTTGAACACTTTGCCTTAATAAGATAAAGTAACATATTGACAAAAAGATTTTTGTTAAAGCCCGACTTGCAGTTATATGCATCGTAACATCTAGGTATTAGCATCTATCTACAGGTACTTCACAATTTACGTGGGGTAATGCGTTCTTGAAGAGGGCACAGAAAACAAAAAAGACGTTATCGAACTATATATATATATGTGTGTGTGTATATATATATATATATATATATATATATATATATAGATATATAGAATAGATATATTAATATATATATTATATATATATATATATATATATATATATAGTCATACCTCTACATATGAGTGCTTCAGGATATGAAAATTCCAAGATATGAGCTGGGAAACAAGCCTAAACGTTGTCCAGGATAAGAGAAAATATTCACCATACAAGCCGTGAACATTTAGTTACACCAAGCCACCAGTTAAATACAAAAAATTATAAGTCAGAAAACATAGAAAAAAAAAAGCAAGTGTTATGTTGTTTTAAGTCTCTATCAATTTCATTATGTTTATTATGCAAGTTTAATTCTCGTCAGCTGATTTCACTTCACCCCTCCTCCGCCACCATCTTATGCCTCCTCCATGCGAGTTAACCTATGTACATTATTTATCATTTGATATTTACATTATTTGTTTATTTATTTACATTATCTGTATTTATAATGTTTATTTTAATAACAAATACCATTTATCACTGTTTTCCTTATTAATGTTAACTTTTTTTTAGTGTACATTGGTATTACTAAACTTTAATTTGCATGTTTTTCTCCTGTTGGAATGCATCATTCAGTTTTACATGTATTCAAATAGGAAATCCTGTTCCACCATACGAGCTATTTCACGATACGAGCTCAGTTGTGGAATGAATTTAACTCATATGTAGAGGTATGACTATATATATATATATATATATACACACATTTTCAAATAGGAATGTACACAATTTATTGGCTCCTTGATAGGGCGAACTCCTCTCCTCACAGATGACAAATGTTTACTGACAGAGTGGTGAGTTTGAGCTGGTTTCGGCATCATGTTTATAACTTTGTGCCAATTTTGAGGTTCATAAATCAAGGGGTCGTCTTATACACCAGGGATAAAACAAACCTATAACCCTATGGTAAACATTAAATCCTACTGTAACACACACACACACAGACACACACACTGCGTAGTGTAGTGGTTAGCACGTTCAGCTCACAACCGAGAGGGCCCGGGTTCGAGTCCTGGGTGCGGCGAGGCAAATGGGCAAGCCTCTTAATGTGTATCTAGCCCCTGTTCACCTAGCAGCAAGTAGGTACGGGATGTAACTCGAGGGGTTGTGGCCTCGCTGTCCCGGTGTGTGGTGTGTGATGTGGTCTCGCCCCTACCCGAAGATCGGTCTATGAGCTCTGAGCTTGCTCCGTAGAGTAAAGGCTGGCTGGGTGATAGCAGGCGACTGTGGTGAATAACACACATACACACACAGGACAATATGAGCCCTGCTCGAGCCCTGTATAATACAACTAAGTAAATACACACACACACACGGATATGTGTGACTATTATTATCACGTGGGTGGTCCACTGAATGTAAACATGACACTAAGTCACTGACACAGTAAGCATCCATAGAGAGAGGAGTTCACCCTGTCTTGGAGCCAATAAATTTTGTACATATATGTTTACACACACACACACACACACACACACTCACACACACACATATATATATATATATATATATATACACACATACATATGTAGGGGCCACCGTGGTACATTGGAACCACTTGGGCTCTGGGGGGCTTTGGGATCTCCAAGCACATGGGTTCGAATCCTGACTATGGTCCGAGTGGAGATTGGGCATCCACTTGGGGTAACGGTTCCCAAGTGGGTGGGTTTTCAGATAGGAGGTCTTCATTATATGGTCTCCTTTAGCCCATAAATTCCCATTAAAAGGCCAAATTGTTTAGATAAAAACCAAAACAAAAAAAAGGAAAAAGAAATCTGATATTTTTTGGGGAGAATTTTAGACCCCGTGTAAATTTGAAAACACGTAAAACAAACAAGTGTAAAATGAGAGGTACCTGTATCCTAAAATGTTAATTTGATTGCATAGATGTGAAAATTTTATCTGGTTTCAATTTGAAGTTCACTTTTTTGTTCTGGTTCTCAATTTTCTTAAGTAGAAAAGCTTATTGGTATTGAATTTCTTTTCTTATTCATTGCCTCAGTTAAGTTGAAGTAAGGTAAGAAAATCAATTTTAATTGTGCAAATTGGAAGCCTGTAGTGCACTCAGATGGATGTGCATGCCCTGCACCTCACTATAATAGTAGTACACATATATTCACATGATTCCAGCAACGGTAGTAATTCATGGTTTTGTATTGGTAGTGTCTTAGCTGTAGTAGAAACAGTAGTGAGAGTAATAAACAGGTATATTTATACATGGATAATATGTTGCTTAGATATGACATCAACTTAAGACTGGATGAATCACTGAGCTTTTCAAATAACCTTTTTGAAGGATGAACATGTAAACTCTAGGTTTGTTCATAAAATTTATGGTAGTTTCTGTTACTAGCAGTCTGTTGTATGATTCCAATTTTTCAATTTGCTCTATTGTTTGAGTAAACATACCATAATGGGTGTGTGACTTGTGTTGAAGCTCAAGCTAAGTCAGAAGATGTCAGTCACATCCAAGTTTGTACTGGGTGTAGTTTGTTTTCAGATGATGAGAGGGCAGTGTGTATCAAAAGCATGGTAGGAATGTAGAAACTACAAAGGTGACCGTGCATCCCAACCCAACAAGCTCGTTCAAGGCTGGATGCCTTATTGTCATCTACTACATGAAAAGAGTAACTGATGAAATTATAGTGATTCAAGTAGTTCCCTTAAAGATTAAACAATAATGAATTCATAAGCAGCTTACTGTATATCATTTGTCTTACTGGTATGACTGCAGCTCTTCTAACCACATACCAAGCAGGGTTATGGAATGGCCTGGCCCAGTGCAGCAGCTTAAATATGTTTCTAATCAGGAGTAAGGGAGAAGAGAATGAGCTGTGCCTTTGCTTGACACTGTGTTGGAAAATTAAAAGAATTACCCTCAAGTACCAAGTAGAAGTTGCATTGTAACATATAAAAGCTTGTACTGTGCATATCATAATAGTGAAATTATAGTGTAATATATTGGAGTCTGTAAAGTATGTTTTTGTGAAGTGGAATTGTTTTCTAGTTTTATTTTTTTCTAGATACCTATTACCTAAAGCAACTGTAATTTAGTAATATACTTGTTTGGAAATGGAAAGGTCAGAGTATTGTTTTTTCAATATATCCATTGTTTTATTTGTTAGCAGAGGCATGATGGTCTGAAGATGGCAACTGAATTCACAGAATTTTCCAAAATTTTACTGTTCTTTGTGCCTAAAGCAGCATGAAAGGAGAGTGGGTTTTCCTGTCGGGTGTAAGGGCTACACTAGTGCTGAAGAGATATGTTACTTGAAGGAAGATGGTGTACACCAGCAGTGATGTGATGCAGAGGCGTGGTGTCAGCACCTCTTACTGTTTCCATGATGCTTCTGCCACCAGGCTGAAAGGTAAACAATTGAAAAATATTTTGCTATTTTTATATAGTCTCATGTTTGAGGATAGCATTTTATTGGCTGCTGTTTTTCTTAGCCGTCAAAAGTTTCCCTGTAAGCCCAGTTCTCCACACACTGAATTTAAGTAAGATTTGATACTTTGTTTTGAATTGATTGTAGGAAGATGTGGTTTGTATTGAACCTGTTACTTCCAGTTTATAAGGAATGGGTATGTGATTCTATCTGAAACTTATTCATTGTGTGGACTCGGGGGAGGAGTGCTGTGTGTCACTGATGACATTTAGTAGTACAGTTTGAGTGTGTGACTTTAAATTTCTGGCTCATGTGCTCTCTCTCTCTCTCTCTCTCTCTCTCTCTCTCTCTCTCTCTCTCTCTCTCTCTCTCTCTCTCTCTCTCTCTCTCTCTCTCTCTCTCAACTTAAATCAAGATTTATACTTTGATCACTTCAAAGTTGTCCTTGCTTCAGGTCTTTTTTAATTTACTTTTCTATTTCATGTCTTAATGTATACACACTTGGTACATTTGTCTCACATTAAAACTTTGCAAGAGGCAGATGAATTTGTACGTTGAACACTATAGGTTGAAGTACACATAAGGTTGTGATAGCTTGTGAGGCTGTGACAGGGTAGTTCTAGTTGTTCATGCTCAATTTAACTCAAGGAAATTTATACATTTGGTTTACACAAAGAATGCTGAAAGCTAAAGATATGTTCCAGAAGGAACTGAAATGAGCCAGTGTTCTTTGTTAATATGATCAATGATGTCACAACTTGAAAATATATAATGTAAGAAACAATCAAGGGATAAAGAATGTGTTACTTCAGTAATTCTTTGTCTTGCAGGCTTGTGAACTCAGACACTGACACACTATTGTGTCTCAGTTGGCAGCTTGTCTCAGACAAGAAGTTACCAAGTTATTAGTTAATCATTATAGTAGAAGTCTGAGAGGTTATGTATCATGATCTGAATTGCTCCTTGTAAGGAAGATGTTAGAAACAAATACTTTGTATTTTTGTCATTAGGTATCTCATATAATATCATTAAATTGGAATTTAAAAGGCAACTAATTAATGATGTAAAGGCAATCATGAAGAATTGTTTCAGAATTCTTGACAATGATAACAACAAAAGTTTGATTAAGAAAGCATTTAAAAAATAATGAATAAATTTTAAAAACTAAATAATGATCAACAATTTAGTTGAATATGCTCTTTGTAGCATTTACTTTATAAATTCATGTCTAGATGGAAGATCAAATTACAAGAAAAAGAAAGGTTCAGTGAAGTCCAAGTAAAATAAGGTCTTTAAGGGGAAGCTTAATTCTTACAAATTGTTTTTGTCCAATCTTTCAAGTAATATTTAAGGTTAGGTATCCTAGGCCTTAGTTAGTGACAGGCCAACTTGTTTACATCCAAAAGCCTGTGTGGGTAATATTTGTGTATTTAACTTTGGTTTATTTCTCTTTCTGATTCCAAGTGTGGCACAACACCTTGTTTATTAATGTTTTATTTCCTCTCGCCCCTCATACAATTTATCAGCACCAGTAGTAATAGTAGTAGTTTGGTGAACAATGTTCTTTTCATTCTTATTGACAAGATTCCTATATCTCCATTTTCTTCAAGTTATATGGTGTTCTCTTGTAACAATTTCCTCTACCTACTGGTAATTGCCTGTGCAAGATGTAAGCAGATTCCTTGCTCTATTTTATCTTGATCTCCCATTATGTAGTAGTAGTGCATTATTTCTCTCATACACTTTGTAGACTAACAGTTTTCTTGTCTGTTCTTCCCATGTAACCTAGGGTTGGTCTTGAATCAAGCAGAATTTCTGGAAAGAGTCGAGTTGTCTTGAGATAATGTGGTAGCTAAAATAGATAACATTTTAATAATTTTGGTTTCAAATTAAATGCCTATAACTTAACAACCCTCTGTGAAACCTTATGGTACATATGCTGTACCTGTATTAATATCAAGCTCTCAAATTCAAGTTATTGTATGTAGTATATAAAAAAAATGATTTAAAAAATTAATTTCAAGAAAACATGTTTTTTGAGTGCTTGTAGAAAAGTTGACTATGTTATGGATTAACTCAAACTATTCCTGTACTAGTGAGGCAAAGATAGGTAACCATATCACTGCAGTATGCAAGTGCAGGAATGTATCTCACAAAGTTTTATATTTTTTATGAATTATATAAGCAAATCATGAGTACAGCAAGTACTGAATGTCCTGCTTTCTAGTCACTGTTTTGCTTAAAATGTCACCAGGCAATGTGGGTTTTTGCAAGCTAAATAAAATATTCTTGTTGGTAGAAAATCTTTTTATTACAAAGATACTTAGGTAGTAAACTCAACTCTGTTTATTGAAGACAATATTAATTTTAGGTCAACAAAGATGCTTTTTCTTGTACTTGTAAGGTCAGGGATGTACATACACACTGGTACCTATATTGTGTAGCCATAAGATGCAAACAAATGTTATTTACATTTTGGTGGAGAAAAAACATGAGCCATGAAACAAGTATTGTTCTTTGCTTTGTTTAGTAAGAATATTCACAAATGCAAGATGAAAAAGTAAAGTTGTTGAGAAATCCAAAAGAAACTACACATTTGCCTGCCAACTTGAAAGGACAGTTCTTCCCTAATATCTCATAACAGGGTGACACTTGACTCTTGCTTCTGAAGGGAACCATCAACAGATGGATCAATCTCTGATACCTCTAAAGCTCTATCAGTCTCCTCTGATTTGTCTTATCCCCACCTGTCACTTTTATACCTCCTGTGGGTCGCATGGTACTGGCAGTGGTGGTGCTAGAGAGTAACTATTTTATGGTTTGCATGGTAATTGAGAGAGAGAGAGAGAGAGAGAGAGAGAGAGAGAGAGAGAGAGAGAGAGAGAGAGAGAGAGAGAGAGAGAGAGAGAGAGAGAGAGAGAGAGAGAGAGAGAGAGAGACAGATAGAGATAGA
>CM035197.1:5813990-5854490 GCA_020233015.1 Callinectes sapidus
GAGAGAGGAGGAGCGAGAGAGAGGAGGAGCGAGAGCGAGAGCGAGAGAGAGAGAGAGAGAGAGAGAGAGAGAGAGAGAGAGAGAGAGAGAGAGAGTGTGTGTGTGTGTCATACAAGTGGATATCATCAGTCAAGGATGTGATGTCAACATTTTCTCACTTAACTGATATTTTAGTTCTAGTGTTACTATTGAATATTTTGATATTTCCACAAGTTAAATTGATGGTATCAAGATTAGCAAAACTTGGTGTCCTGACATTTATATCATGTTGGTAGAATTTTCCAACATTTTGTTCAATCCTGCAATGATGTATTTCCAGCTTTCAATTGTCAATATTAAAGTACTGCAACCATAAATAACCCACCTAATAACCCAGTGAGAAAATACACATACAAATATTTGGCACATTTTCAAGATATTTTTTCTAAATATTCACTCAGTTGTTGTAAGTAGCTGGCCTATGCTTATGCATTCAACATTATACCACAATACATACAAGAATCATGATATACAGTTGTTGTTATGAAAAGAAATCTTGGTGGGGATACTAATCAATAAACTGATGCAATCTCAACATTCTGTTGATGGCATTGTTATTACTGCAGATAATAATCATCATAAAAATAATAATTCAAAATAATAATGGTCCATATTAGATGGCTACAGTTTCTTATGAAAATATCAAATATGTAGATGTATAATATGCATGGAAATGCTGTAGGGGTGATGTAATTTCTTTTCATAGTAAATGGAGGAGGCTGATAACTGCCTTCCTGGGAAGCCAAAATCTTCTGGTGCTTTGGAATAGTGACTGTCACCTTCTACATCTACACTTCCCAGCCAGAGTCAGCTGTACATAGAGAGGGTGATTTGTCTGGTGAGTCAGATAAAGGCTAACTGTGCTACAATTTTCCTTCCTTTCACACTGAACATACCCAAAATGACCGCAAGGAAGGAGAAATAGGTGTTTATATTGTACTGTAGAAGGCTGGCCATGATCTTCAATTTATTTTCACTCAAACTAGAGTTTGGCTGATGACAATACAGCAGTAAGTGCAGCATTTCAAGGACACTGGTAAGGCTACTGCACTCACACCATTTCTTGTCTGGTAAACCTCATAAGACCACTCTGAAGACCTGTGCACTTATCTCTAGGTAGACTGCTAAGAACCAAGGCAGATAACATGGTAAATTAAAGAAATAACCTTACAAGGCCTACCAGACATAGGAAGTAGGGTGAGTGCAGCAGCCTCACCAATATCCTTGAAATGCTGTACCTACTGCTGCTGTCATTAGTCTACCTCTTATTTGAGTGGAAATTTAATGATAGACTGTGGCCAGCCCTGTATAATTCAAACATTGCCTTGTTTATCCTTCCTTGTAGTTGTAATTTTGAGCATGTTGAGAGTAGGAGGAAGCAACATGTTATCCTTTATCTGGTACATAAGACAAATAAACTGCTTCCTTTACTTCTATAGCAGCTGAAACACTACTGAGGTGACTTACACACTGGTAACTGTGACTGGGAAAGTGTAGATGTAGAAGCATCAGAACATCTTACCTTCCAGGGATCGTAGTTGAGCCTCCTCTATTTGTAGGGGGGTGGGGGAGATTACGTCAAGACCTTCCCTGCACATCGCGGTAAAGTCATTGGTGTCTAGTATGTTCTACACTCTCTTTTGTATGCTTTTGCCTTTTCCTCAATACCATCTCCTTGAAAATGACTAATTGATAAAGCAAAAATTTATCATGGAAACAGATGCTATCCAACAATTATTGGCTATACAAAATAATGTTCAAAAACCATTGCAAAGCAAAATAACTTATTGACAAAGGAAAAAATTCGGCTATAACTGAATCAGTAATCCAACAGACACCTTAATAGCATCTTCAACCAGAATTGGAGAAAAAATCTGGACATGATCTGTTGGAATTTTTCTAGAGGGAAAAATTTCACAAATCTTTTTCCGGTAGCTGGGTTTGTTTTTCCCATGAACTCCCATGGAAATTGTTTAAATAAGATATTCAACAAAATATGTATAAAAAAATATTATAAAGATGAATGTGAAAAGTTTAAATAATATGAGTGGAGTAGCAAGGATTTACATTGCTAAGTGGCTCAATGGACAGTGTAATGACAATGAATGGGATGAATAAGTATGAGTGAGATTTGCATGAAGGGTATTACATGGCTGGCAAATACTGGAATAGAGGCAACAGTTGAAGCTTCCAGTAATCATTGAGAAGATGCTAAAAAATGTGAAGTGAAAACTGTCTATGGCAATTCCCATAAGGGAAATCACACAGGTAATGTGGCATGGACACACATACATAGATAATGAAGAAATTTCCAAATGCCAGATACAAAGCAGTAGACATGCCACCCTTGATGATCTCATTCTTTTGTTGCCATAACAATACAGCAATAGTGACTGCATGTACAATATGAAGATTCTTACTGTATGTCGAATGAAATGATGATGCTAATTCATACAGGAATTAAACTAAAAATGCTAAGTACAAGGTGGGTTAATGAATTTTAGTTTGGAGTTTTAAAGAATGGCAATATTCTCAACTGCAAGCAAGTGGAGTTGCTTTGACTTTAAGGAAGACTCCATTGGTAATATGGTTATTCCATGATATAATGGTGATGATGGTGATTCCCACTTTCAAGCCTTGATTACATCAATCTGAAGCAGTGCATGCTGATGGCAAACCACTAACCACACCAATGTCTGGAGGCCTCAACCAGGAAATATCCAGTCTAGGTTAGGTCTAATGAAATTTTAAAGAGATTTTGTCTGATACCATGACATGCTTATCATCAGCCAGTGTGGTCTCTTCTGATTATAGCATTCACAGAATGCAAAAATTCTTGAATTGTAGTTCTCCCAGATTTGGGACCTCCAAGATCCATTTCATGAGAATCTTTGCCATCACAAGTGTGTTGATTCATACACAAACACATACACTTCAATACAAATTGTGTCTGTAAATTAACACAGAGATTATTCAAATGAAAAATATATAGAAAATGCCAGAATATAACATTGAAAATGACCTACAGATATCTCTTTCTGAAAGTTGAATTAAGTAAATTCTCTGGCAAGGCCTCAGCAAGATAAAGTGACAATTCTCATCTACATAATAGAAACTGCAGGGTGTCCTGTGAGTTAAGGTACATACTGCAGGATTTGATAGTTCAAATAATTTTAAGTAAAAATACTCCATACATATATATGCTATGTTTTGCTTTATTTTTCAAGAAATTAATGTGTAAGCTGTGTTTGAGGAATCACTCACCTGAGTGGGCCTCTTTTACCTGCTGTTTTTATGGCAGGTACTGCTTTGTGTGGCACCAATGTGGCTGACCTTGAGAATTTTATGCTCTTGGTGGACAACCCACAGCAATCACTTCCCACCACTACAAATTTGAATTGTAATTGGGAGAAACTTTGCATCTGTTGATGCTCCCTGGCTCACCTTGACTACTTGAATTAAGCATCTACTGATGCTTCCTGTCCTTTAAGGGTTAATGTATTAGAGCAACTCATGATGATATTGTCTGTATGACAATATGAAGCCCCACCACCAGTACAAGATTACAAACAGAACATAGCACAATCTTGTATCACACAGAACGAATACCAAATAATCTGAACAGACATTAAAAGGAGTGGCATTCCTGGAACACTAATTTGTCATTGAGTTGGTGCATTGTTGCTATGTACGTTTAAAAAGTAACACTTAATGAACTAATGTATTAGTGTGGTACTAGTACATTATTTTTCATTGACATACAAACATTTATATTTGTCATTTGCTTCCTATTTCCTGCAATACACAATATACACACTTTTTGTACAAAATCAAACAAAAAACAAGTGTTTGAATTAGAATGACTAGAACTATCAAATTCCAAGGTATGTACTGTAACACACAGGACTCCCTATATATTTTTGTTATGGAGAACATCATAAAATAATAGGAACGCTTCATTACCTCACTAAAACTCATGTCAACACACACAATAAAATAATGCAATTAATCAAACCCTTCAAACATGTGCTCCCTTTGACAAAATGCCTTGCTGGCCATCTCTATATGGGAGAAAATGATTCACAGCTTTGTCTGAGAAAAGCAAAACTTACATACATATACAAAGCTGTGCACACAGACACACATTCACAAAAAACAGGCACATAATGAAATAGTTAATCTTGATGTAGTCTTGGTGGCGTAGTGGTGTAGGTGGGGGAACCCTGGTAGGCCCTTCTGCCATAAGGTGGTGCTCCATAAACTGGCTCTGTGGTGTCACTCCAGAGGGTGTAACCCTGAGGGGAGGAGCGCCCACTGCCCACAGGGGTTGTGATGTTTCCTGTAGGGGAGGAAGAAACCACTGTGGGGCGGTCAGATCAGACACTGTCATAGGAAACTTATATATAAGTATATAGACAAAAAATGTCAGTTGGAAAAGAGAATTGTAAGAAAACTACAGTATGTATATAACAATTTCAGTCCGAGTTATTATATTATTTCTTTAAGGGGGCCGTCGTGCTCAATAACGAACTTTGTTAATTTTAGTAGGATTTTCGTGATTTTTTAATATGTGACATACTTATGCTGAAATGTTCACCACCAAGTTTCAAGTCATTTAGTTGATGAACAGTGAAGTAATTAAAAAAAAGAAGAAGAAAAAAAAAAAAGTTAGTCATTTATTCATTGACCAAATTTGTTGGAAAAAATACCACATATACACAATAGTAATACCTAAGTTTTTATAGTCTGATTTTTGGAATCTCTTCTTAGTGTAGTGGAAATAATTTTTTTAAAAATCTCCATTCTATTGGAGAAAAACCATCATATATGGACTTCTAAAACCTAAAATGAAAAACCCTACTACAAAAAAAAAAAATTGCAAATTTATTCAGCTTTAAAATGATCCAAACCCTATTAGAATCGGTTAAATAGTTATGGAGTTATTTCCAAAAATGTAGAAAAAAGTGTAGTTCTGAGATATTGAGCTTTGAAGTTGAAAATACATTTCCCTGATTTTTAACAAATTTTTACTCTGATTTCTACGCCAATACATGCCTTACTGCATTCTATGGTCTTCACATGGTATTATGAAGTACTGCTGGTGTACCTGGTTCACCTCTTTATATGGTATTTGTTGCTCAAAGGGGAATGAGTTAAAGTGCTAGGCTATGGAGTGGTTGCCAGGACGATGCACTGTCGCCACTCTCCACTGAGACAGAAGGTAGCACTCATCTCTCAACCCTAATTTTATTAATATTACTTGCTCTATTTCTGTTCATACATTTCTTCTTCGATGGTTTTGCCATTCTGGTGAAAATTATTTTGAAAAATTCTTCCAATAAAAAAGTTTTTCAGAGAGACGAGACATACTCTCCTTATGACTCTTTAGTAGTGACTGCCTGTCTTCTCTCTGTACTGAGGGTGTTCAATATACACCAAGTACGGTTGCCAGCTAGCTATTAGAAGTGATTATTAAAATACATCACATTTTGGCCATTTTTTGCAAAAAAAAAAAGCTTAGTGGAGTAAATGTGCATGAACAGTAGGGGTCAGAGGTGTGGTGGGGAGGTTGGGGGGTCAGAAAATTAGCCATAACTCCTTTAGTTTTGCGTATTTAGCAGAAATATTACAACACAGAATACCCAGAGCCTACCAAATTGTAGGGGATTTTTTTTTATAATTTTTGAGTATTTTCAAAATTATTCATCAGAAATTCAGCACAATGGCCCCTTTAAATCACTTCTCTCAAATTCTTCTTTTCATGACCATTATCTGGTTGACTCAGTCTTCTATCTCTTTTCCCATTAAATTTTTCACAAAGTTTATACACCTTTCACCATATAATGTCTATTTGTTATCACTTCCCTTAACCCTGAAGTACCTCCTTTTCTCTCTTTTACTTCACATGCCTTTATCTTCACCAGGAAAGACCTGCCTTAGTTCCTGTCAATCCTAATTGCCTTTCCAGCCCTTTTTGCCTTTACATTACCCCTTACAAATCTTCCCTCCCTTCTTCCTTGGATTCAGCATCTCACCTGGCTGGAAGGATTTCATGGCAGGTGGTGGTGCTGGGGAGTTTGCAAACACCCCATTGTGCTGCGTCTGTCTATAGCTGGGGCTCAGCAGTGCATGGTAACCTGATGGTGGGGAATCAAGAGGCTGTTAGGCCACCTACAGTGTTATGCAATATATCACGTTGAATACAGACTGGGGAAATGAAAGCATAATGTGTAATTAGATTAAAACACAATGAATCTTTTTCTACATTAAGCTGACACATTATCTTACAGCCAACTCTCTACTAATACCAGTTTTTTACACCATCACTTCTTTCTGACTTCATTCACATTACTTCACATTCCTCAGACACCTTATCAAAGATGCATCAAAAGGAGAACCTTGCATTTAATTTCTTCTCTTATTCCTTTTTCCTTAATCTAACTATACAATGCACTCACTAACATTAATCCCACACATCTTTGTTTGAAAGAAACACGTTTCTGATACACACATTTCACACAAACATTTTTCTCCCAATATAAGTAATTTAAAATAAATAAAATAAATACGTACCCACAAAGAGACAAATGGCAGTGAGGGCAAGGCAGGCAAGGCTGACCAGAAGGCGTTCACTGAATATATGTGTGAGGAAGCTCATGTTCCAGGCAGGTGGAGAGGCACATACACCATCACCAACTGACTCCAGGACAACACTGACCTGTGGATGCCAATACAATTTTGCCATTAAAGGCTTCAATGATATAGCTTCAATAGCATCTCTGATGTACTTCCAGATATAATCAAATGCATACCATGATGTGGTAGGTACCAAAGAAATGAAAAATATACTTTTTTGGATAGGACTGGTGAAGGACAACAAAAAACTGCAGAGGAAAAAACACACTGAGAGTGGCAAACTTTAGAGGAAAAGATGAAAGACAGATTCATAATTATTCAAAGAAATTCACTAAGTGTCAAGATAAAAAGTGAAAGGATTAGAAAATGAGAGATTAGAGTTTGCAAGGACAGGAAGAAATGGACTTGTTCATTGCTATGGCCATTAACCAAGGCTATTTTTTTATGAAGAGACAGTACTTTTAGATGATTTGTTGTACTAAATATGTACCCAAATCAATGAGATTAGTCAATTAATATAATATAAAAATTAAGCTTGTCATTAACAAACCTGTACAATGCTTGAGGTGAGAGGTGAAGTCACGTTCACTTCTAAAGGAGCGTCAGGCAGGGCAACAGTCCACAAGCTTTCCTTGCTTGCAACAGTGAGGGTGCGCTCCTGACCACGCACTGCTCCAAGCTGGCACTCCAGTCCACCCACACATCCATCCACACTCTGCAGGCACAGCAATAATTTCAACTCACAAGACGACTGACTATTTAATTTTATGCTGGTATATGAGGATAATTTTTAAATGGAGAAACTAGATTTTTTACACAAGACTTCCTGTTTGCCATTTTTGTTTACTTGGTATATATATATATATATATATATATATATATATATATATATATATATATATATATATATATATATATATATATATATATATATATATACAGATATAGACAGATGGATAGAAATGTGAGAGAACTACTATTATCTAAAAAACTAAAAATTATCAAACAAATACAATAAACCCACCACCATGGCAGCCAGCACATCCGGGTGTCCCCTGAGCAGTAGTGATGCAGTGGGCTGCTGGTTGGTGAGAGTGAGAGTGGGGCTCTCTGGGGCAGGAGCAGGTAGGAAGGGTAGCTGCACCTGACCAGACCGCAAGCCTCCATCCCCCTCGGCCACGGCCTCCACTACCAGTGCTGCTTCCAGGGTGGCCAGCCCTAATGATGGTCCTGCCAAGCAAGTCACCTCACATCCATATCCTGTGGAAAAGAAACACATGGTGGTTTTTCTCAATGAGTACTATTAATTTTAAAACTTATATGCACCTTTGCATCAATTTATATTGTTATAATAAAAGACAATTGGTGAATGAGATAGCTAAAGGAAGATCTTACTAAACAATATGAACAAACAAAATAAAATTTTATTTAAATATGAAGATCTACTGAGAAAATGTATCACTTTCTTGGATAAACAGTGGATCCATGGATATAAAACTTAATTTGTTTTTCAATGCTGTTCAAAATCTAAAATGTTAAGAAATAAAATTATTTTTATATAGGAAACAAAGTAAAATTGATTTGTCTCTTCATGTCCACTTGTCCAGCCTGTCTTACTATATAGCAGATGGTATAAAGATGGTCACACCACAGCATCTTCAGCTAAAAAATTATGAATAAATGTAACCAAAAATTATGTGCTGAAAGAACTTAATGACTCAAAACTCATTAGAAAATAATGTTTAGACCATGCAGGTTTTCTCTTGGTCACCAATCTAGTGAGAAACTATAAATTAGTAATGAATGGTAGCTTTTGCTGTCTTAATATTAGAAATCTAACTTTTTTTGATAACCAAATAATGGTAACTAAACTTTAGTTTGAAAAGGGGAGTATTGTGTAGCCTAGGTTTCACTGTACACAGCAGAAATGAATTTCAAGAATCCTATTAGCTTTAAAGACAGCATATATCTTTCATGGCTTCAACCTTACCTTGGTTTGGGACATAAATTGGTGCAGCAGAGAACAGGTCACCAACATCTGAGCCAGGGGCAGAGGGGAAGAGTGTCACTGAGCAGGAGAAGGGCGGTTGTGAGGTGGGAGGATCTTGAGGGTAGCAGGGAGGGATGGTGCTGCCCTCAGCACCAAGCTCCACCCCAGCCACTTGACGCGCTCCCTCTCGCCCGTTGGTGAGAGGATGCTGAGGACTGCTGACTGTGATCTGGAAACAGCAAAAAGAGGAGCCGATTGAAAAGCAAGAAAATCACCGCTACTGTTCCTCACACAGACTAATCTACCAAACACATAAGTGGTGATTTAAATTAAATAGATATATATTCTTAGCTTAGAATTAGATATTGGAGGATCTAGTTGCCCTTCTTGTGCAACTCCGTAAAATGGGCCAAGTGGCAAGGTTATCTCATATAAAAAATTATACAAGCCTATAAACTGAAAGTTGTGACAAAAAGAGTCCACGCACACACTTTGGGGTGCAGGGAATGGGCTGTATGGCTCAGATTTGTTTATTACATATATCATGTTGTAGATCTAGGACAATGGAACAACTTTAGCACAAAAATTAAATATGCCAAAATTGAGTGCTTTTGACCTGTCAAAGGTGTGGTGTCCCCTTAAGTCAGGAGAATATCAATTGTGGTTGATAAGGCAGTTGTTCAAAATAATACTCAGTTGAAGAAGGAAACTACAATGGTAATGGTAGGATGCAAAATGAGGTTAGTGAAGATCAATCATAACAATTGTGAAGAAAGCTGCCAATGTTTGTGGTGGTGTTTGGTTTTGTGGCTTACCTGAGTGAGGGGCAGCACAGTGAGGTCAGTGGTGGTTGTGAGGGAAGAACTGGCCTGGAACAACACAGTGGCCTGGCCTGGTCGGTGGGAGACAGCTACACCTGAAGCTGGGTTCAGGGAGAGGATGTTCCCCTGTGTAGACCAGTTACCAGTTGGGGTCCCGGCCTCTCCTGCCACTTGGGAGGAGAAACAAATATGCACACCCATGGGAGTAGTGGCCTGGAAGGAGACAAAGAAAGGTACTGTGAAATTTCAGCTTGCTGCATCTTTACTTTCTATTTTGTGTTAGGGTATGTTTGTCACTCTTAGTGTAATTTTTTTCTTTCTTTTATATATATATATATATATATATATATATATATATATATATATATATATATATATATATATATATATATATATATATATATATATATATCTATTTAATCTATGCCTGCATGCAAAGTACTTGCTTCATCTTTATTCCTTATTCCTCTTCATTAACAATCTATACTATACAGTAGTATAGAAGACTTCTTGCCATATCCTTGTTTACAGTAATTACAGTAGAAACAAGAGCATCCATTCATCTGTCGCCACCCACCCTGTCAGGAGTAATAGCAGGGCCAGCATGGATGCGGAGGTAGTCATTCAGGTGGGGTAGGTTGTGGTCCCAGAGGTGAAGGACAGTCTGGCCACGCCCCATCACACTCACTACCAGACTATCATTTGTTGCTCCATGGCTCACTCCCACCAGGTCAAATCTGCAGGATGAAGGAAAATACAGTTACATGTGAGAATGATGCATGTGTAATTCTGTAATCCTTTTTCTGGGCTATCCCATATAGGATTGCCAACCTGGCATATAGATAGATAAATTAAATGAGATGAGGATGGGGTAAAATAAGATTAAGGAAGCTTTACCTTCTTTCTCTGAATATTACATCTCTGAATAAAAAAAGGGGGACCACTGGAGATGCTATCACCAAGGAGATAGTCAAATACCAAGATCTGAGTTACATTGTATTTTGAAACCTTTGTGTTATTCACTTCAATTCTAATCTTCTATTTCTCACCTGGAGGGCCTGAAGGCTGGCTGAGCATTGGTGGCATGGAAGGTGCGTCCCCTGTTGTCATGGTAGGAGAGTTGGAGATTGAAACTAGCCCCAACTGGCAGCCAAGTGAGTGGGGCACTGGTCACAGCACCTACCAAGCCACCCACCTCCCCTTGCAAGTAACTCACCTCTTTAACCTACCATGGAAAAGATGAGACAATTTTAAAAGGATAATAGATGATCCTTATTTTAAAGGAAGATAGTACATAAAGGCAAGAGGCTGGGAGAGAAAAGTGATGACAATGAAAACAAATATTTTGAAGAAATTATCAGGAAGGATGAAACAAATATGTATAGAATTACTACCAAGTCTAAAGACTTTGGAGAGAGAGAGAGAGAGAGAGAGAGAGAGAGAGAGAGAGAGAGAGAGAGAGAGAGAGAGAGAGAGAGAGAGAGAGAGAGAGAGAAATCAGAATGAGATATCAAAAGTTGCTGTGTAGAATGCCACTGTGAACACAGAGTACTGAAATCCATCAGGTCATGCAATTCCTTTTCAATTACTATTCTACTGATGGTTGATTCATGAATTGTAATTTACTCAAACTGTCATTGTTATCAGCATACATTCAAATTTACATCTAACATGATACAAAAAAAAAAGAAAAAAGAAAAATAAACTTACAATATACATGACAAAGATGATAAGGAAGGTAATGATGGGATGAATTCAACACTACCATATTCAATCCTTCCTCACTCACCTCCACCAGCACAGACAAACTTTGGGTGACACCATAGCTCTCAGTGACAGTGACAACAACAGTGGCCTGACCAGTCTGCTCCCCTGCCTTCACTAAGCCATCTGGGCCCACCTCCACCACTGGGCTTCCCTTGTCACCTTCACTGCAGGCCCCATCCACTTGGTAAGTCATCTGGCCATCTCCATCTCTGAGGATGAAGAATGAAGCTGACGGAATATCTACCTTTAATATCAAAGCTATTCAAGCACACCATCACATGAATGACAGGATCTCTTCTCTCCTGAAGAATGTAAAACAATGAATTTTAATGTTGAATTCCTTAACATCTGATCTCTGAACACTTAACACCTCTCCTTTTTAAATCAAACTTAAAACTTTTAACACACCATCACATGGATAACAAAATCTCCCCACCATTACACAAGACAGTCATGGTATATGAACTAACTAAAAGTGAGGAATGCCTTAACATCCGATTATTTTCAAACCCCTCTTTTCATCCCATCACACAAATAAAAGTTTGTTTGACAATTAAGGTTTCAGGGAGACTATTGATGTTAGAAAATCAGAAAGGATACACATTCTGATTCCTTCCTTTTACATAATTCTGTGCAAAGGAATTTTAACATTCTGATGGAAAAATGTAGTGAATGAGTAAAATCCTGGTGTTTGGTCCATAAACTCTCCAATATCAGCTCTTTAAAACCCAATGATCAGGAAACAACTGGGGTATCCTTACTCATACATAACATACACATGCATACCAACCTGTTGGTGACAATTCGTGCTTCAGACTCTGGTGTCATGAGCAATTGTGAGGAGCCACCACCAGGATATTTCAGCTTCAGGGACTCAAATACCTGGAGAGAGAAGAAATAATTAAATTAAGAAATCAAGAGAAAGAGAACTACCAAATTCCAAAGATTAAAAAATAAGCAAAAGAATCACACTTTCACACAGCATTACAAACTCTACAAATCCTGAATCTGACATGATGTTTAAACAGTCACACATACACCCTCACCTTGATCTCCAGTTTGTCCGTAAGCACTGCATTGCTCAGAGTCTGTTGATAGGGGGGTAAGGCACTGGCCCCGACCCTAACCTTCAAGCTTATAGTTGCCCTGCCTGGGTGCTCTGCCTTTACTCTAGCGGCTCCCTGGTTCTCTGTGTTCTCCACTACACCACTCTGGATGAGGGAAGAGAAGGAATGATGAGCATGAGAAGGCCAGTCTGAATTATTCAGTACAGTAGATAGATATCCGATGGATATGAATAAAAAGTGAAATAATGTTCTTATGATGCCAAAGTATCGAGAAGAAATTACACAATGGAACTCAGAGATCTGAAGCAGCCACAATAATCTTGGTAACAAAGTGCCTTTCCTTTTTGTTTATTCAGTTATTTACTCATCTTTATCAAATATAAATAATTCCTTCATCCCTTATCCTATAAACTTCTTCAGGAAGGTCATAGGTCAGTCTAAAGAGACACAATATGTACCTTGAAAAATTTACAAGAGAGAGAGAGAGAGAGAGAGAGAGAGAGAGAGAGAGAGAGAGAGAGAGAGAGAGAGAGAGAGAGAGAGAGAGAGTTAATAGTTCCATTTCCTTTAATCTATCTTCACAGGAGAGGTCTCATTTCTGGCACCATCTTTGTGGGTATCCTTTGGATTCTTTCTATTTTTTTTATGTCCTTTAGTGTGTGTGTGTGTGTGTGTGTGTGTGTGTGTGTGTGTGTCACAGTACCTTTTGGAAGATTCCTGGGAGGGAGGCAACCTGCTTGTTAGATGTGGCCCACTCCAGCAGCAGGGGTGGAGTGGCTGAAGCGTAGGCTGGGGGTGCCTGGTGCTCGTCCAGACCCAGGGCAAGCAGTGGCATGGTGCTGCCTGTCTCAAGGCGTGTCAGTGGGGCGTGGATGCGAATCTTAGGCAGTGGCACCACGTGTATTGTCACCATGTCCTGGCATGGAGAAATGTGCTGGTTCAGTCCTTACAAAGCAACTCTTTTATCCAATGCATATAGTGTTGGGCTTTGTCAAAGACACACACACACACACACACACACACACACACACACACACACACACCGCGTAGTGTAGTGGTTAGCACGCTCGGCTCACAACTGAGAGGGCCCGGGTTCGAATCCCGGGTGCGGCGAGGCAAATGGGCAAGCCTCTTAATGTGTACCTAGCCCCTGTTCACCTAGCAGCAGCAAGTAGGTACGGGATGTAACTCGAGGGGTTGTGGCCTCGCTGTCCTGGTGTGTGGTGTGTGATGTGGTTTCAGCCCTACCCGAAGATCAGTCTATGAGCTCTGAGCTGACTCCGTAGAGTAAAGGCTGGCTGGGTGACCAGCAGGCGACCGCGACAGTGAATTACACACACACACACACACACACACACACACAGGAAAAAAAAGAAAAAAAAAACAAAAAAAAAAGGGTCATTCTCTGGCATATATGGTATTCATATAGGAATATACACAATCTATTACCTCCTTGACAGAGTGAGCTCCTCTCTCAATGGATATATATATATATATATATATATATATATATATATATATATATATATATATATATATATATATATATATATATATATATAGAATAGATAGATAGATACATATATAATATACTGTATGCACGTTTTTTTTTTTTTTTTTTTTTTTTGGATTTTGAACCTTGAGTAAATTTGAAAATGCATAAACCAAATGTGTGTAAAACACCTGTAAATTATTCACATGCCATAAATGAAAGTGTGGTTTCCCTTTTCAGAGCCCTTGATTTGCTTGCAGTGAAATCAAAGCACAATCTTGCTAACAGAAGCTGAACTTATTACTGCAATGCCTGCTGGTGTTGAATTAGCAATACTCATGAGGATGCAACAGAGAAAACACAAATTTGTGCATTCAAACATTGCATAGTATCACATTTAACTTCATTGACCCAGGTGAAAAGGGACCATTTCACGGAACATCCTCATATCTAATATTGTTCATTCTTTGCATTTTGTAGCATGCACTTTCAAAATACAGATACATTCTCCTACTCTCTTTCTCGCTCTCCTCACCTCTGAATAAATTGCTCTACGGCTTGTCTTTTGGCTCACACTGACAGACCGGGCAGTGAGAGTGGTGGTGCCTAGAGCCAATGCTGTTACCACTCCAGCGTGTGAGGAGTTTGCCACTGTGCCATTGTCAATGCTGTACTCCACACTGGGGCTTGGGTATGGTCCTCCACGAGTCTCAACCTAAAAGGAAGCCAGGGAGGATAGAAAGGATGGCAAGGAAGAATGAAAGGGAGGAATGCAAGTGATGATGGATGTTGCCATTCATTAATTTCAATCCCCTAATCCTTCATGTTCCAATCTAGAGGAAAGTCAACTATTACAGAATCATTATTTACCACCAGATCTAAATCCTTACTCAATATCTTCTGATGTGGTTTCATCAGCTTATGCCTCATTAATTACTGTCCATTGTTGTCTTTCTATTTTTCTCGACTATCTTCTCATAAGAAATGACTACACATCTGGTAAATGGTCCTACAAGAGTGATACTGTATGTGTGAAGCTTTACTTAGCACACTCAATGATTAATACAGAGAAGTAGAAAGATCAGTGTGACTGAACTCAATCACACCAGAGAGAGAGAGAGAGAGAGAGAGAGAGAGAGAGAGAGAGAGAAGGGGAGGGAAGACAAGTAAGGTAATACATACTACTGGCTTAAAAACTCAGACACAATCCAACAATGCAGAATGAGAGCCACATTCGACTGCAGCAAACATAAAAGTGTCTTAACCCATCCTAACCAGACAGAAGGGGATGACTACAAACCTGATAGATGGCACCGACCACAAGAGTGATGTTTTGTGGGTGCAGGGTGAGGGGAGGGAACACTTGTATGGGGCGGGTAGGGCTCTCCACTCTGGGCCGCCCACCCTCGCCTGTCCCACCGGCAGCAGCAGCACTGACTCGCAGGCTGGTGTCTCCCACGTGACGGCCTCTCACCTCGTACATCGCATTGCCCTGCTTGTTGATGCCTTGATACCTGTGAGTGAGTGACGGGGGATGAAGAACAACTGAAAGAAAGGGGGGGGTGGACATAGGGAAGGAAGGATGACAAAGATGATGGCAAGAAAAGTGATAGTGGAGGAAGGAATAGTGGGAGGGATGAACAGGAAAAGAGAGTTTTAGTTGAAAGTGAATAACGAGGCAGGATGGAAAAAGAAGAGAATGAACAGAGACAGTGATGCTGAAATCAGAATGTACTGGGGAAAATAAACATTCATTAAAGCAGCAAAGAGAAATTTTTACAATAAATACATTCTCAAAAATGAAAAAAATGTTAATTCATGAATGGAAATTATAATTTCACCTTCTTCTACTGACTGCAATGAAATTAAGGAATTACAAAGAACTAGAGAAAGGATGAAGTCCCCACCTAGCTGAAATAAAAGAGGACTGAGGGTGAGGCTGCAAGTCCATGAGGGAGTGGGCAGGCAAAGGAGTTCCTGAGGAGTCAAGGGCCACCACCTCTGCTTCCAGGGTGCCTCCAAGCTCCACCACCTCTAGCACCGTCAGGTCCAGGGAGGCAACGCTGGCAATCTGAGGAACAGATGGGGGCAGTGCACTTAACGGTCATCATTATTTTCTTGGGAATGATGGCACATGGCTGGTGCATGCTAGTTTAGTAGCACAAAATGGAAACCAGAAAGATGTGTATCACATAACATAGCTGAGATTTAACTGTTATTATTCTCTCAAGATTTGGTCTAATATCTTTAATTTTTTTAGTTATTCTTCAGTATTGAGACCATGGACTGGAAACAGGATAACACAAGGTTAGTTCAAATCCTGTATGTCATATCAAAAGCAAGCCAATACACCAACAACCAGACACACAATACATACTCACCCTAATGTGGGAAGTGGCAGGATGTGTTGCTTCCAGACAAACATCCACCAGTGCTACCACCAACTCTCCATCTCCCAGTGGACTGACCTGCAAGTGTGGGAAGGATTACTCATGTTAATCAACTCGATCCTCACATCTCTACCCATCTTCTAAACTCTTCTGTTAAAATTCTCATGGAAGTCACTCAGTCACAGAGTCTTCCACAAAGGAGCACCCAGAGTCCAGTGACCTCTATTCATCTCTCTCTCTCCCTCTCTCACTTCTGTTCCAGTCACTTCATTCCCACTGCATCCAATGGCTCACTGCTTTCTTTTTTCTAACACATACAGATGTTGAATGTAATTCACCATAAGGCAAAGAGGTTAAGTAGGGCTTGCCTCTAAATGTACTACTAATCACTAATAAATGAAATTTTCACTTCGGCTAAGCACTACACTTGCCAAAATGGGAGATAAATTGCCTTTCCTTTTATTCACTGACCAGAAATCAAAGTGTTTTCTTTTAAATTCATCCCTTTATCTAGTTTTGCATTTTACAGCACATTACTGGACAAAAGACTTTATAAAGAATTTCAGCCTTGTAAAAGTTAATGCACGACAGTAAACTCAATGTTCATACCTCTGCTGTCTTTTCCAAACATTTTCCTTCTATTTTCTAATAAGTACCCGTAAAAGTATAATTCAAAGAGATGGTAGTGTACAGAGATCTCCTTTGAGAACTTATGTAGGAAATACTTACAGCGACAATCTTCTTTGTCTCGTGATAGTCGAGTGTAGCGATGTCATTGTCAGGAGGCTGTAACTCAAAGAAGCCTGAGCCTCCCACAACATTGAGATCCAGCTGATGACAGAGTAGGAGGAAAAGAAAAGAAAAGAAAAGAAAAGAAAAGAAAAGAAAAAAACAATATGAGTAATCTTACAACGTGGAGCTTGTTTCTGACTAATATCTCCAAGACATAAAAGATCAAATTTCAAACCATATCAAGCTTACTTTTTCTTTTCATAGAGCATGTTTTGTTTCAGCAACGTAGGCAAATCTTAGACACTGATATTCAACATGGTTCCTTCCATTATGTCATAAAGTAGGTAAACTTATTTCTGCAGCTGTACCTGGCTATATTCCAATTAAATGATGAGTATGTCAAATCAATAGGAGCCACACACTAATCTATGCAGACTTCTTTACTTATGGATCTCTCTCTTTAGACACTACCTTATTGTGTGTGTGGTGGTAGAGAGTGGCTGCAGGTGGGTCAAGAGCCACATCATGTACCAGCACAAGGGGGAGGGAGGCTGAGAGAGGTGGGATGTCCAGGGTGGCTCCTATATCGCTGTTGTAGCCAACTAAGCGTACAGTCACCAATAGCTCGCCTGCCTCACCAAAGGGATTCAGGATCTGGTAACCTAAGGAAGGGCAGTGTTAGCTGTTGAAGGGGGTGGTGGTAGTAGTGGTGTGATTTTTAATTGTCCTCCAGACAAAGCCAAAGCATTATGTCACTCAGTCTTACATCCCTTATTAAGGCTCATTTGGTGGGATTACTGCTTTCAAGAACAAACAACAACTTGGTTTCTTAGTTTCTGCTTTCAAGAACAGACAAATATTGTCACTTAGTTAAATATTCCTTGTTGCTTTTGAATATGTCACTTCATCCTGCTCTTCATGTCTATCAGCATACCATACTTTTTCTATAAACAGGTAACTTCCCAAGCAACAATTTTAAAGCTGCATCAAATGCTCTTGTTTATTTCTCAGATAAACTGCTAACAAAATAAACCAATAACAATTATACTTTAATTATTTCATAAAGCAACCCATCTAGTTTCATACCATATGAAACTTCCTTAAATTATCTAGTATAATGAAAGCATCTAAACAAATGAAAACCACAACCTACATTTTCTCATTCCACCATAACAGACCAAAACACTTACTTCTAAGGGCTGTCTGTCCCTGTGCACTGACACTCTGAGGCAGGGCAGACAGCTGCTGCTTGGGGACAGCTGCCAGGCTGATGTTGGACACTTCCCACTCCAGTGCCAGTGATGAGATGTTGTCAAAGCGTCTCTGTTCAGAGTCTGTCACCACCACCTCCATGTTCAGTGGCTTGTGGCAATGGGATACAGCCTGGTGGATGAAGGAAGAGGATTAGTTGTAGGTGGTAGAACAGGAATGGTGAAATGCTGTGGATGTGTATGAGGAAACTGTGGAATCTTGGATTATCCTAAAATCTATACACATGATCTGACTCAACCTTGAAGAAAAAATCAGGTCCATTGAATTCTGGTAAAGACCCAATTTCTTCAAATTGTCACTGAAATCAACATGCAACTGACACATATATCTTATGGGTAAACAAACACTACAGAAAACATTGCATTAGTTAGTGATGACTGACAGAAAGTAAAAAAAAGACATACTGTGGTAAGAAACTTCTACAATAAGTAACAATATACAATTTAATGAGAAATATTCAAGGCAAAAAATAGTGGCACACACCCTTCCAAGCTCAGCCATGGCAGGGCAAGGTGAGCGGGTCCCTGTAGGTCGCCTGATGAGTGCTATGAGGCTGATGGTGTCTGGCAGAGCACAGATGACTGTGACAGTGGTGCTGACCTGGGAGGAAAGGGAGGAGTGCTATGGGTGTGAGGAGTCAATGATAAGGATAAATCTTTGATGTTTGTCAAGGTCGAAGAACAGGTAACTCAATTTACACGAGTGTTGTGTTCTTGAAGAGGTTGCGTAAAACAAAAACAACATAAATCGAACCAGAGAGATTACAAAGTCCATCAATACCACTTCACTCCCTAAGATATTAAGTGATGCTCCACAACTTGTCAAAATAACATATTGAATAATTGATAATTTCACCCTTCATTATTCAGTGGCAACATTACCAAAAGAAGCATTAACTGTCATTGTACATCTCACCTAAACCTTACCTCTAAACATATGTTTATTAAACATTTTCCATTTAGGTTAACATTTTCACCTCACAATATTTGCACAAATTGCATCACACCTTACACACACACACACACACACACACACACACACACACACACAGAGCATCACAAGGAAAATGATAAATAATGGATGTTATAGAATCTAAAACAATCTAGGCAACTGACTGATGGAATGAAATCACAGTAATATTGCATAACTTGACTAATAGCTGATTAACTATGGGCTACAAAAGTGAACTCAATGAATCTGTCTGAGAAAAAAAGATCCACAAGTGATTGAATAACGAATTAGTCACATAAATAATTTGGAGATGGTTTGAGAATGAGTTGCAAAAAAGTAACAAATCCTTCAACTAGCAGACAGTTATATCACTAGGTTTTGGACATAAACTTCAATGATATGACTAAATACACAACTCTCTGACTAACTGACACTAACAAACCTTCTTAGGATGAGGCAGGGAGGCAGAGGGCATGTTAGCCACAGTAAGGACAATGGTGGTCTGGCCAAGCTCTCTACACGTGGCCTCCACAAGATGCTGGTCTCCTGGCTGTTGGCCACTGCTCTGCTTCACCAGCTGTGCCTCCACCTTGTCACTCTCACCCACTGTCACTGAGGGGGAAAACTTAGCCTTTGTACCCTTTCCCACTATCTGTGAAGCCAAGATGGGCATACCTCACTGTTAGCTTTTCTAACTTTCATTGACATCTAAGGTACAGTGGGAGAGAATTTAGTACTTTTTTCTATCAGTGTGGCTGAGATAGAAATAGAAACATTTGACTTTTTTTTTTAGCTTTCATTGCATTTGATGTTCAACAAATAAACCACAGTAAAATATTACTTTCACAATGAACATAGAGAGAAATGAGAAAACAAGAGATAATTTTCTGTACACATGAAAAAATACTAAGAAGCTGTATGCAATGAAAAAAATCTATATAATAGGAAAAGTAGGTTAAGTAATGATAGCTAAGTACATACTCTACTTTTTTCTATGTTGTCATGTACTGTTCTACCTTTTGTGGTGTGGGATGATGGCTTCAGGAGCCAAGGTAGTGGTCCCCCTTCAAACACCACCAATCTGGAGGAGCCCAAGGCCAGCACAGTCTCCCCTGAGGATGGGTTGACTGGCCGCAGGGGTCTTTGAAGTATGGAAAGAGAGAAGCAATAGTGTGAAATGTTGATAAGCCTCCTTTTGTCTTGACATACATGTAAGGCAAAGTCAAAGAGTACATTTATCAATATATTTTTCTGATGCCTCACTTCTGCAGCACAAAAACTTCCACCTCTTCCTACTATCCAAACATTTTCTTTTTGTGTGAAAAGTTTTCATTCATCTTTGTACACTTCTATACCTTCTCTTCTCTATCTTTTCATTGTATAAAGATTTCATATCCTTCACAACTCTTAAAATCATACCACCTTTGCATTCTCATTTCCTCCAAATCCTTCCGTATCACCAAACCACCACACAAAGCATCCACCACCACAGATGCCTCACCTGTATGCCGCTACAGTGGTGGAGGCTGTTAACTGAAGTTGCTGGTCCTGATTCTGATTGTCGCTGCCACTGCTGCCGTGGTAACTCACATTGACGAGAGAGAAGCCTGGTTTTCTGGCCACAACCTCCACTACAGCACAGGAACCCTCAACAGTAGGTGGCAATACATCTGGAAGGGTTATCAAAGATGCAATCCAGAGGAGCTACATTAGTAAGTGTAAACTACTTAGTTCATGATGCCTCCTAAAAGTTTTTTTTTTCTTTCATCAAATAGTGAACCAAACAGCAATAAATGAACATTAGTTCAGCATTCATAATTGCAATTTCAGTGACACATTAATATGCAGTAGGTCATTAAAGTAAGGACATTGTTTTCACCTCTGGATTTGGTTATTGCAAAAATCACAAAACTGAAAGAGAGCAGAGTTATTCAATAAGTAGTATTTACCATACAGGATCTCTGCATACTCTCCTGAATCCCAATCATACACCATCTCAAACCAAGATGTCACATGTACACACCTGGGAGGGCAGAGAAGGATGGCTCCCGAGGTTTCACAACAAGGGGCAGCTCGTGGCAGGCCGTGAAGGGCAGAGGGACATCCTGGTACAATGTGTGGGCAGCCACATGAAGAGAAAGATGGGCCTCCACCTCTACCTCCACCTCACCGGGCAGAAGAGACAGCCCCACTGCCTCCATAATGTGGATCTGGGATGGAGAGGAGAACAGGAGCGTTACCTGTGTGTGTATGTGTTGCTGGTGGAGACCATGGAAGAGTACAAGCTGGGATAAAACTATTGCTGCATAGAAAAAAATTTACTTTGGCCTTGTCTTTCTGTGTAATTCAGAAATAGTAATCTTCTACAATCTATCTCTAAGTACTTGTTGCTCTATATTAAGAAGATAGTCAGGGTTCAATATGTGCCACAGCAATTGCAGGCATTCCTAATCCAGCTGCTGTGAAAGGAGCCCAAGTCTTTTATAATACCAGACAAAAGTAGAGAACGTTGAACTTATCTCCCATAACGACAGTTCTTTCAAATGTTTCCTGTGCCTGTCAACCATACCTGGGCTGAGTCCTTGTTGTGTGGGTTGGCAGTCATGGCGGCGGTGACGGTGACTGACCCAAGACCCCGAGTCCTGCACACACCAGCCTGGGTCACCACCACCACCTCAGTGTCACTGCTGCTCCACCCAACACTGCCTGATCCTCCTCTTGCCTGTGTAGGGAATCAATAGGTAAGCAAATCCATAATGAAGAGATCAAAATGCTGTCAATGAAACTACCCGACTACAAAATATATACTAAAACAGATTTCTTATCCCTTATTATAGTATTTCCTAATAAAATGTAATAAAAATTGGAAAGTGAGAAATAAAAGCTGCTGATAAAATAACCTACCAATGAAATAGGTACTAACACATATCTCTTTGTCTCTTATCCCCATATTTACTGACAAAATATAAGGAAAAGAAAAATACATATAAAAAAATGAAACTTCAATCAACTGGAATGACTATATATATATATATATATATATATATATATATATATACATATGGGTACCTCTTGATTTACGCAAGAGATGCATTCTTGAAGAGGTCGTGGAAAACAAAAACAATGTAAATGGAAGAACGCACACACACACTCTTATAATATATATATATATATATATATATATATATATATATATATATATATATATATGCAAAATGCATCATTCTCCTCCTCCTGCACTACTGACCGTAAGGTTGACAGAGTAGAGGGGGCGGGTGACTGGATCCCAGGGCAGCACAGTGAGGGGCGGCACCACCTCCACTGGTTCAAAGATCTCAATGTCCTGGCTGGCTGTGAGAGGTGGGCTGATCTCCATCACCTCATCCCCAACCTCCACTGCAGATAGCAGAGCCTGAAAAGTGCAATGAGAATAAGAGTTTTTTTACCACTTCCTCACTCTTGCTTGTTCTCCCTAATATTTAAAACAATTGGCTTTAGTGTCCACAGAGGGACTTACTGTGACTGTAGTCTTGCCGGTAGCAATGGGAGTACCGTGGATGTAGGAACCATTGCGGGTGGCAAACTCTGTGTGGAAGTACTCTTCAGGAACAGTGGTTTGGATGATTATATTCTGTTGGAAAAGGAAAGAGAATGTAGAACTGGTGAAAGTGAGGGAAGAAATGATGTTCTGTGGCTAGAAGGGAAGAGAAAACAGAACTGGCCTTGGCAAGGAAAAAATCCATTGATTATAACATTCTGCAGGTAAGGAAGACTCAAGTTCATAATGAATGGAAGGAAGAAAATTACATATGAACTTTGAGATAGTGACAACAGAAGAGGATGAGAGTAAGTAAGAAGACATCAGATTGTAACATTCCAAAACTGGGGAAGAAAAAACTTGACACTGAAAAGTAAAATATATGAATTCCTTTTCTCTCTGATACTTCATTATTTTAAGGAAAACACTCAATTCAAATAATAAATCTTCCAAAGTAACCTCTCTCTCTATCTATGACAGTTTATTGGTTCAAGAATAACTATTCATTTTAAACACTCATTCAATGTAATCTCTTTCTCTCTCCAAAGCCACACTCACATCAGGCAGGAATATCTGGTTGTGTGCCACATCATGGACTGTCACAATAAAGCTGTAGTGACGGCCCAAAGTGAGAGCTGGGTTGTTGTGGGGCCGGATGGAGATAGCCAAGTGAGAGGGTTCCACCACATGCAAGGTGGCGGTCGGCTGCCTCACCAACTGTGATGAGACCATGTGGTTGCCCCCCAACACCACCTGGGAGGAGAGATGGAAGGGAATAGTGAGAGAAATGTTTCCTTCATAATGATAGATATCAAAACAAGATAAGATAGAATTGGTTCTCAAATAGTCGTAGATGAATGAATTAGACTCAGTAATAAGACTGCTGAGTCAATAGGGAAATTTTAAGACCTTATAAATTTTTTGAGAGTGAAAGTGGAAACTAGTAGGCCTGTTTCATACAGGGACTGTCACATGTAGACCTGACAGCTTCACGGAGTTTCCTTGTTCTTATTACCTTTGTGGTGCCGAGAGTCTTGGCAAGCACAGTAGTGCCATCCTCCAGCTCTGCTATGGTGGTGTCAGCAACCTGTCAAGTGAAGGCATGGACTGGTGTAGATGAGATCATTCTCTATATTGCATATTATTGCGGGGCACTGAAGACATATCTTAACATTACAACTCTCAACTAATTAATGATTTAAAAGTAATGGAATATGTCAAAATGTATTGAAATAATGACATACAGTAAGTAAAAAAGGCAAATGGAGACCTGAAGCATCAAGTATTATTCTGACAAACATTGGATAAGAAAGACAAATGTGTACCTGAAACATCAAACATTATTCTGTGACAAATTAAGTAAATACACCAGTGCCTTGATTAATGAATGTTATATTCCAAGAAAACTGTTCATAAATAAATAAAGAAAAAAATTCATACATAGCCATTTTTTCTCATACACTTCCATTATATAAGGTGAGATACCTTCCTACAACCAAAAATTAAGCCCGTTTTATTGTAAAATACAGTGGAGACTCAATATTCGAACTTAATGGCTGTTCAAGCATTAAAAATTTGGCTTTTGATATCTATAAATGAGGTAATTCATTTCAACCTTGGCAAAACCTTAAGTATACAAAAATTTCAATGTATTTTTTATAATAATATTTTTTCCACTGCTGCAGATCGCTTAAATTGCTTTTTCACATATATTGCCATATCAGCTACTTTGATGGCCTCCTTTTTTTCAGTATGGTGGTTACTGTAGATTTTGCCATACAATACTGTCTTATACGTATCAATTTCATATGACTTCCTCAGCCCTGGGGTAATGTTGTCTCAAAACTGGCCGCCTTTCTTCAGTGTCACAGTAGTGATGCCAATGAACACTCTCAGGCAAGCTAGCATCCTTCACTCATCAACTGCCACAAATCTTTGTGGATACCGGGGGCAGGCAGTGGTGGTGGAGGGGAAGCCTTCGTTTACAACCACATGTGCGGATATTTCAGTACTAGTTTTTTTAAAGTATTAAATTGAACTCTTGCATTAGAGTATTGAAAACTTTGACTATCAAGACATTCAATTACTGAGTCTCCACTGGCTGTATTTCTGACTGGCTCATTTATCACTGTTGTCATCATAGCCGTGGCAGCAGACAACGTGTCAATGTTACCAGCAATTGTTGGCTCGAAAAATGTCATTACCAATTGTTTAGTCTGTGACAGTTTTCTTGATACAACTATTTGTAGGCAATGATTGCATTTTGAACGGCATATTTGAATTTTAAACTTCTTTCATGATTAAGGTCACTGTCAACAATCTTCTGGGTATCATTTTCAAAGTCACAGAAAGCGTCAGCCACGGGTGAGATGCAGCTGTAATGCGATGGTGTCCTCTGCTTTCTACCCCTCTGTTGCTTGTTGTTTTATTACCAATGTGGCAACATTGCCTCTAAAATAATAACTTTTTAGCCTTTTGGGGCACTTTTAAGCTGGATATCTTCCATACGACCAGTTGTACATTCATCTGGTGTCTATTAGAATACAAAAATTACCATAGCATATGAATGGTACATATATTCAAGGTTAATCCCTCTTCTAAACATAACACATGTCCACACTGTACCCTACCTTGAGATAGAACCTGGAGCCCCGGAGATCAATGGGAGCAAGGTGACCCTGCTTGAGTTGGTGCACAGTGTAGTGGATGCGAGTGTAGGGTAGCACAAAGGAGTCAGCAGGGTCCAGCAGCAGGTTGGCCACCACCATCAGTTCCACAGAAGCTGGTTCCAGGTGCTGCCATGAGTAAGGGGAGGAAAAGAAACATCATTAGGTACAGTATAAGGGACACCTTAGGAGAGAATTGTGTAAAATAACAAAACAACAAAGAATATACACAATATGCCACAAATAGGGGGCTGTTGTGGTACAGTGAAACCATGTACACTCTGGAGGACTGAAATATCCCCCAAAGGCACAGACTCGAATCCTGGCCATGGTCCAAGAGATTGGGCATCCACTAGGGGTAATGGTTCCCAAATGGGTGGGCTTTCAGATAGGTCTTCATTACATGGCCTCCTTTAGCCCATAAATTCCCATAAAAAGCCCACATTGTATAAAAACAAAGAAAAATCCTAAACAATTGAGAATAAAATGCATTCCCTTCCCCCCAAAAATAATAAAGAAGTAAATGAATAAAAAATATTCACACTTATAAAGATCCCCACCTTGTATGCTGTGTGGGCCAGACGGACAGACAGTTTGGCCAGCCCTGTCTGCCGGCCCTCCACCAGCACCATGTAGCCAGTCCGGCCAAGCTTCTCTAGTGGAGCGATGGCTGCTGGCACCTTGTACGGTGACTCCTCAAAAGTGATGAACCTGGTGGTGGTGGGAGTGGTGGAGGCAGATGTGGTGTTAGTGGTGCTGAGGTAATGTAAGGTGGTGGTGGTAGTAGTAGTAGTAGTAGTAGTAGTAGTAGTAGTAGTAGTAGTAGTAGTAGTGGTTGTGGTAGTGGTGGTGATAGTGGTAGTAATGAGGGAGGTGTGTCAGCAATATGGTAGTAGTAGGAGGGATATTAGTGATGGACAATAGTATTATTAATAGTGGTAGCATGGTGGTGGTAACAGTATCAGTAGTAGTAGTGGTAGTAGTAGCATCAGCAGCAGTAACACCAAAGTATGGAATTGTATCAGTGGTAGTAATGGAGGTGTTTGTGGAGGAAAGGAGTAGAAATAGAAAACAGGGTATATGATTTTAAATAAATCTTCAAATACCTTTAGAGATAATTTTTCTAATGTACCAATGAAATACTGTAGCAATATCAATATATATATATATATATATATATATATATATATATATATATATATATATATACAAACACACTTACCACACGATACAGCAACAAAAAACAATGCCTAACTTTTCAAACACTGAACATGGGGAAAATCAACTTGATTCCTTGACATCAACATTAAATAAACACTGCATCAAAGGTCTTTTTAGCACTAGAAGTTCGGCCACTCCCTTCCTTGCTATTTGTCTTGAATTTACTCTCTCTCAATCTTCTGTTCTCAGTCTTCTATGTCTTCCTCAGTCACATCTATTACAAGCATACTATTCACTACATCCATAAATCTCCTCTAAGTCTTCCTTTCTTTCTCTTTCTAAGTAAACCCATCTCTAGGATCTTCCTCACCACATATTGCTCATGTCACCTCTTGACAAGCACAAACTGCCTTAGTCTCACCTTTTTTGCCAAACTAGTGTAGTATTGGTAAAAAAACATTGGTGTGTAGAACTGATATTGTGGAAGGGATTTTGTTTCCCTAGTTATGTACTGTCATAATATATATAAATTTTTAACCTGTAATATATGTGTTGTAGGTTTAAAGCATTCATCCCAGTACCAGCTAGTGACCACAAGCCTGACCACTCACTCACCTCAGTACCGACTGTGGTCCTGCTGATGACTCCAGACCAGTAAGAGTCTCCAGCTCCCAGATCATCTCCATGCCCTCCAGAGTCGAGAACTGGTTGCCTGCAATGTTCATTGTTCTCATTCATCCATCTTTTCCTTCTCTTTTATACCCATTCTTTATCTTCTTCCTCCTTAACATTTATTATTTTCCAAATCCTTGGATACCTATCCTTATCCCCTTCCCTTTTAAAATGCATTCTTATCCTCCTCTTTCACAGCCATTCTCTTTTATTCCCATTCTTCTTCTCCTTTATACACATACTTCCTTTCCTCACTCCTTCCCCTTCCTCTCCGAAGCTCCCTCCTTACCCAGACTGTCATAGGCTTGCACCTCAAAGGCCTCGGGTGCCTCCTCTTCATACAACTCTCGTGTGGTGGTGATGATCTCCAGGTGGTGAATAGTGTCGACCAGCACATCACAACGCAGCACATCACCACTGCCTGGGGGTGAAGAGATGGGTGAGTGGAGAATAGAGAGAGAGTGTAAGGAGGGAAGAGTGGTTATTTATGAAAGGTGATGGGAAGACATGAGGTGAAATGGATAAGAGGTAGGTGAGTGTTTAGAGTGGGAAGGGAAGGGGTGGTATACGGTAATGGGAAAATGTGAGGTAATGAGGGGGTTTATGAAAGACCCACGGGAAAGAATGAGGTGATGATATGGTACACATATGTTGATGTTCAAGAGGGAAAAGAAATATATCATAGAAGTGGGTGGGGAGCAACTGAATCCATATGATCAGAGAGATGAAACTGTACACACCTGAGTCCTGTGCAAGAATGATGGCTGTCTGGCGGCTGGGTGAGCGGCTGATGGCTGACACCACCACCTCGTTGGCACACCCATCCTCCTCCAAACCAGCCAGCAGCGCCACCTCCTGTCGTGAACATTCCCTGAAGATAATAGGAAAGGGTTAGTAATGTGAGGGGAGGGAGGGAGGGAGGAAAAGAGAGTATATAGGAAGTAAAAAATAAGGAAATAAGGGTCACATAATAAGAAATAAACAAATAATAATAGAAAAAGAAAAATAAGAGAAACTTGTGATTAAAGAGGAGATAAGCCTAATATTTACCTCTTAGAAATTAGTGAAAACTAATTTTTGTGTGTATAACAGTTAATATCAATGGTAAATGTTGCAAATGCACATCACATCTATTTCACTGTTCTTATCAACAAAAAGAAAATGATAAAAAATAAGTAATTTTTTTTAAATGCAAGATTTGGAGGGAATCTAGGATCTTTGGATATCAGAAGCCCCCAAAAATAGAAGAAAAAAAAATAATAATAATAAATAAATAAATAAAATAATAAATAAATAAAAATTTGAAAAAAAATATATAATTTTCCTTTCTAATCTAAACAAACAACTGCTAATAACCTTCACCCACCACAACTATTTATTTTATTCTATTTTTTTTTTTTTTCTGTGAAAACTGGCCAAAGACATGGATAAGTCACTCAACCTGGCAAATGACCATCAACACCAAAGAAATACTTCTTCATGCACTGCAAAACAGTCAAGAAAGGCCCAAATCAGCCACAACAAGGGTTCTAATGAGCCAAGGTCTGGATAAGCCTGCATTCATATACTACACAAACAAAAAGGGCTAGCAATACATGAAACAAATATGGAGGGGTAAATTTTTACAACACCCCCAGCCTCTTAATTTTGAGTGAAACTATTTCTTCCTGCCAGATTTCATTTCAGTCTGTTGTTTTTCCCGCAAATATATATTTTTTTCTAGTGCCCACTGGCATCGTCAGAAACGAATGATTTGTGACAAAAATAACAAGCAGATTCTTTCAAACCGACCCAAATCTACCAGGGAAATATAATTTTGTCCTCGCAAATGAGAATGGATTCTAATTAAACCTAACCTAACCATTATGAATTATTTGCAGGACTATATATGGGGTTTAAATACTCAGTATGGAAAGTTTTACCAGATGAGAAGGGTAAGAAAGGCCATCTTGGGACTAGTGTAGTTGTAAAAATATACCTATTGAGGAAGACAGCAATACCACACTTCAATTAGGCTAGATGAGAAGTTAAATAGCAATTTATCAAATCAAAAACAACACTTTCTAATGGATTGCCACAAAGTGTCCAAAATAGTGAAAATTGTATATACTGTTTTCAAGAAACGATTGAGGACATATTTGTTTGCTCAGTGTTACGACATAGATAATATGACAAATAAAAGGAATTATAGTGTTTGATAATATTAAGGGAGGTCCTGCAGAGTGCCACTGCTGGTGGAGCAGTAGGGCCTAGAATATCTTCCAACAAGTAACAAGTTAATACACTCAAAACAAGGGTAGGAATACACAGAAACATTGTGTACAGTTAGACTGCAGCAGCAGTAGCGACACGTGTTGCTGCAACCACCACCACCACCTTAATGAAACCCTTGCCACTGACACACTACGGGCACACACAATCACATCAGCCACACAGACACAAGTACACACAGTCCAGGGCACACATGAAGTCACGCACGATATTACACATAAACACACACAGACAGATGAGATTTAATTCACATCTCCAGTTTTCTCCCCCCCGCAAAATTCAAATCTGCCCGGCTCACCACTTGTAACACCCTCCGTTGTACACTTGGAGAGTGAAGTTGGTAGGTGTGTGGTGATTATAGGGCAGCAGGACTCTAGGTACGTTGAGCCTGGAGGCACGGAGAGAGGCCACACACCATACAATCGCCAAAAAGGGCACATAAAAAGCGCGGGGCAGCGGCATGGCGGCTTGTTTACCTCCCGCACGCTAACTGAGAGACCGCCGGCCCAACAAACTTGACAACTTTTCCTCTAGTCTACACCAAAGACATGCTACACCATTCTTGGTTTTGCTACGCCCATAATGAAAAGAAAATGTAGAAAGATATGCATTCCGTAATTTTTCGGGCGTAGCATTAAACAATCCCAATAAACATTGTTGGTTTGCCTCTTTCACAACGTTAGAGACTACTGGGTATCAAAACTTGCTTCACCATTGGCCTTCAATATACCAATAAGCCATATGATTACGCACATAATATTGTGTTATAGTGTATGTAAATACTTCATCAAACTGTGAACCTGGGCTAGAGGCCTTCACCATACTGCTAGGGAGGACGAGCCAAAAAATCTCAGTTTTGTTTTTTCCTTTTAATAAACGAACTATTTTCAGAAATATTAATCATTTTCTGGTTCAGGAGAGTATATTTCCTATTGATGATGCACGATTGTTGCTAAACTGCCACTCAATACCCTTGAAAATTCCAATATCTTACACTATAAGACGAGGTAACACGCCAAAGCATTGTCACAGGCAACTCGATCCCCATGACGCAACCCACAGTACCATGACTCGCTTGTCGCCTTCCCCAGACCGGTTTTCTTATTAAACCGCCAAGAAACAGCGTAACCTTATGCGGCCAAGAGCTAAGTAACCTCGCTGCCTGAGAGACTTTACAACATGTATGCTCAGGAATACAATGCTTACCTTTTTTTGTCGCGATCCGGAAGGAAGGGACGCTCGGAAGTAGGAATATCTTGATCTCAGGGCCGACCAATGTCTCCATCAGGTCATGGACAGGCTGAATATCTTTTGATACCGACAGCAACAATTGAACTGCATGTAATTACAGTTATCAATCAAAGCGAGGCTGTCGGAGAGAGAAGCATGCTTATGTGCAAGCGTGGTGAGACAAGTGAGAATGTTGCGTGTCCACTTTCATTGCAGGAGGGACCCATGCAGCAAGCCGTGCATGGCGCGCTGAGGTGGAGAGGCTGGGAAGTTCCTTGCTTGAGATCCTTACAGAAACCTGAGATAATGTAATACAATCTCCGGTCATATCAATATATCTAAGACGCATGTGTTATGTCTTTCAGCTTTCTGTATATATAAACTGATTCAATTGCCGAAGAATTCAATGTCAGGCAAGAATGATAACTACGAGGTGAGCATCTTAGCACGTCATCACCATTGAACATTTTTGCGATACTTAATAAAAAGAATCCGGATTTTGTCTTAAATGAGTGTCTTTACCATGTTCGATAAAATGAACACGTGTTTGTCTTTTTGCGACTGTCTTTGCGATGTTTGGTATATAAGAGTCTATGTTGCTGACAGTGAACGTGTTTGGGACTTTTTTTATGTAGGAGGGGCACCAGCCAAGCGCAACACAATTATAAAGAAGAAGAAGAAGAGGTCCTTTGGTGTACCTGTCGTTCAACAATTAAAAACGGTTATAAAAAATTAAAGGATCTTCAAACCTCCCTCTTGAAAGAGTTCTTGTCATAGAAAGGTGAAAATACAGCAACAGGAGAGGAGTTTCAAAGTTTGCAGGAGAAAGGGATAAATGACTGGGAAATCTATAAGTGAATCAGACTCTATACATGGGCAGATAAGACCCCTATACAAAGTTAACAGACGGAGGGTGATAAGAAAAGCAGACAGACAACTCAGAATTTCATAAAAAAAGAAGAAGCTATTTTAGCTATAGAGATGAATGTGAAGCCTCCTCTTATGTGTATCTAGCCCCTGTTCACCCAGCATCAAGTAGGTAAGGGATGCAACTCGAGGGGTTGTGGCCTCCCTGTCCCGGTGTGTAGTGTGTGATGTGGTTTCAGCCCTACCCGAAGATAGGTCTATGAGGGCTGAGCTCGCTCCGTAGGGAAAAGGGTGGCTGGGTGACCAGCAGGCGACTGCGACAGTGAATTACACACACACACACACACACACACACACATACACACACACGGATCAATTTGTGATGAAATCTTGGTGAAAGACACACACACACACACACACACACACACACACGATGATGGTAATTCTAACTAATTCAATAATTCATCCACACTTCTCCTTTTACATATTAATTAATTTATTGTGACATATAAAAAGGGTGAGAAGTCAATGTGTGAGTGTCTATGTAGTATAGATTTAAGATGGTTGGATTAAAGAACGATAAAAAAAGAGGCTTGCATATGGCCACAAAAAACTTGGGTGGACACGTTCTATATCACATACATAATTAACACTAATTTGATTGAGTTTTAAGTGTTGCTTTTTTGATTGGTTGAATCAGTCGCACTATTCTCCTAATGGTTGTCCTTCACGCCTCAGGGACCTTCCTGGTGTGAGGGACTTGTGAAACACCCAGAGGAGAAAATTATGACGTTGTATTTGGCGCTGAACACAGTATTCACGTCTTTTATGTATGTATGTATGTCGTGTTATGTTGCAATCTTCGTCCATTCCTATGTCCTTGATAGCTCTGTACGCGTCACAAACGGGTCTCGCTTCACTGGGCTGGTGGGTGCAGGTGTCATGCGAAATCCTCGAAATCCTTGAGCAGCGAGCTGGCCTTCTCCACACGCGCATCATCACGTCAGCAACACATCACATGACATATACAATGTTTTTGAGATATATTTTTTTTTCCTTAGCCTAATGTAGCGGCTATACTTTGATTAACCATTAACACCAGTTTTGACTCATTATAATCAAAGGGTACCTTCAAATCGTTGCCGAATAATCTTACAGAATAAAAAGTTACCTATATTACCACCTATATAGACTTCCAAAACACGCAAGGTGCAAGGCGGAGTTCCTAACCTAGCCTAACCAAAACTGTACATATCTTACCCAAATACCTAGCCAATTCAAACCTAAAAAACACCTGGCATGCTCTATGTACCTTGGGATGCTCATACACAGAAAGCCAGTTCGTGAATAGTTTTGCAACTCAAGGATTTTGCATGATACGGGGCGCAGACTGTCAGTGTGACGTGGCTCCGGAGAAAATAAGGATAAATAAGCATTCAGAACATCCGCCTTACGACTTTCCCCATTAATGCGTATACCTTCATCCACACGTACACACACGCGCATGGAAAGTGAGCAGTCTACAACAGTCTACATGAAATAATAATCCTGAATGTGATTGAATAAGTCTTCGCTTCTGTCTGTGTAGTCCGTTGAGTACAATTCAGCAAGTTCTAAGTCGTCTGTAAGGTGTTGAGTTTTGCCGTGTCACTCACATAATCAAGAAGACTAACTTGCAGTAGCTGCGGCTCTCTCAATGAATGTGCTGAACCGAAGTGGCTCCCTTGCAAAAATTAGTGAATAACACTGCACCCATCTCCCTGCTGTCTGTGATGGGTGAGGTGCTTGAGAAACTGGTGTCATCAGTCATACGGACAAACACCAGCTTCTCTCACCCCACCAATTCGAGTTCCGGCCAGGCAGATCTATTTCAGATCTCCTCCTCCTGCTCTCACAGGAATGGCAGACACTCTTGACGAAGGCTTGGACACACTCGTAATGGCCCTTGATATCGCGGGGGCTTTCGATCGAGTGTGGCACGCAGATCTTATGACTTAGCTCCAAGCCAAGGGCATCAATGGCGATCTCCTGATGCTACTTGAAGATTACCTCCAAGGAAGGACGCTTCGGGTAGTACTCAACGGGCAAACCTCATCCCGCAACAATATAGGAGCGTCAGTTCCACAAGACTCAGTGCTGGACCCAGTCTTGTGGAACGTATATATTGACGACTTACTGTGCTAACTCCCTGCAGTCAAGCCTTACGCCGACGACTGCTTAATAGCCCTCTCCCCCTGCCACCAGAGCACCCACCACGCCGTGGCCAACATTAGCCGTCAGCTGAAGAAAGCCGAGGAGTGGGGAATGGTGTGGCAAGTCATCTTTGCGCCGGGCAAGACACACGCTATAGTTGTTTCAAGGTTCTTTGCCGCCTCACAGGCCGTGGAAGGACAACTACGGTTTGAGATACATTTTCAAAGAACATATAGAGACAGAATGGGAAATGAAAGAAAGTAGAAAGTTTACTGGGGCAAAATTCGGGTTTTACCAACACATGTGTCAGATATTAGGGTTGCTGTTGTAATTCTAACATTGCATCGTAGTTACAAAAAATAATAGATAAGCATGCAGGTTTACTTATTGTTTCCTCCATATTGCATGTGTCTGACTACTTACTGGCAAGGGGGGAGACGCACACCATGCATGGCGAGGGGGAGAGGGTGGTGGTAACAAGGACCATCCTGTGTGCTGTTGATAAATACTGCAGAGGAGGCAGTCTTGGTGCCACACACCCCGCTGTGTCCCGCTTCTGCTCCTGTTCCTCCTCCTGTTGCTGCTGCTGCTGTGCTTCTAGTGAGTGGACTGTTTTTAGAGGTTAGAAGTTTAAATATTTGTTTCCTTATATAGACCCCGGAAGAGGTACAGGAGTTTCTATATAGACCGTGCACTACTCTACAGTAATGATGAATGTGTTAGGGCTTCCCTTAGGTGTTACAGCAATTATCTTCTCTCTCCCTTCTATCTTGCAGAGTTGTCAGTCCCATTTCTCTTAATCTGTCTTTATATGTTAGATCTCTTAATTTTTTATGGCTTCTCTTTGAATCCTTTCTAATTTTTTATATCCTTTTTCACACCACCACTGCATATTCCAACCTCGGACTTATTGTACTGGTTAAAATTTTTCTCATCATATCCTTATCAATATAGTGGAAAGCCACTATAGTATTGGGTAATATCCTGTATATTGATTCATATAGTTAGCTTATGTGCTGTTCTGGGTTCAGTGTATCTTGTATCACCACAGCCAGATTTTTTTCTTCCTTGGTCTTAAGAATTACTTCCTGTTCCGTCTTGTAACTCCATTCTGGCCTTCTTTTGTTTTTGCGTAGCTCCATTACATGGCATTTCTTTGCACTGAAATCCAATTTCCACCTTTTACTCCATTCATAGATCATTCATAGATCCTTGTAACTCTCGACAGTCATCAGTGTTTTTAACAATTCTCATTAATTTGGCGTCATCTGGAAACAGGTTCATGTAGCTGGTCACGTCACACTGCATGTCATTTACGTATATTTGGAACATGATGGGTGTTTCAGTTTCCATAAGAGTTTCCGGTGTGGAACTCTAACAAATGTTTTTTTTAATGTCTAGCTAGGCAGCATCCACTCACCTATCTCCGTTTTCGATTCCTTCTTTAACTTAGCAGGTTCGTCACACACGATTTTCCATGCCTGAATCCAAATTGTCTATTTGATATAACTCCATTTTCTTCTAAATATCTCTCCCATTTCTCTTTAATTAGTATCTCACAGATTTTGCTGACACACTTGTTAGTGACAGGTCTATAATTTAGTGGGTCAGTTTTCTTTCCTCCTGTAAATGGGTACGATGTTAGCCCTCTTCCATTCTTGTGGCACCCTCTCCTTCTCTACTGAACTAGTAATCACTCCCCAAATTGGCTGCATCAGTTGTTCCTTATATTTCCTTAGTGTCCAGCCTGACACTCCATCCGGTGCCATTGCTTTTCTCACATCCAAACTTCCCAACAACTTGCCAACATCTTGCTTCTGCACCATGACTTCTTTGAATCCTTCATGTAACTCTATCACGTTTGGTTCTGTAAACGCTTCCTCTTCTGAGAATGCAGATTTGAAGCTCTCATTCATAATTTCAATCAGCTCTTCTGCTGTTTGGAATGCTTTTTCTCCCTTTACTATCTTATCTATAGTTTCTTTACACTTCCTCTTTCCATTAATATACTTATAGAAAAGCTTGGATCCACCCATTGATCAAGTGTGTTCTCCATGACTAATTGCAGCATATCTTCACTCCACGATTCTGCGTTTCCATTTTCTTCCATTTCTTTCCAGTTCACACCTTTGCACTTAAAGTCTCCCACTAGTAGTAACTTCTTGTCCTTCCTTATCATGTCATCCAGGCATTTCAACACCTCCTTCTGCATTACTTTAAATTCTTCCAACTTCCATGTATTTGTTTTTGGTGGCACATACGTTACTACATTTTTCCTTCGTCCGCTGGTTCGAATTGTTATACCAATGACTTGCCATGCCATCACCATATTGTAGTTCTACAATAATGTCTTCTTGACCCATTATTAGTACCCCTCCTCCTCCTTTTCCTTTTCTATCTCTCCTCCAAATTTTAGATCCCTCTTGCTGGAAGTTTATGGGATCTTTTCCTTTAATTTGGTCTTGTTCATGCAGTGTGTGTGTGTGTGTGTGTGTGTGTGTGTGTGTGTGTGTGTGTGTGTGTGTGTGTGTGTGTGTGTGTAGTCAACCTAGTGGACGATTTAGCATGGTATGTGCGGTGGCAGGCATGGTGGTGCCTGGTAACTGTATACAAGATGGTGTCAGCAGGTTGGATCTCTGCACCATGAAGATGACAAGCCCAAGCCGTGGTATGATGATGCTGACGCTGACAGTACTGGCGCTGATCCTGCTGACAGGAGAAACTGAGGCCTTCAGAGGACTTGCAAAGGGATTTCTAAGGGGAAAAATCAGAGAATGTTTCAATCCTCAAGCTTTATGTGTTGAAGGAGGGGAACCTGATGCTACCACGCCAGGTAAGTCTTCTTCGAGAACAGAATGCAATCTGAAATGACAAACCCGTCTTTTCATCTTAGAGCAACGTTAGGTTAGATTTACATTAATCAAACTCTGTAATTCCACTCCAGATTCCTTCAATATGTATGTACATCACGATTTGGAATATATGGAATACACACACACACACACACACACACACACACACACACACACACACACACACACACACACACACACACGCGCGCGCGCGCGCGCGCGCGCATGCATAAAATCTGTGTAAATTAGTAAGCTAAAATAAGTAAAACAGAGCAAACTCATCGTTGTTATGAGGAAAATGATCCACTCAAACTGCTCCCTAGGAAAAAATTTGTCTTATTATCAACTCTTCTCTTCTAACCTAACTGACCGTCTTGAGCCCTCCCCCCTTCTCTCTCTCTCTCTCTCTCTCTCTCTCTCTCTCTCTCTCTCTCTCTCTCTCTCTCTCTCTCTCTCTCTCTCTCTCTCTCTCTCTCTCTCTCTCTCTCTCTCTCTCATTTGATCTCGTGACCTCAATGGAGTGGAACAGATGCCCACCCCCTGAGATTCTGGATTGTCCTAATGATGGTCATGACACACCGGCCGCTAGTGACTATAACCGTGCCTATGGTGATGTGTCTTCTGAGGCGTGCAGGCCTATGGAGCGTCATTCCTCTTGGAAAGTGACCAACTCAATGGAGTAGATGGACAGTGATGGATTCACCGTTGTGAGGAACGAGAAAAGAACAAGTCCGTCCCACCCGCTCCTAAGCACGATTAGACGTACCCCTGCCCAAGTCTTCCGCCTGGCCTTCCCTCACGGAGTAACATCAGGACAGAGCACTTTGGTTTGCTGAAGTGGCTAACAGGCATCATAATCTTTCGGTGCAACCAAAACTAGCTACCAAGACCATTATCACCGTCACTCGTGACAGCGATACCGTCCACTTCCTGACAGAAGATATCTGACTTCTGTCAGGAAGTGGACGGTATCGCTGTCACGAGTGACGGTGATAATGGTCTTGGTAGCTAGTTTCCCACCAGGGTGCCATACTGAAGCTGACGGAAACTACCGAAGACAAAAAGCAGGTGAAGGTTATCACTGAAAAGCTACCTCTCCTTCCTGTCCCTCAGTTATGCAGAGGACCATCCGTGTATCCTGTGGGCCAAGAGAAACAACGAATCCCGCACTGAGGAGCCATGGAATGAAGTTATCGCCTTGTGGAAGGTAGACCCACCATCAATACTAGAGCTGCCAGGCCTGATGCCATGCAAAGTGGAGAGGTTTGTGGGGAAGCAGGCGTTTTATGGAGGGTGTCAGAGGTGGGGCACAGGGCGTGGCAGTGCGACAACAGGATGAGGTGCGGCTTCAGGACTCTTGGGACCAGGACACCAAACTGTGCAAGGAGCACATTCTTGACGGAGAAAAGATTGTACCCAGATGTTTCAACTGTCAGCTGGCGCACAACGCCTGGAGCCCCAGATGTCACCTGAGGCCTGGTGTCCGCCGCCAGGGGAACGAGATAAGGCCTGCCTCACCCTCCAACGCTGCCCCTCCCCCATTCTCCATCGGTGCTGCCTTCCCCCCCAGGGAGACTTGTAGTGTTCACTGTAGCCGAAACACAAGTGGAAGATAAAGAACACAAGCATAGCTCCAAGTCTGGTGTTTACTACTGAGTACATGTGAGGTCGTGGGATCGACGGGAGTGGAGCAGGAGTGGTTGTGTCCATTTACTCCATTGTTGATAGAAGTAAGGTGTGCACTGGTCGTCCCCGTGGTCCGCAGTCGTCGGTGTGTGACCTCATCTCGCGACCTACGTGGCCCCTTCCCGGTCAGGTCAACCACATGTGCCCCAGACCTCACAGAGAGACACAGGAAACCCCACGTCATTGCCTTATCATGCTATTCTAATAAGGGAGGCCCAGTCACCAGCATCAGCTCATCCCCCTCCGTCCCTACCTGCCTTCTCTTGTCCTAAGCCACACGACTCTACACGTTCCGCGACCGAACCTTGCACCACCACGACTTCCACCAAGATAGAGATGGACGTGGACGAAACAGTTGAAAATATCCCACGTCCTACTTGAGAAAGAAAACCACCAACTACGAACTTCTTTTGCCTTTTTGCCGACTCTGCGTGAAGGCGATATGCTAGGACAGCTGGCCCATCACATCTCTGACGATGGACCCCAGCTCGGCCCGCGAAAACTACCTGGTCCCAGATGATAGATGGCACCGAGTCTTCCCCATCACCTGACCGCTTGCCTATGTGTGAAGACTGAGACACCTGATTGGATAACAAAGACGACACAGCTGATAGATTATCGTGTGACAAGACTGCCTCTCTGGGAATAAAACAGTCTTTTCAGAAAATTGTACTTTTTGTGAATAAAAGTCATCTCTCTCTCTCTCTCTCTCTCTCTCTGTCTCTCTCTCTCTCTCTCTCTCTCTCTCTCTCTCTCTCTCTCTCTCTCTCTCTCTCTCTCTCTCTCTCTCTCTCTCTCTCTCTCTCTCTCTCTCTCTCTCTCTCTCTCAATGATATTTTATTCTTGCTATCTTCTATCGCTATTTTCACGGTAACTGCCGATTTTTGATGTTTTACAATTTCTGCCACGTGTAGGCATGATGGCTTCTTGCAAGTTATATTCTAAATTACTAGGAGCCTTTGTTATGTTCTTACTTTCCTAAGCTGTCATGTAATGGTTTATGTTGCAGCACCGATTAGTGAGATGGTCTCCGAATTCATGGACTGCGTGTTTAGTCAGAAGTGAAAGATCGGTGGCGGTATGATCTGATGTGAGACACCGCCACTCCTCTCTGGCCAGTGGACACACCATCCCGTGCTGCCCACCTCATCAAGAACCATATTCTGAAACACTTCTGTGCGTTTTGCATCTCCACTAATACTTTCAAAAGGCTCTAACTGCACCTGCTCTATGTTTCTTCAGGTTAACAGCAGGAGTGACCCTCAGCCTGGACACACACAAAAGATGATTTAGACACACTTGCATGCTAATGATTGTTCCCCCCCCCACACACACGCACGCAAGCTTTCCTTGTAGAATTCGTCAAATAAAGTTAAAAGCATTACGTTTTCACTCTTTTGTCGTCATGCACATCCATCCTTGTGTTTTCTTGGACAAACGTTATTTAGCAGTCATTTATGAGAACTGTTCTTTCCTCTCCATTAGATGTTCCTGCCTCTCATTTGGTCTATACTTAAAACAATGAATTATCATCGAAATCATGGACACACCGTTGAAAACCATAGTAGCTTAAACCGCAGCCTGCTAAAAGTGAAGGAGATAGAATTACCAAACACGTGAGAGGACGAGCTCATTTCTTAATCTATTCATCTATTAATCTATATATCAATTCATGCATACATTTACCGATCCATCACGCAGCTCACTATTGACGGGAGAGAAACGCAATAAAGGACAGTGGGGTGATGCTGAAACATTTATTGGATGAAATAAAGATTATATAGCGTGCCTGTGACCACGGGGGACGTGTGGTCGTGTGTGCATGTTGCTGAGAGTTCCGGCAAGCTGATCCTGGTCTAGTAGTGGTGGATCATACTCCTTCTATTCGCAGTTCATTGTCCAGTCCTTGCACATCATGTTGAAGGGGTTGTGCATTATCTCCTCTCTGCACTTGTAAGCTACACGCTGCAGGAGGAGTAACGCGCCTTAAAGAAGCATTAAAACAAAGAGAACCGCAGAAAGCTGTCAAGTTTATACACGTGTAGTGGGTGGATGAACATACACAAGGATGCGCGCGCGCGCGCGCGCGCACACACACACACACACACACACACACACACACACACACACACACACACACACACACACCACGATGCGAGCACTAAACCATTAGAATAGTGTTCTAGTTTTAAATCTCCCCTTGTGTC
>CM035197.1:5926706-5941706 GCA_020233015.1 Callinectes sapidus
GAGAGAGAGAGAGAGAGACCTGCCATATTCTCTTTTAAAAAAAATGCATATAGGTATCGAATATAAGAAAGAATCAGATGTACTTATTCCTTTCATTCCTTCCACTTGTAAACATTGCACTATACTACGATACTTATACGTAGATCCACATTCTTCTGCGCTTCACCCCCACTACATAATTTCAAAAAGTTCTAATTGTAGTTATACGAGTTTTTTAAATGTGCATTTTTTTATGGTTATGGCGACAGATAGAGAAGATTCGTACATTAGTGATAGAAGAAACATTATTAAGAACTCGGGGTATCATCTCTATGACCTCTGAGAATGATCATAGTGAGAGAGCAAAGTGTTTTTAGTATAATGGCCATATCCAAACACGTCCTCTTCTGAAAACTTCCATTTGAAATTATTTATATGGGTTTTTACTTGATTTTTGTTTTCATATACTAGTTATTCTGGCAAATTAATATGATATCGATACTATTAAGACACGCTTAAGAACACGGTTAATCGTCTCCGAGTCGTGATTAGAGAGTATGACTATAGACTGACTTTTCTTTTTTTTTAATCTTTTTTTCCCTTTCCTCTAACTCCACCTCGTCAAGGTAAAGAGAGAAAATTACAACGCCGCTGGAACTTAATTGCCCATTCTCGTTTTTTTTCTGAGCTCGTCTTCATATTTCTTTTTCTGAAGAGTGACGGTTAAATTAAGTGTTTTTTACATTTTTCTAGACATTCATATATTTTTTTCCTTTTGTGTGTGTGTGTGTGTGTGTGTGTGTGTGTGTGTGTGTGTGTGTGTGTGTGTGTGTGTTTGTCTAACTCGGCCTCACCATTTCAGCGCCGCCAATTCAGTGCCAGCCAGTTTCAGCTCCAGATCACTCATAAATTGTGAGCTTCTCATTGGCATTATTATTAACAAATGCACAGAACATTTTTCAAGATGCCATTGCCAAGTAGAAACAAAGCGTAAAGTCATCAGACAAAAATACAATGAAGTCAAGCAAGTTCCTGAAAAAACAAAATCTTTTTCAAGAATCAGAATTGCTTCACGAGCTCAAAATAAGACAAAACTTGTCTTTGGTGGAACGGGGCACGACGGAATCATTATTTTTGTAAGAAAGAGATCTAGATTGGACATATCACAGCTATAAGCACTTATGTCAATGGAACATAGAGATTACTCCAATCTTATTTGGTCAATTATGCATGCATAGTCAAGAAACACACTGACGTGCACCTTGTACTGCGTGCACACTTTCAGAATACACAGAGTGTAAATTATGGGAAGATGATTGAATTGATTAAGGCTACGGTGGTAAATGCACCTCTGATGCCATCAACTGTAGCTTTGAGTATGTAGTCTTTGTACCTATGAAAAATCATTCCGTATTCTCGTGTTAATCGCAAAATTTACTAATTCATATCAAAATTATGTACTTCATGGGTTTATGTAACAGTAATCACTACTTTGTTTTAGATGCTAAGAGTGTAAAAAAGACATCATGAATATTTGAAGAAACTTTCAGCGGAGCATGAACCTGAAATCAATAATTAAAATAGAGAAAAGGAGATTAAAGAATATCAAAGAATGTCTCTGGATATGCATGGAATATATTAAGTAGACTACTTGCTTCCAATTGTACACAATACATATTACAATTAGATTACATATAAAGAATTATTTCGTTTGTCAATTTTTGTTTATTTTCATTTTCTTTTGATTTTCGGATTAAATAAAAAAAGTATCATAAATAAACACGATTCCTTGTATGAATTATTGAATAAACTTGATTCTTTGAATGAATTATTGATTTGGTGGCGCTGAAAGGCTGACGCTGAGTGGTCTGCCACTGAAACTTCGGCACTAAAATGGCGGCGCTGAGACGTATTGCGTTACCTTTGTGTGTGTGTGTCTGTGTGTGTGTGTGTGTGTCGGTGTCCTGCCATACAGCGCCATAGTTTCAATGTTAATCTACGTTTTCAACAAAGTTCCTTCATTTTTTTTCTCTAAGTATCATGACGTCTTGTATTTATTTGCCTAGGACAAGAACACTTCCCACCTTACCTGAGCTAAAAAGAATAAATAAGAAATATACAATCTTTGCTATTTTTTCGTGCTTTTTTTTCTTTTTTATCCATTACTTATTTGGTTGCGTTGGAAAGTCCCTTTATATATGCACTTACTACTCTATTCTCGTCTCTCTCTAATATTGATGCCAGCCTGCCGCCACGTGCCTTGCGTGCTGTCATTTATAGAACTTCGTGTAACAGTTTCAATTGTGTTATTTCGGTGTCTTTCTTTGATTATTCAGGAGACTGTTTTACCTGTTGGTTACTGGAAGAGATTATATCCATCTTTATTTATCTTTTCTTATTGAGCATGGTGTAACAGTTTTAATTGTGTTACTTCAGTGTCTTTTTTGGTTCTTCAGGTAAAGTTCTTCAGGTAAAGTAAGATAAGATAAGGTAAGGTAAGAAGAATAAGTTAGGTTAGGTATACACACCGTGGCACCCTATGGAAGAGAGAGCCTGTTGGTTCCGTCACACGGTATACATTGGCCTAACCTATAAATCCCTGTGGGCTGCTATCAAGAACACCTGGAGCCGGTAGTGACCCTCTCAGGCTACACTCCCCGTGAGCTGCGCCGCCTGACACCCTCCACTACCATCACCACCACCACCACCATCACCATCACCACCACCACCAGTACGGCCGCCTCCTCCACCTTTATTAAACCTCCTTCGGTAATATCGGTTTTTCCAGCTCCCGTTATCGACATCCCTCCACACCCACCCAGTGCTGCGATTCAGCCTCACTCCCATCACCAGGAAACTCACCAATCCTGACTCTCTCTCTCTCTCTCTCTCTCTCTCTCTCTCTCTCTCTCTCTCTCTCTCTCTCTCTCTCTCTCGTTATTTCGCCAGTTTTCTTTCTTTTTTTCTCTTTTTTTCAATCGTCTCCCGTTACGACATCAACTTTTATCTTTTTTCTTATTTCAATTGTCTCCCGTTAGTCTACCAACTATTCTTTACTTTTTTTAATGTTTCCCCATATCCTGCCAGACTTTTCCGCCCTCTGACTTTTTCATGATGGAGTCTAGGAAATATTACGACGTCTGAGCAAATAATCACGGAATAATACTGAAGTTATACATATTTTATTACAAAGTTAAAGCTATTTCTTGCGATAGATGACATACTTACGAGATGTTGTTTATCATATGGGACCATCCTTATTCTGAAAAGCTTTGGACTCTAATGAGGACTATTTTCAAAGGTCATTTGGAGTACTAGTCGTGTTTCCATGGGTGCTTTTCCTCATTTTCTCTTCCACACCTCCTTTACCATTGTTTGTTCTTCTCATGCTGAATATTTACCTCAGGCAAAATTCAATGTTACATATATTGACTTTTAATAAAACATTATTCTACAAGGCCTTTTACCTTAAAAATTATAAAGAAAGGAACTCAAACGCGATTCTTAAGAGGATACGAGTTCAAGCAAAGAGCGAGACGAGAGCTGTGTGAGGAGTTTGACTAATGAATCATTCAAGAGCAAAATACAGAATCCAACACAGTGATCAAGAAACGAAGGCATCCATCTGATCACATACTGTCCCTCTTTGACTGAATACGTCATTGCAAACTACCATGAAACGCTGAAAGAAAACTGAGACGAAATTTTCACATATAAAGAAGAGACCAGCGTCGCCACCGCCACTGAGTATAGTGGCCAGCAGCAGTGACCGGCAGGAGTTGAAAGTTGTCAGATGATAAAGACGCGTCGCTCGGTAGCCAAGCTGGGTCCTGGCGCGCGGCCGAAACCACCGAGGAAACAAGAAGAGCAGCGGACAGAGAGTGCGTCGTGGCCAGCAGCAGTCACCAAGATCTACAGGTTGGCAGGGAACAATGACGCGTCTTTCAGTGGCCAACTACACACCCATATTCTAAAGTATACCTGCATCGCACTTCCTCTACTTTCAAAAGACTAATTAAATTTGATTGGCTTTTATTAAGGGTATGTTTATGGTTCCACTGACATTAGCACGATCTTCACATTACAAACAGGAGAAACACTCTTGAGAACCTGGTAAATTATCTCTATGGCCTGTGAAAATAGTCATGAAAGAAGAAAACATACCAGAATACCGACCATAGCCTCAAGATACCTGTTTGGAAAGGCTCCAGCTGAAGTTCCATGGGTTTTGATGTGTGGGCTTTATGATTATGGTGACAGTATGAGAGTTTGGCACTTACATGATTTGTATAGTGTACAGGTTCGCATGGCCACATTCCTCGCGTGACACATGCAGACAGAGGAGAAAAAAGAGGTGCAATCAGACCGAGGAACCTGGAAAAGAGAAGATCCCGCTCCACAGTCTTCAGTAACGATTCGTTGGGTGTAATAAAAAGTCCAAATCGTCGACCGCTATTGTTGAGTCTGCTGGGTGAGACTCACTGCCAGCTGAGGGACATGGCCTTGCGTGTCCTTGGGAAGCAGGGAGTGGACGTCATGAAAAGAGGATATTATTTACATATACCTATTTCAGAGTTGATATATTGAGGAAATAATGAGAACAGGGCATGAATTTGGGCAACGAGAGAAGAAAGAGAAGGAAAAAAAAAAAGCAGAATACCTTGACAGTGAGAAGAGATGCCCAAGGGAGTGTCATTTCAAACGGTAACACTCCAGACAAACAGCTCAACTCAACTCGTGGAGGTGTCTGTAGTGTGCCTTGTTTACCATAGTCTGAAACATTTATCTGCCGCACGACGAGAGAAGACTCGAGTTAAAGTGACGCGAGTTCTTGTGTGTTTTTCACTGTTCTAGTAATAGATCAACAAGATTTTTACAACATTAAAAGGAGAAATACTCTTGAGAATCCAACAGTCATCTCGTTGGTTTTGAAAATAGTCTTGGTGAGAGAGAGTTAAGTGTCTCTGAATACATGCCTATACGCTGTATAGCCCCGGCCTGTACTCATGACTGGACCATGAATGGACCTTCACAGTGACAGGTGGTCGTGAAGATATTTTTCAATTCCGACCTTGTCTACCTACTGATAAAAGAAATGAGCTTGGACGGGTTACATATGAGCAGAGGATGGGTGTATGTGTGAACATCTGCCAATTATAGACGTTTTTGTATTACCAAAGACACGTCCCGCACCTTATACCTCTCTTCATGTTCCTGCAGTTCGCTCCCACAACTATACAGAGAGGATCCTCCGTGACTATCTAATGGGTGTGTAGCAAGTGATGGCCGTGTGTGTGTTTCCTTTTACTTTTTGGAAATACCTACCTCTCTTTATTCCAGAAAACCAGTCCTGCACAGAAAGACGATTCTCCAGTCCTGCACGGCTCAGCTCTCTCCACATTGCTGCAGCTCGTTCACACATCGAAGGGCATCATGGAAAGACGATTCCCATTCTCCCACAACGACCTGATGGCGAGTGACGTGTGGATGTCCGAAGAGAGCAGCGGTCGCGTCCCCATCGTCCCTGACCTGAACGTCACAGCATCCTTGCCACTCCAGCCTCTCTGTCAAGTTCCTCATGATTTTTTGCTCTAATCACCATTAGCATTGTTGCTGTGAATACGATGAGCGGGGCCAGAAGAGCACATACATCAAGACATAATGATAATGAAATTCTTTTTCTCGCACTGTCAGCAACTAAATGAAGGCAGCAATCCCCCATGCACTAACATTCACATAAAGGAGGAAGATGACATTCTTGGGACGTACCTGTTAGAAAATTAATACACAAAGAAAAAAACAAAGAACGTAAATGATGATAAAGGAAAATAGAAAGGAGAGACTAGGAGAGGTAAAAGTCCCTGACACTTATCGTTCAGGCTTGCGTCAGTTGTTGGAACCCTGTGTGACCTGAAGGAGAGAAGGGACACGTCGGGGACTACCGCAGAACAACAAATCATCAAACGAATTCAGGAAGTCGAGAAACGAAGAGTCAGAAGAAAACGAAAAGTAAAAAGGTGAAAGAAACAAGGATATAACTAAGATCTTTTCATAAATCCATATAGAAAGCTAAAGGACAAGAGTTTTAGAATATAATGTTGAATGAAGAGCTGAAAAATAAAAGGATTATAATTGAATAACCTCATAGGCACTTGCTTAACCAGTTTATTTCACTTAACTTGTAGCATTACTAACTAGCCCCATGTATTTGATTAGTCCATCCTTCATCCCTTACGTGACAGAATAAAAAGGAAACAAGGAAAATAATAATAACTCTAATATCTTCATCTTTCATTACCTTTTTCCCCTTTTTTTATTATGAGCTTTATTTTTATCTTTTTTTTTTATTTTTTCAGAATAGTTTTAGTGTTTTATTATTCATTTATTTATTTCCTTTCTTTTTACCCTGACCAATTCCCTTGTCATGTGAACTTTGCTGCGCCACCTCTGGGGATTAAAATTGACTCTCTCTCTCTCTCTCTCTCTCTCTCTCTCTCTCTCTCTCTCTCTCTCTCTCTCTCTCTCTCTCTCTCTCTCTCTCTCTCTCTCTCTCTGGGCTTTTTTTCATCCGCTGACGTTTCACTATCTTTTTTTTCTTTTTCCTTTATTTCTGTTTCCTTTCACTCTTTTTTTTCTTCGTCATCGGACTTCCTTCTGCTGAATTGAATTAGTGTTAATGCAGTAATGAAAAGAGATGGAAGAGAAAAGCAGCAGGACCAGGAGGAGGAGAGGAGGAGGAGGATAAGAAGGAGGAAGTGGGGGAGGAGGAAGAGGAAGAGGAGGAGGAGGAGAAGTCTATCCTTTTTATTTAATTATTATCGTTATTATTATGATTTGTTGCTACTGCAACTATTATTTGATTGCTGTTGCTGCTGCTGCTGCTGCTACTACTACTACTACTACTACTACTACTACTACTACTACTACTACTACTACTACTACTACTACTACTACTCCTGATAATAATAATAATGATAATGATAATAATAATAATAATAATAATAATAATAATAATAATAATAATAATAATAATAATAATAATAATAATAATAATAATAATACAATTATAGTACTACTGATACCACCACCACCACCATCACTACTACTACTACTACTACTACTACTACTACTACTACTACTACTACTACTACTACTACTACTACTACTGTTGCTGCTGCTGCCACTGCTGTTACTACTACTACTACTACTACTACTACTACTACTACTACTACTACTGCTACTACTACTACTACTACTACAGTAGCAGCAGCAGCAGCAACAGCAGCAGCAGCAACAGCAGCAGCAGCAGCAGCAGCAAAAAGTACTATCATCATCATCATCACCATTGTAGATATTCAATGTATACTTCACTTGTAACCCCAACCATTGTATGCCTGGCAATCTCCGTAAGCGTTAGTTAGTCTGGCTAGAGTCTCAGTAGCTGTCACACGCTCAGGGTCTGCCACGGTGATTGTCGTGTTCTTAATACACCACAGTTATAGTCAGTACACGTTTCCTTTAATTAACAACCTATAGTTTCGTGGCTGTCCTGGTTTGACAATTACCTCACTTGACAGTCATCATCATCATCAACATCATGATCATCATCACTATCACCATTGTCATCATACTTTACGATGTTCAGAGAGAGAGAGAGAGAGAGAGAGAGAGAGAGAGAGAGAGAGAGAGAGAGAGAGAGAGATGCAAAGACATTCCAACAAATAGATAGCTAGATAAATAGTAAACCCGGTACCAAATATCATGACGTCACACGTGGCCAGCCTAGGGCAGCCAATCAGAGAGGAGGATTGTCCATTACGTTTTATCGACGCTCGTGTTGTCAGTCATCTGTGGGAGTGGAGGGCCATCGCTCACTGCGCCTCGCTGATCACTCCGGCCCGGGGATTTACGTCTGTCGGGAGAGAGAGAGAGAGAGAGAGAGAGAGAGAGAGAGGGGGGGGGGAGAGATTAGGTCAGCAGGATTGGTAGTAATGTGTTGATAGGTTTTTGTGGTTCACAGAGTTATGATGCACCAACAAGATATCAGAACCCTCTAAAAATATAAATGTGTTTCTTCGGTATTCGGTGAGCTCAAACACACTTAAAAGCCTTAATTACTGGCTTTTCAAGGGGTTCACGGAGTTGCAATGCGCCAACAACACACTGAACACTCGTGTGAAATGTCTCATTAAGCTCCATTGAATGTTAAAACACTGCGCACCCGGACGTTAGTGTACGGAAACGCTCGTGAGAAAGGGTCCAAGATGTCTTACTGGGGCGAGAGACCGACACAGGACACAGGGGTGGGATTTGTGAGAGTGCGAGGGGCGAGGGGCAATGGTGGGTCCTCACTCTCAGCTTTAGTCTGTTTTTTTTTCTCTCTCTCTCTCTCAATATGGCCCGTATTGAGGAACGCTTTGCTCTTTCACCGCGATTATTTTCTAATCCCATTGAAGTGATTAGGCTGATTCTCAAGAGTGTTTCGACTGTTTATAATGTACAAATCTTGTTAATCTGTCACTCAAACCGAAAAAAAAAAAAAAATTTAACTATAACCTCTTTTAAAGTGGTGGAGACAACGCAAAAGTGTTTCAATATATGGTCTTTTGTCAAGTAATGGTGATCAGAGACAACATTCTCTCACCATTCCATTTTTACCACCGTGCAGCGTCACTATGGGAGAAAAGAATGGAAGGCAAACGTATAGTGAGCACGCTAGTCTTTGGAGAAGGAGCTCCACGAGAGCTCCTCCAAAGACTAATGTATTATAACTGTAATTACTCGTGTGGCTCCTCAGATGCAAATATTTTCTCTATTTCTTTCCACAGCGTGGGTATAATATAAGGTGCTGTTATTAATCGTGTAACTTCTCTGATATCAATATTTCTTCCACAATACCTCTCTGTTATAAATGTTGTTTCTCCTCACATATGAATACTTCTCTCTACTTTTTTTTCTCCTTCAGAGTGTGTGTACGTGGTTTGTCATCTATTATGGAGACAAAACGTTGCATATTTCAGTGATCAATGGGACGAACCCAACACGTGCAACCAACACATGAACCGCCCCGTGTGGGCATCATGGCTTCTTGTAACTTCCTTTTTTTATGTTTATATTCTTAACCACTCAGGATCATTGGAGGAATCGAACTGAATACATTTTCCATGACACAGGTTCTCTAGACAAGGTATAGTTGGCCTGCCTCACACCTAATTCCTTCAGGGTCAGCAGCAGATCATAATGGTAAGGCGTCAGTAACATAAAGGAATACAAAAGAGGTGTGGTGTGTGTGTGTGTGTATGTTATTCACCACAGTCGCCTGCTGGTCACCCAGCCAGCCTAAGGAGCGAACTCATAGACCGATCTTCGGCTAGGGCTGAGACCACATCACACACTACACACCGGAACAGCGAAGCCACAACCCCTGAAGTTATGTACCGTACCTACTTTCTGCTAGGTGAACAGGGGCTAGATACACATTAAGAGGTTTGCCCATTCGCCTCGCCGCGCCCGGGACTCGAACCTGAGCCCTCTCGGTTGTGGGGAGAGCGTGCTAACCACTACATTACACAGTGTGTATGTGTGTGTGTGTGTGTGTGTGTGTGTGTGTGTGTGTGTGTGCATTTCACTACTCGAAGATCACCTTTGCCAGCCAGTCTTTCCGCTATACGGAGAGAGCTCAGAGCTTATATTGAGCGATCTCAAGTTGGAGATTAATTACATCACGCACACCAACTCCGAGACAGCAAAGCCATAGCTATTTCATGTTAGTGTGTGTGTGTGTGTGTGTGTGTAATTCACTGTCGCCTGCTGGTCACCCAGCCAGCCTTTTTCCCTACGGAGCGAGCTCAGAGCTTATAGACTGATCTTCGGGTAGGATTGAAACCACTTCACACACTACAGTGTCAATTTTGGAGCTTTGTTTTTTTTTTCCTATTTTTGTATATATAATTACATGTTTAGCCTTTCGTAAATAGATCATATGTAAAACCAAAGCGTTTAGGAGTAACTACATCAAGTATCAAGTAACTAAGTGTAGTACATGAGCGACTGAGAATACAGACAATAGTGAATTAGAGTGGCAGACTAGACGGGAGGAAGTAGAAATTGGGGTTCTCATTGTGCTGGGATTATATGGTAGCTTGAAAGAAAGGGAGAAGATCGTAAAAGACGTGAAAAAATTCCGTGTGTAGGTCTGGGAAAAACTTCAGAAAGGATAGGTGTTAGGAGACATGTTGCCTTCGTGCTGTTTTGTCTCTTCCACAGGCTGAGGAGGGCAAAGAAAAACAGCGGAACTTTTATGTTTTAAACAATTGAAAGCTGAAAATTTCTCAGGAAGAAGAGGAACAATCAGCTTATCGCTGCCGCTGCGGAGACGTGACGGTAGTCAGCAACTGCCAGCCTGCCGCCCCCGGTCTGGGACAGTCCCGGTGTTCGGTATGAACCTGGTGAAAATAATTTCCCTGTATTTGAACTGTAACTTGCCATTCATTTCCACTTATTTAAGTCATAATTGTAAGTCTACTGTTCTGGAGTGGAATCATAGCATTCGTGAAAGAGAAGCGAGTTTAATAAGACAGTGTTTGTAGTGAGACAGGACTTAATTTCGCGCGTTTACTCCGTTGATTGTTGTTTACGTTCTGGTGTTACCGAGTCTCGGCTCACATCTAATCTTTTTTTCTCCCCTGTAAGTAAATTTGAGAATAATTTAACTTTAGAATACAGGTGAATAATACACCCAATCCTCCTCTTTATTTGAGGTATATACAGTTAGATAGGGCACGTGGAGCTAGTGTAAGTGGAAGAGATTGTTGTAGGTGAGGTGTAGTGGTGGACAAGGGTGGTGTGTTTGTTTGGGTCTGCCTCCATTGGTAACCGTCTCCATAGGAATGTTAGGGAGTCGCGTATTGGGAATTAACATCTTTCTGTCTTCTTTTTATATATCGGATGTAGTTTTTCTGTGAGATGGTTGTGTGTGATGATGAATTGTGGATTATTTTCGGGATGTAAGTGTGTGTATACCTTTATATTACGTCATTACACTTACCTGGCTCTCTTGATTGTGGGCATTGACATCGTTTTCTGTGCCATATATGTGGTGTTACTGTGTGGTAGTTATATGGATCGACAAACATTTGATATCAGTGAAGTTTTCCAGGCAAATTTTAGTGTGGGTTATTCACTATTAGCTGGGCTTTTCAATTGGTTGGCTTCACAACAAGGTATTTGGTTCATCCACTAAGTCACCTTTAATTAGGATGGATCTCCAGAGATAGAACAACCATACCAGTTATAGCCACATTCAAATCTCCCTTTGACAGACACACTGATGTAAAAACTGGAATCTGAACCTATATATTTGAATATGCACAGTTAAATGCAATTTTGACTGCACAAGCACCTGCCATTCTATGTCTTGATACTCTTGTTTTAATATAGGTATACTGCAGTCAATGTGCAGTAGCAATTTGACATCCGCAATACACGAGAAAATTCCAAACAGGAACCTTTAATTGAGAGATACATTTCTACTTGACCAAATAGTATTGATACCTTTCGTTGGATTGTCACTCCTCCCTTATCTTTGATAAGACACAAGAGAAGTTTGTGGTCACAGTATAAACTTAGCAAACAGTATTTGGCATACAATATGAAACATTGAAAAATACTTTGGATGTTTTTATTGATTGTAGTTGTCAATATCAAAACTATTTTAGATATTAAGTCACACTAAATATGATGCTTCTGCAATATTTGAATTATCAGAAATCTCTTAGACATTTCACCCCTGTATTAGAAGAAAACATAAAGTCAGCAACATTTCCAATTAGAAATTCTACTGAGTTGAGCTTCACATTGCACAAATTGAAAACTTGCATCTTCTTGGTCCGAAAATAAGTGTTGGGAGAAAATGACTATACATGTACATGGCAACTTAGGTAAGCTCCTCAGATGTTTGGGAAGCATAGAATAACAGATTCAATGTTTGACATAAGGCAAAGTTATCCAGAGCTGGGTTCATTAGTGCCAGACAGGTAGTACGTTGCTGTTAATGCATTACCAAAAAATCAGTACCTACGTATCAAGTATTTCTAATTATTCACATATGATGCACTATCCAGCTTATAATATTGTTAGTTTCTCATGTTTTTATTTTTTTGTTTTGTTTTGTTTTGTTTACAAGAGTTGGTGCACCAGTAGAGCATAGGTTCCCTGACGTTGCCTGCAGTGGTAAGGAGTCTTGGTAATTACACCAAGATGAATAAAGTGTAACATAGTACAGGGAAGGAGAATGATAGACTGTCTCTCTCTCTCTCTCTCTCTCTCACACATATAGAACAAGTGGTGGCAAGCTGTATGTGCATCGCCTTCACCCAAGCATGAGTCAGACCTACAGTTGAGGAATCACCAAGTGTGTGTGGGACAACTTAGAAGCAGATGTAGTACCAAACACAAAAGTTGCACCAAAGTAGAGAGGCCAGCATGATAAGACATTGAAGTTTGTGTACTGGAAAAGCAACTTTAATTCCCTAGAAGTAAGTTAAGAATGTGAAGATTGTTTGTTTTTAGAGTAATGTCTTCCTCTCAGCCTGGTATATAAAGTTATTTTTGTTGTGCACAGTTCAGAGGAATGCTGAAATTAGTAGACTGGAAAAATGCATCTACATTTATCTCAAAGTAAGTTAAGGAAGTTTAGATTTTGTTCCAGCTTAATTTGCCAATTACCATGTACAATCCCAATTTATTTTCCAATATATTAGTTGGTATATTTGATAAACATCCCCTACAGATAGGCTGTGATCATTTATACTCAATATCTCTTTTCCTTCCAATAGACTGTGATGTTTTATACATATTTGATGACATCTCATCCCTTAAAACAGATTTATGCTTTATATTTTAAACTCGTGATTTTTAGTTGATACTCCTTCCTTCTTCACTGCATAAGACTTCCTACTTTCACTTTTAATCTGTTGGCTTCTCAAATGCAAGAATTAACCATTATTCTCTATCATTCATGTCTTTTTTCTGGTACACTTTACAACTTCCCACCTGTCTCTGCATTGCCTCCTTCCTGTGATTTGATTTTTTCAAGAGGGAAGTTTCATAATACTTACCTTCAATTTTGGATAGTCCTTTGTTTTTACTTTTCTTTTGGGACTGTCATCTCTGTAGGCTTTTTTTCATTGTTGTATTTCCCCTCATATATCTCAAAAGGACAGATTGTGATGTTACACATTTAATGCTCCTTCCTTCCCCTTTGGCAGACTGTGATGGTTGGTGTGGTGGTGGTGGGGTGAAATGCGGCTGATGCGGTCGGTGGTGGGCGGGTGTGTGTTTGTGGTGGCCAGCGTGGTGCTCCTCTCCACCCTTACCTCCACCCCGCCCACTGGCCCCGCCATTCACTCCATTGTTGCACACAACCTCAAGGTGAGTCTGTGGAGAGACTGTCTTACCTTACACTGCTCTCTTTGCTCCTTGATTTGCCAGTTTCTATTCCTTGCTTCTTCCTCTATAACTTTCATCCTTTTGTAGTTCTAATACAATTCTATTCTTCCATCCAATTCTCTTTCTTCCCATTAATCTTCTTCCCTCAACTGGTTTTCTTCTGGCTTGTTTAATATGCTCCTGGTCACAATTCAGTACACATGTAGTACTAACATGTTTCAATTCCCTTTCTTTAACTGGTGGTTGTTATTTATGGAGCAGGAGGAGCTTGAAGGAAGTATGACATGTGATGAGGAAGATCTGGAGAGGCTTGGCTTTGTGGATGGACCCCAGCTATACCCCAACCATGCCTGGGACAACCTCTCCACCCCTGTTCTGGCCTCAGCTGTAAGTGGCTTGTATAGTTGTTGTCAGCAGTTGTAATAGTGGTAGTTGTATATATGGCCACTGCAATCTAAACTGGCCAATTGAGTGCAGTCTCAGGTTTGACAGCTAGTCCTCCACAGTTCACCAGCCTGTTCTCCAACCCACTCTCCCTTATCTATCTCTGTCTGTGTTTGTCTCACTCCCTTTCTGTACAAGGTTCTTGATCATGTAGATAACTGCCTTAGATTGGCTGTGAAATTTGTCATATGGTGAGCCTGAAGCAGGAGAATAGTCCATAGTGAGACTACTTAAGTGAAGGTAGGTCAAGTCAAAGTAGTAGTAAGATCACATTCTCTCATTCAGATACAGCATTTAGGATGGGGGAAACTTTTATATAGAAAACATACCTTGATTTTTACCTCAATAGTGTTGTGAAACAAAAGTCAGAATAATTTTGGAAATACTCCATAGACACTTATTTTAACAATTAAAGATATAAATTTAAAGCTTTTTTCTGACAATGATATTATTTGATTAGTAATAACAATGAAAAACTATGACACTCTAAATGAATTCATGACCTGCACAGGAAGATGATATGTTCTTTGATTAATTTCCTCTTTTTTGTAAGTGCCTGGAAATATTGTGTGCAATATTTTTAGTTTCATGCATTGTTGATCATCACAGTACAAGTGTTGATGTTAGTGTACCCTGACTATTTGTTCTGTGTTCATCCCCTGTGCAGGTGTGGAGTGGACAGGTTTGGCAAGTGGAGGGATTGACAGGCCTGGCACAGCTGCTCCTGCCAAACCTGACTCTGGTGGTATATGGGTTGGACCTGCCCACACATGAAATGCAGCAGGTGTGTGTGTGTGTGTATATATAAAAAGATGTATATAAACATGTATATAAAACATGTATATAAAACATGTATATAAAAAGTTTCATGACATAATTTTATTGGATGATCAAATTTCTCTGATTTGAAACTATTAAAGCTCATATTTTCCTTTTAGTTTTTTTAATACAAGAACATTTCTTTGCTTACTCATCTCTTAGTTTATACAATCATTAAGATTTCTCTTTCCTCCTGTGTTGTGCCAGCTGGAGGAGGTCTGCAACACTTCCTGTGTGGTGGTGCCCTTTGACTTCTCTCTCTACCCATCACACGTGCGGGACCACCACCTCAGGGCTTACCGACCCATC
>CM035197.1:5946706-5950884 GCA_020233015.1 Callinectes sapidus
TGCAAGATAAGCCATCTTGTTAATAAGTATATATATAAGGCTGTGAGGAAGCTGGACCTAGTTATGTCAAGGTGGATAGGGTGAATAGGGGCCAAGTTAATGAACTAAAGATGTTGCCAAGACGGAGTTGAAGTGAGACAACACTTACTCTAATATCATAAAAAAAATGAGTTTGTAGGAGTAGGTATGCTAAATTAACTGGACTTGTGAGGTGCATAGTGAATAATGTTGGTGTACAAGACAACAAACTCCTTTGCTGTCACACTATAAAGAATGAGGCTATAGGAATAAGCTTGCTGTATGAATAGTAGAGTATAAAAGTTAAGGTAGATGAAAGGGACTATAAAAGATCTATCTTAAAAGAGAAAAAATAGCATGAAAAATGTAAGTCTTGTTTACTTTAAAGAAGCAAAAGTTAATAAGGATATATAATAAAACACTTATACCATAAGAATAGGTAAGATGCCAAAGCAGAGTTGCATTATAAGATGTAATGTTTAGTTTGCAATATTCTAAAGAAGTAATTGGGAAGGTTATGTTAGTATGTCTATCATCAGTTATAAAAAAGATAAACAGCCAACAAGATCATGAAAGTTAACCATTTACATGACAAATTTTATCTCAAGCAGGAAATATGATTATTTGTTTGCATTAAATCTAGAAAGAGAAATAAGAAAAATTTGTATAAAATTGAGCATTCCAAATGAAAATCCGAGAATATTTCAAAGATGGAGGGGGACAAATGGAGTGTTCTGTAAGGCAATTCGTGAGGTAGGTAAATGGGTGTGCTCTGACCAGGATTGCTGTAATAAATGAGGCTTGAGTCTGGTGTGGTGTGGATGTGGATGTGGGAGTGGCAAGACAATACGTGGATAGTTATTCCCAAGTACAGCGTGGTTCAGAAATTGCTGTTTCTATATAATTGTGGATTTGGAAAGACAGAAGAATAATTTCAAATGACCTCTACTTCAAATTACTACATGGTCGTGTTTATTTGTTGCTACATCATATTTTTTCTCTTTCTTTCTTCTTTTTTTTATTATTTTCACCTCGTAATCTACAAACAATAATTATTAGTATAGTATCAATTTATTTCCTGCATTCACTTTCACTATTTTAAATGTATTGATATTTTTTGCCCCAAAAAACAACCCTCTTTATACTTTTGCCTTCATGATATTCTTATGGGGTCAGTCCTTTTCCTTGGAACATATCCTTATTTTATCCTACCTTCTCCTGCATCACAGTATCCACACCTCCAGTTTGTGTTACTGTCTACACTTTTGTTCTTGTGATATTAGAAGTGTTTCCCTCAATACTAGCTATCATTGCAATATGTACTTAACTGTTTACATCTTTAACTTCACTGTAAAGTCTTACCGAGCATCTATAGGAAAGGATAAAAAGAAAGGATATTTTTCACTGTTGAGCCAGAATGAAAAAGCAATTTTTTAGATGATTAAAAGTAAAACAGTTATTATAATAGCAGATTCTCCATGGTCTTGCAGGTAAAATGTTGGGAGATGTAGTTCTGAAGCAAAACAAAACAAAACGAAAATCAGATAACAGAAATTGACAAGTGATAAACGTATATTGCTAAGTTCTCCTGTGTGTTGTGAATAAAACAAAGATTCACGTTGTTGTTTTTAATTAAAGAGTGAAGTGTCAAGCAGCAGTGAAAGATGAAGTCCTTAAATCTGTTGATAATCTGTTAGCTGTGTGGTTTTGTTAGGAGATATTAACAGATCAGAGCACTCAAGATTGAGGAGAAACACTAAACACAGTAGGAGTGTAACAGAAGACAATATGATTGCCTATGTATATATATGTATTGCTGGTCATTTATTTTCCTACGTTTTTTTATTTATTTATTTATTTGTATTTTTTTTTAGGGGGTAGGGGGAGATGGGTTAAAGGAGATGAATGCAGTGATGAAAAATAATGCTAGATTTCCAAAGAGAGCAAAGAATTAAAATTGACACAAAGAAGGGTTGAAAGTTGTGTTACTATTTCATGAGCTGTGTGAGGTTTGTTTTGAGGTCAGTAAAGGAGGAAAGGATGTTATGTTGGTTATGATTTAGAGAGGCAAGGTTCTTCACTTCATTGGTAGTTCTCCATGTGTTGATTTTACAAAGACTTATTACAAAATTTTCACTGTAATGAAACTAAATCGACTTTCTTTTTCTTAATTGTTATGGAGATAGTGCTCACCTACAGTTATCTTGGAACCTACAGGTGTTGATGGTCAGGGTGTGTCTGGTGCTGTTCTTCATACTTTTGTGTTTAGGATTCAACTCTGTATATGGCAGAGAGTTCAGAATTTATCAGTGAAAAGAAATCAAATCTTGAAAATATCAGTAAACTCGTGCATTAGTGAGGTAGACGGAATAATAGCTCAAATGCTAAGGATGGACGGTTCCAATGCTTACCCATGAAAAGAAACAAAAACAAAGAAGATACAGGTTAACTTTTGCATTTACTGTGGAAGACAGAATAATACCTCAATCTTAGGAAGGTGAAAAGCTCAAATCTACAAAACTCCAAAGTTTACCAATGAAAAGAAGCGAAACAACTAAGAAACTGGTTAATTCTTGCATTAGTGAAGTGGAAAAAAGCCACACCACACATCCACCAAAATATGTAAGCACTCAGTCTTCAGGGGAGCAAAAGTTAGGAGCAGGGAGCACCAAAGACAATACTGACTTGCAGTTCAATCAAGTAAGGTGTTACAATTAATTATACTGAAATGGTCTGTGCAAGTTTGGTAGCTTGCAAGGTACTTATAGATAGAGTAAGGTGTGACTGTCTCCAGCTGGCAGTATCTTATGTGAGTGTTTGAAATGCATAACTTCCTATTTATGTATGAGTATGTTATATTTTACCCTCCATGTACCTCAAGTAACATTGTAAGTGATCAGAGAGTATATTTATGTATTGATCATTATTATGTATGCGTATATGTTATTTGGTTACAATCGTAAATAATTTTCTGGATTAGTGTGTGTGTGTGTGTGTGTGTATGTATTCTTATAATCCATTATGTTATAGCAACATAATTTTTTAATGTCAAAAATTAGAATACATAATATACAAAAAAAATGACGTCTGTATAATTCTTTCTTTCAGAAGTTACTATTATACTTTTATTTTTATGCTCTCATTCAGCTGTCATTCTTACATTTTACTTCCCATATTACATTGTTGCCATCCACATTTATTGCTTTTGTTAGTACCTCATGATTAATCAGAATGAATTGTCTTTTTTGCATATTGCCAGTATATTTAGCACCTTACTTTGTTCTAGTCATCTGATACATGTTATGCAAGTTATATAGAAAACTAATCAAATAAGACATTGAAGGAAGGGAAAATAATGAGATTAGTTTTAGGCCTTTAAGAAGGCATTTTGTTTACATTACCTCTGTCACTACCTAAGTATATTTTTTCTAGCTTTAAGTTAATCAAGAGACCATAATTTCCTCATATTCTGACAGTTTAAGCTGTGTTCCACTTCAAAATCCAGCATATATTTCACTGGGGACATGTACTCTTAACAACCGTGATCTGTCCACTTTTTTTGTTTTTGTTAATTTTATTTTGGGCAAATGTTCATTCTGCACTTCATTCAGTTTTTAGGCAATGTTCCTCTCATTGCTAGAAAACTGTCTTTTATTTCAGTTCAATAATCCAACTTGGGTTTCAGTGGAGATGTAGTCTTTTTCTTTCCTTTGACAAATTCACATCCTACATTTGATGCAATCTTGTTTGTGTTCCTAAAGGTTTGTCAATTTTGATTGATTTCAGCATGTATTTCAGAGGGGATCTATACATTGTCAGCCTTATTCTTTAACAAATCCTCATCCCTCACTTGATCCAGTCTCAGGTTGGGGTTCCTCTCATGGCTAAATATTTCTCCTGTTCTAATGGATTCCAGCATTTCTTTCACAGATGGGCTGTCAGCCTACCATCTCCTTTCATTGATGAATTTTCCTCTTTCATTTGATTCAGTCTCTGGCTTGGGTTTCTGCCATTCTCAAAAGAGAAAATAATAAGAAGATCCAAGAGGAAGCCCAATTTATTTTTACTTAGTTTTGTTATGTTTTTTTTTTCAAATTTTCTTAGTCGTTTCTCTCTCTCTCTCTCTCTCTCTCTCTCTCTCTCTCTCTCTCTCTCTCTCT
>CM035197.1:5986456-5991456 GCA_020233015.1 Callinectes sapidus
GAGAGAGAATGTGTGTGTGTGTGTGTGTGTGTGTGTGTGTGTGTGTGGGTGGGTGGGTGGGTGTGTGTGTGTGTGTGGGTGGGTGTGTGTGTGTGTGTTTTAGCGTTTATCATTCATTAAAAAATATAGATTTTTAATTTTTATTCATATTTTTTTCAAGATTTTTATTTAATGCTTCATTTGTTCTTATTTCATTCTTATTTTTCTCAGTTGAATTCACTTTATATTCACTTCAGGTTTTTTTCGTGATAAACCGATGAAAAACAATGATGATTTCACTCTTTTCTTTCCTATGCACTCGTTTCATTTTTGTCATTCTATAATATATTTTTATATCTTTTGTTCTTTGTTGTATTTCTCCTTAGCTTGACTGATTTTTTCATGGTCTTTATTCACTTCATACTTGTTCTTTTTTTTCATTAACTGCCCTCCTTTTTTTCGATGCTCTCTTTTTTTCTTTACTTTAATTTCCTTAGTACTTTTTCACCTTCTCCCTCCATTATTCCGCCACTGACTGTCTGCACTTACATCTGCGTCCTTCTTTCCTCGCAAAATTCAGTTCCTTTGTTGTTTTCTATAATATGTTCCTTGACAACTCTCACTTTTTCTCCATGTTTAGTGTTATACTCATTGCGTCCATGTTTTAAATGATTAACTAAATACAAACATTGATAATAATAATAATAATAATAATAATAATAATAATAATAATAATAATAATAATGATAATTTTGATAATAATAATGATAAACTCAGGTCCCCATTGATTCTTCAAACTTTACATAGCATCTCAACACTGTACAGTAACTACGTACTTTTTAGGATTTTTTTCTTTGCTTCATGAAATATTTTTAGTATTTTTCTTTTAGATTCCTATTCTCTGTTCATTACTATTCAGTTTAGGACTGTAAAAGAATGGTATATTGACTCTTTATATAAAGTTTCCTCGTTCTGGATATTTTTTTCTATAACAGTATACTTTATTTTAATCTTTTTTGTTTCCGAACTTTTCTCCTCTTTATAATTATCATCAAGACTATAAAGTTAATTAAAGGTATTGTTTCCTTTTTCACATTTCCCCCTAACAGAGATATTTGTCCTAGAACGGTATATTTCTTTCTCCCCTTTATTTGTCCAACTCTTTTCTTTACAATTCAACTCAAGACTTCAACAAATTCAGATTAAAACTCCATATGTAAATTGTTCCGCAAAATTTCCCCTAACTGTATATTTTGTCACTTTTCTCATTCTTTTCTCATTTTATTTTTCAACTCCTTTTCTAGCATCCCTTCTATGTAAAGAGCAATGTATACCCGAGGCAAGCACAGAGAGGAAGGAGGTAAAGCTTATCAGGTAATCTCTCCTAGCTTTGTGTGGCTGGCTAACGAGCCTTTGCCATCCCGGGGCCCTCATCCCTCGATATTTACTCTCAGGAACGAAAATTAATTGGCTCTTGGTTTCTTTTTTTATGGAACGCTTTTGCTTTGAACTTGGTGGAGTGGTGTATAGCTAGGTATTCAACCCTTCTTTTTATCGGTGCCTGGTGGGCCTTTACACTTTTTTTCTCTCTATTTTATATGAAAGAGATGCTGGGGAATGGGTAGAGACACTCGTAAAGACTAAATGAACAGTTGTTGGATGGAAGGTTGTGAATAGTAGAGTAGATACAGATACCTATGAAAAAATTGCTTTATTAATCCTTTTACTACAAGATTCCGCTTCTGTTATCCTTCAGAGGGGAACAAAAAATTCGTAGAAGAGTAAAACGTGATATAGATGCAAGCTGTAGAATAAATCTGTGAAAAAGAAGCAAAACTAACTCTTCTGCTGTCACGCTTATCTCATCTTCACATTGAATGAAATGGAACTAAGTGGAGAGAGTATAAAGTAAGAGCGATAGAGATATGAGATACAAAATAGACCTGTGGTGAAGGGAAATGCTTGACTATATAATTTTTGTCATACTCGTCTTCTGTAGACATAGAGAACACTGTACTCTGAAAAAATAATAACTGCTTGTGTGGATTCTGGAGAGAGAGAGAGAGAGAGAGAGAGAGAGAGAGAGAGAGAGAGAGAGAGAGAGAGAGAGAGAGAGAGAGAGAGAGAGAGTAGGAACTTAACTTAATATTGTTAGACTACAGCTCTTTTAAAGGAACTACAATAAAAAAAAAGGACCACAGAAATTGAAGCTGATTATGAGAAAGAAATGTTTAGCATTGAAAACATTAATGGAGTAATAAATGATAACAAGTCAGTAAAGACGATAAAAACAACAATAACAAAAAAAATTAGATTAGAATGAAAAATAAAGAGAAAAGTAGAAATTAGAAACAGGAGAAAAAAATAACAACAAGAACACAAAGGAGAACAAGAACAAGAAGAAGAAGAAAAGGGAAAAAAGAAACAGCAACCACAACCACAGCATCAAACAGTAACAACGACAACAACATCAACAACAACAACAACAACAACAACAACAACAAGTGCAGGGGAAACAAAAACTTATCTCGAACAAACAAACGACCACATAGATGCACATTACAGCCCATCCCCTTGTCGACGCACGGCCCAAAATTAATTAGAAATATCGTATGTTTCACTTGAACTGCTCTGAATGGCAGGTGTGTGTGTGTGTGTGTGTGTGTGTGTGTGTGTGTGTGTGTTTTGCAGATCGACATTCATTGCAGTAGCTGACTGCAAATTCTCTTCCTTCACATCACAATACATTATAGTTATTAACATTGATTTTTCTTCATAGACTGTGTTTGTGATGAAATGAGTGAGGAGGTCCTGATTTTACGTCAGCATATCACTTTCTTTCTTTCCTATAAGATACGCATTATTGCCACACGCCACCAGTTGCCGAGTTGTTTGCTTGCAGTTCAGACGTACCGCTCCGCCCTTGTACCTTTTTTAGAGAAGAAAGATCGTTTTACAGCTTGTTATTCGTTTAGGAGCAGGCTGCTGCAACACTCACCATCCGTGTTGGAGAAGATGAGTGCCCTGTTTGGTGCAATGGTGGAGATTTTCTGACTCGTGATGTGCTGGTCCCTTGCCAAGGACAGCCTATCACCGCCATGTTGGATGCACCACGTGGTTCCCAAGGCTCTGGTAGTGCGTGACAACAAAGCGTATCTCATGTGAAAGTTCCCTTCTAGTAAAGGTGATTTACTTCCCAAAAATTCGAAGCACATTTCAACTGACATACGATAAGTCTCATGTACTTCATCAATTTTAGGTGATACTGGTTTCCATACGTATGGTAAGAGATTCTTGCCTCCTCTCTCTGTCCACTCTTCTGTCAAGCACATCACACTCTGCTGCCCACTGATACAAAGGAAACGAAGACGAGAGAAAAAAAAGCATATAAGAATATTAAAAAAATATTGTGAAACGTCACAATCAGTCTGTTTTTTGGCTGAAGATTCGTCATCAGATCAACTTGTTATTGTCTCCATAAATTACTCAAGAAGTGACATTACACGTAAATCAAAGGCACGGAGCGTTGTAAGAACGTTGTAGGGGTTTAGTAATGATAGGCACGGAAGGGATGCGTGTAACTTTAATAAGCAGAACAAAGATAACTGTGTGTGTGTGTGTGTGTGTGTGTGTATTTGTGTGTGTGTTTGTTTGTTTGTTTGTTTGTTTGTTTGTTGTTTGTTTGTTTGTTTGTTTGTTTGTCCTACATATATATATCGAATCCAGAGGAACGAGACAAGAACCCATCTGCGAGGTCAAGCAACGCTGGGTCTGATTGGTGTTTGGATGGGCGACCGTCTTGAGACACCACCAAACTTCTCCTCTCTACATGCCGTCCTTGTTTTCCATCATAGGACACTGGACTCCTTGCTTCATGCAGACCATGTGCAGGGGGTTATCATTGACCATGTCCCTGCACTTGAGACAGGCGGCCTGTGGAGATGCAGCAAAGAGGGAAACATTTTTTCTTAAATGAGAAAGAATGTGGTACTTACTTACATAAAGATTATAAGACTTACTTCATATTGCATAAGTTGAGTCAAATATTTTGAAATACACGGAATATACATGACGTTGATTTGAGGAGAGAGAGAGAGAGAGAGAGCGTACTAGACTCACCATTCTGTCGACGCCCATGCACTTCATGTACTCGTTGACCTTAGTCATGATTTCTTCTTTGGCTGCAATAGAGACACGCATGAACCTCAAGGAGTACCTATCATCCACACACACACACGGCGGGTCACAACTTCCTTACTCTATATCTATAAATTCATGGATTGGGTCGACAGGTATAAATAAATGGACATGTTCTTTTTTGTTATACAGTAACTGCCATACTCAAGCCATGCATGCAGTTCCCCACCACTCCAACACGCCCCCACTCAGACCAGTAGAACCACTTCACCACTTCGCCACTTCACCACACCAACACACCACCTCGCACACACACACTGAGCCAGGCACGTTTACAAGTCAGATAGATACTCACGCGTCTCTCCTGTCGGCTTGTACATGGTATCACAATCGTCCAACTCCTTAATGCAGCTGCAGATGGTCTCATTGGTTGGGTTAGTTCCCATCATGCTGCACACACAGGTCTCTGGGAGAAGTAATTGGGAAAAGTGGTGTAAGAGAGAGAGAGAGATCAAATCATAAGTATAAGAAAAAATGGAACAAGTAAAGAATTTCAAAGCTTACTAATAAAATAGGTGAAAGATTGTGAATACTGGTTAACTATTGTATTAGGGAGGTGAACTGAGAAGGTTTGAGATCTAGTGTAAGTAAAACTGATTCCTTTCGCACACCACACAACATACAACTTTTTTCCTAAAATGGAGTTTCTTTTCTTATTGTGCAGCCTTCTCTAGTTATTACTCTAGCTACAATTTTTTTCCTTTTTTTTTCTCTTTCTTGGCAATACTTATAAAGACTTTATTGTTTTTTGTGAATCAAATTGTTTGGTCTCACATAGCCAGTTAACAATTGAAAACATAAGTAAGTTGTCTAGAACTGTTTGT
>CM035197.1:5996456-5998956 GCA_020233015.1 Callinectes sapidus
CTCTCTCTCTCTCTCTCTCTCTCTCTCTCTCTCTCTCTCTCTCTCTCTCTCTCTCTCTCTCTCTCTCTATGAATCACAAGACAACGTAATCCCCATGAGGATGACCGTAAGAAAAATATATTTATGTAAGAATATGAAAAAATGACGGAGGGAAAATCGTGTGACATTGACGAAAGAAAAATACACACACACACACAGTCGAGTCTTGCTATGTTGTAATCCTGAGAAACCACAGAGATGAAGGCTAGACTTACACTAGACAACTATACACACACACACCGCTTAGTGTAGTGGTTAGCACGCTCGGCTCACAACCGAGAGGTCCCAGGTTCGAGTCCCGAGCGCGGCGAGGCAAATGGGCAAGCCTCTTAATGTGTATCTAGCACCTGTTCACCTAGCAGCAGCAAGTAGGTACGGGATGCAACTCGAGGGGTTCTGGCCTCGCTGTTCCGGTGTGTAGTGTGTGATGTGGTCTCAGCCCTATCCGAAGATCGGTCTATATGAGCTCTGAGCTCGCTCCGTAGGGAAAAGGCTGGCTGGGTGACCAGTAGGCGACCGCGACAGTGAACTCACACACACACACACACACACACACGGCCAAGGACATACAGCACAATAAAAAAATAATGATAGAATTCAATAAAGGAAAAACTCAAACATTCATCTCCTACAAAATAAAAAAGAACTGATCAAATAAAAAGTCTAAATCTCATAGTCAGTTTATTTTCATAGATGTATTTTTCCTTTTCTTTTTTTCCCTCTTTTTCTCGCTCAACATGATACAGTTCATTGAAAGGCTGGAAGGTTAGAAAAGAAGAAAACAGATAGGATAACGTACCTGTTAGTCGAATTTTGAATCAGCGAAGTGAGCAGCTTACAAGTGAGATAAATATATATATAGCTTTATGCAGCAAGACCATGAGTGGACGGAGAAAGATACGTAGCTTGTTGTCAGCATAGATTTAGAAGAATAGTAACCATGGAACTACTCGTATAGTATGGAAGATAAAATATAAAAGATTAAACATTGCAGGAAGTTTATACTCATATTATCTTTGTCTTCAGCTTTAATCTATTAATTTAGAAGGTCATTGTACCTTGCTGACCTTGCCCACATTTTCCTGTCATCATGTGTATTACTGATATTTCCTAGTGCAAATATCCGTCTGTTGTGAGTGCCACCAGTTTACGGCAAGTCGCAGTAGCCCACAAGTGACACAAGCGTTAGTATTTCGTCTCTGAATCGCTAGACACAGCATTCACGATGCTGTGTTCCGTATTTTTTCTAACATATAGCGTGTGTTGGTAGAGAAGTAATAGACTTGTCACATAATACACTAGAGTCACAATGAATACTACACAGGGATAAAATGTGAGCTTTAAAGTCATAAACAGTACAGTGTGTTGCGTAACAGAATGGAATGAAACAAAGGAATGTTGAATTGCATAGAGAAAGCTGGCACAAATGTTGACTTTGTTCTGAATAATGCTTATTCCGTGTTCTGGTGACAACTTTTATTAATTAACGCAGAAAGTCATGCCGGTCAAGATGGAGGTAAGGTGTCAAGATTATTTTTATGTTCAGCGAAGGAGCCTTTTTATACCAAAAACATTAGGTTATATAATGACTCGTCAACATACGCACATTAAAAAAAAAGCATGGAAAGTTGCAAAAAATGCAGCACCACGTGGAAGCCGTGGCGGGGTGGGGAGGAGGCCAAGTGAGGGCCACCGTGCACAACTCGTCACACGGGGAGGCAACAGCAGCGCGGTGCTGTGGTGCATGTCCTGCATCGGGAAGTGAGCAAATACTGACTTGCAGGAAATGAATTTGGGGCCATTCAATGCGACGCTTCCTGTCAGTATTGCTTAGTTATGCCTTTTTATTTCTATTCTTTCATTATTCATTTTATTTTACAAATCGAAAAGAAAAAAAAGAAACACAAAAACCGGTAACCTATCCTGTTAGAGTACAATATTAGTATATAAGAAGATACGTATTTGCGATGTGCGTATACTTCGTGTCTCCACATGCTTTGCTTTCATACTCTTAGTAATATTTCGGCTTTTTTCGAGTTATTTTCAATCATAAAGCAAAGCCATCGTGTTGTAGTGAACCAGTGCATGCATAAGTATAGTACTATGACAACTCTCCTTTCTTAGTGCGGCTTTTGCTCGCGTGAAAGAGAACAGGACCAAGGACGCTCTTCCTCGTCAAGGATCAAGACTGGAAGCTGCACGATGACAACAGCAAAAAAAGTCTTTATTTATGTCTCGTGTGCATGTAACATTTTGTCTATATTCAAACCTTAACTGTGAAAAAAAAAAACTTATACGCACCTACGATCTTGACAAAAAAGAGGGGGGAGGGGGGCCAAAGAAAAACGGATTGTTAGCTAGTCCTGCCGGTCACTGCCTGGCGAGGGAATAAGCTGCTGCTGCTGCTGCTGCTGCTGCTGCACATTCTCCGATACAATAGGACGCCATTCTGAAACACCTT
>CM035197.1:6008979-6013979 GCA_020233015.1 Callinectes sapidus
GAGAGAGAGAGAGAGAGAGAGAGAGAGAGAGAGAGAGAGAGAGGGAACATCGACGCAGGTGTGCACTTCTCAGGGCAATGATTGTAGGGTGGACTGCTATATATTGCTGGGCACACAGTCTGGGCGGCACACTCACCGCTGACTTCTGCTGCTGGTGCTGGTGCTGGTGCTGCTGCTGGTGCTGCTGCTGCTGTGCTTTAGGTGAGTGGCCTGCTGTATAAGAGCAATAGGAGTACAAGTAGCAACTGAAGTAACTGAACATAATAATAAGTAATGATAACAAAGACTTTAACATTGATGAGAGGATGGGAATAAAGAAAAAGCAAATAAAGACTAAAAAAAAAATAAACAAGACAAAAAGGAAAGAAGTCCCTGAGAGAGCAGGGATCGCAGCTCTTGTGTTGGTGTGGGATTGTGTCATTTCCCCCGTGAACTGCTCGGGAAGGGGCAGGGAAGAGAGAACCATTCTATTGCTTATAATATGTTTTTTTCGTTTTTCTCTTTATTTATTTGCCAATTTTATTACCATTATTATTATTATTATTATTATTATTATTATTATTATTATTATTGTCAATATTATAATTATTTTTATTATGATTATCATTGGAACTGTTATTATCATTGTCACTAATTCATTTTAGTTTGGCTTATTATGATCTATTTACTTATTTTTCCCTCCCGTGTTGGCAGAGTGTGTTTGTGAGTCATGAAGGCAACACTGGTGGCGCTGGTGGTGGTTGGGGTGATGCTGCTGGCTGGAGGCGGCCTCTGCATGAATAGCTACATGGCTGGTGACGTGATAGATGCGATGGGGCGTGGGCTGGAAAGTAGAAAGGACGACTTGAATAGCTTATATTCCAAAGCATTGAGTGAGTAATGATGACACTGGACGCAATACATTTTCTCTCTCTCTCTCTCTCTCTCTCTCTCTCTCTCTCTCTCTCTCTCTCTCTCTCTCTCTCTCTCTCTCTCTCTCTCTCTCTCTACTTCTACTATTAATGATAATACTATTACTATCTTTATTCTTCTACTATTAAAACTACATCAATACTTTCACTCCCACAATGACCAAAACAAGAACAACCATAGCAACAACAACAACATCAACAACAACAACAACAACAAGAACAACAACAGCAATGTTCCTAATATAAGAGTTAACTAGAATTCTCAAACTTTCATCCTCCTGAACTGGCAAACTGGAATTCCCTGCCTGCCCTTGTAGTTCCTCTTTCTTAGAATCTGACCTCTTTCACAGGGAAGATTCCAAGACACTGCATTAGAGTAAAAGAAAAAAAAGAAAAGAAAAAAAATCCAACACTCTTTGCAGACTGGGCACTTTCATTTATCCTTTGTTTCCTAGTTCTTTTTTAAATTTCTCCTCGCCGGGACTATCTCAGAGAAAACTCCTCCTCCTCCTCCTTCTACTACTACTACTACTACTACTACTACTACTACTACTACTATAGTTACTACATCGTTTTCCCTACAGGACATTGTATCTGCATTGAGCTCGCCAAGGAAGACACCACCAATGACGAGACGTGTCAATGTATCGGAGAGATCAGAGCATGCGACGAAGAGCACAGACCAAGCAGCCACACATGTGAGGTTTTGGAAAGTATTAACAAAGATTCTTGATAGATTTTGTCTTGAAATAAGTCGCATCCCTTAAGAAGTCTTACATTAAATTTGAGTCTCGGTCTTAGTCTAGAAGTGCTGAGAGGAAAGAGTCATAATATGTAATGGTGTAAGAGCAAAACAGTAAACTCTTACATTTCTCAATTTTGACTTGATAATGGAATCCTTTTAATTTCAAGGCGTTGATCCCAGCTGGCCTGCTCCTTCCACTACGCAGCCTCTCATTTCCTACCCTCTTTTCATTGGTATGAAGAACATAATGAACCTGAGAGGACCAATATATGTAGACAACCCAGCTAGACGTAGGACAAAACTTTCCTTCCTTATACAGTCAGCATTAAGAGAAAATGTATAGCCTAATTGACTCATTGATCATTATTCTCTGTTTCAGCTGAAGACCAGTTTTCTGAGCTCATTTTCAATTGGATGACCTGTATGGGTGAGGATAAACTTGTAAGTATGATCTCTCTCTCTCTCTCTCTCTCTCTCTCTCTCTCTCTCTCTCTCTCTCTCTCTCTCTCTCTCTCTCTCTCTCTCCTGTTCAAATAGGTTCTTCTATCAAGTTATTAGCTAGACATTACTGAGTTTTGAAAAGAAGATTAGGAAAACTTATGGAAGATAAAGGTATACATATAGTTGGAAATACGTGGCCATGTTTCTTGCAAAGACTCCACATGTTTCACTGAAGGATTCTTGCAGCTTCCCTCTTATCATTATGTTCCTATGTTATTCTAGAATTTTTAGAATGAGTGTGTGAGTCTTCATGCAGCTTCTTAAATTTTTTTTTGTGTTCTTATATTATCTTCTTTAGTTAGTGAGAGACATTGAGTAGTCAATAGTCAGAGAAATTGAGAAATTGGATAGTCAAGTAGTCATTAAGTCAGTTATTTTGTTAGTGTTCTTGCAGCTTCTTTTGTTTTATGCTATGATCTCTTTGGCAGCCGGCCGTCGTTCCCTGTTGGAATACTGTGGTGTCACGACCTCTCCAGTTGGTATGTCAAGCCAAGGGACTGCACTGTGAACCCAAATATACCACTGACCGAGCTGGCTTGTCTTAATGCTTCCCGGCTTTACTGATGGATCGACGCACTCGTCAAACGCACACACACACACACACACACACACACACACAATCCGCAGCGGCCACGGGGGACATATTGAAATTATATATCTAATAAACTTTCAAGCACTCGTGTTGTTTCCTTTCCCTTCACTGACCACCCTGGTGAACTTGCCTTTAACTTTGCTATTCTACATGACCTAGAGCAACTAGTGCAACACCCTACTCGCATTCCTGACCGTCTTGGAGGTACGTCCAACATTCTTGATCTTTTCCTAACCTCTAACCCTTCTGGTTATGCTGTCACCCTTTCGTATATATATATATATATATATATATATTATAGATATATATATAATAATATATATATATTATTATATATATATATTATATATTATATATATATAAGATATATATATATATATATATAAATACACACACACACACACACACACACACACACTACGGCCCCAAAAGTGTCCAGTGAGTCTCCACCAATAAACCTGTTACAATTAGTGCTCATCACGAAAGGAAGTAATGAATATTCTTGTCATTTGGAGCTCAGTCATACCTGGAATTGTGGAGAATAAGGACAGTGAACTAATACATTGTGTTATCATTATATCCAATATACTTTAAAACATCTATTTTCGTGTTGTTCATTAAAATTTCATTATAATACATCGACTGCCAAGAATTTTTTTTTTTATGTTCCTATGCTCTTCTGTCAGCAGTGTAGCGTACAATAACTCCATAATACCAGCTTTTCCTTCCTTTTCTTATTCCATTTTCTCTATTTTGTTACTTCGATGTTAATGTTGCCTGTTATTTGTCCTTTATTATTAAGTCTTTGGTCAATAGTGTACCGTCCAGAACGCCAGAGAAAACTAACTTTAACGTAACTTTCTCCGTGCATATTCTCACTTGTCTTCTAAAAATGACTTCTTTCATTTTTTGATGTAATAGTTCTTTTTTCCTTCACCCTTGTCCCTCGTCGGTAATGTAACACATTAACTTGGCATTCTGTTTTTTTTTTCTTTTCTTACTCTTCTTTCCATTCATAAACAAAACCCCGCTGTTTATGTAGTCTGTTTATCATTGCTACGTCCTCTGCCCTTTCTCTTCACTTTTTCTTATATTCTTCCTCTCTTTCCATCCATCCAAAAAAAACACTTAATCTTTTGAGGTTTGGTGGTTACGGTTGCTTGTTCCTTTACCCTCGTCCCTCGCTACCACCTCCTGCTATTGTCTGAACGAGTCGCACCTTCCTTCCCACGCACCACACCCTCGCCATCCCTCTGTCCTCCCGCCGCAGCCACAACAGTCAGGCACCGCTCAAGGCCTCGCAAGTGGAAGCAGTGCGTGATTCCGGTCATTGTGCGCGGCGCTAACGGTTTATGATTATGGTTAAGTGTATGGGCCTTTTATTGTTATTACTATCATTAATGATACGATGAAGTTTCGGTTTGGGTTTATTTTGAGTGAAGTAACTTAAGGTGTGACTTATTTCCCTTTATTTTTATTCTTTTATTTGTGTTTTAAGTATGTCTTTAATCATCCGTTATTAGTTTAAGGCTGTCTGTTGTATTACTACTACTACTACTACTACTACTACTACTACTACTACTACTACTACTACTACTATAATAATAATAATAATAATAACAATAATAATAATAATAATAATAATAATAATAATAATAATAATAATAATAATAATAATAATAATAATAATTATTATTATTATTATTGTTGTTATTATTATTACTATTATTATTATTATTATTATTATTATTATTATTATTATTATTATTATTAGTAGTAGTAGTAGTAGTAGTAGTAGTAGTAATAGTAGTAGTAGTAGTAGAGGAAGTAGCAGTAGCAGTAGCAGGAGATGCAACATATTATTTTCGTCATTGCATACTCGGATGAATGTAGTACAACACGCCCCCCCCCCCCCCCCTCCCCGCCCCATCTCACCCTGTTAGAAGAGTGGTGAATCATGTCAGACAGAGTGGCCAATCGGATATTGTGAAGGTCTTCCGATGTGTTTGTTAGGAATGTCAAGGACCATTTGGTGCGAAGTATAAGGTTGTACATATATATATGTTATCCCTTTTAGGTGAACACTTATACCGTCCCAGCTTGTAAGGAGAACATTGTGGATGTGATAACTGAGCATCTTTCTATGAAGAAATATACCGTATTATTCCTGGTTACCTAAAGTCCTGGTAGTATCACACAATTGATTGCTTTACTGAAGAAAACAACATTCATATCTTTTGTGATGTGTCCG
>CM035197.1:6022501-6034663 GCA_020233015.1 Callinectes sapidus
GATCCACCGTGAGTGGTTGCTCAAAGTACTCAGCCCAAGAAGCCATTTGCCCATCTGCTTCCAATATGAGGCAACCATCTGCTGTTTGGATAGCGCTCACCCGAGATGAAAACTTGGAGCAGAGTTTCTTCAGGGCTTGATAGGGACGTCCAAGGCCATTAGCATTTAAATGACATTCAACATCCTCATCAAGACCCTTGAAATATCTCTCCTTGTTTTTCCTCAAGAGAATTTTTGTCCTACGTGATAAAGCCCTGGTTGTGATTCCCAGCAAGTCTGGGAACACAACTCTCCTGTCCTGTCCAGTGTCTCCACTGAGGCATAACCACTCTGTGACCTTGAACACTCCCCAATGCATTCCTTGGCAGCCTCAAGAGTTTCACATCTCAAGAAGGTATCCCATAGCTCTACAGGGTCCTGAAGTGTGTTGAATACTCTAAAACAATTGAAAAACCACATACTCCTGAGCACATATCAAGTCCTCCAGTTTCTCAAGATAAAAGTGTGGTCACATCTTGGAGGCTTTCTGGACTTGACATGAAGCTTCAGTGTAGCAACAATAAACCTGTGATCAGTTGCAAAGAACTCGGCACTCCGAAAAACCCTGCAGTTCTGGAGGATCCTCTGATGAGTACTGACAAGAATATGGTCGATTTCCTTCACTACCCCTCCGGCATTGCTATACCAAATCCAGCAGTGCAACACTGGTCTCTGATACCGAGAACCTGCAATTCTCAGCCTTCTGGATCTTGCAATATTCAGAAGGAAAGAGCTGTTGTCATTCCTGATACCAGAGCCTTGGGGGCCAACACATATCTCATAGCCAGCCCTCTCAGTGCCAGTGACAGCATTTAAGTCATCCAGGACAATGAGAGCATCATGATGGTGTAGAACATCTTCTCTCAGTTTCACACACCTCGGTAGGAACGTACACTGCAACAACCGACATGAAGCAGAGAGAGAGAGAAAGAAAGGAGGAGGGTGAAGTGGCAGTGGAGGGCAAGTGAGGTGCCAGTCTTAAAAGACCGGTCAAAAGGTGGAGTGTGTGATAATAAGGTGAAGGATGGATAAGTTTGAAAAAAAACAAAAAAAGGCAAATACAGTGGAACCTTACGTTACAAGCATCCTGACTTATAAGTGCATAATTTGAGATACAAGTTGTCAGTAGGTCAAATTTCTGCTTTGATTACTGAACAAAAACTCAAATTACAAGCTTGTTCCTGGGACAGTGCTGCTGCTATTTGGTGCAGTGAACACCTACCATTCTGTCTCTGAATCATACAATTCACGCTTTTTTTTTCTACTCATGTTGTGGCAGCATTTTGAGCTTTTGTGCAGTTGTTTGGGTAAATTTCTTTGATCTGACCATGGGTCCTAGATAAGTAGCACTACATATATAATGACACACCCAACTCCCATTCTTAAAAGGAGAATGGAACAAACTTCATTGGACAATTAGTTCTTAAAACTCCGTGCAGATGGAAAAGCAAAGATCAACAAAGAAATTTAAGTTAACAAAAGTGAATTAACAGAAAATTTACCAATTGATTTCAGTAATAAAGTGTGGCATTAAGAAAGTAAGAAGTAAGCTCAGTGATTAAGTTTGCATTTATGGCAAACAAATGTAACAGAAAAGGCACAAGACAAAACAAACTTCTCCAATCTCCTCTGTCTACTTCCTCTACCCATGCTTCTACTAGTGTAAACAAACCTCTCCCAGGCCTCTACTCTCCTCTTGCTCGTTCAAAACTTAATTCCTGTGAAAAATGTCTGCAGCCTCTAGTACAGGGTCGTCACTAAGCTCTTCTGTGATTAATAGAGCAGTCAGTACACTTCCAGCAGATCAACTGCCTCAAGTGAAAGGATCCAGGAATGCAGCCCTGCTGATCTCAGAGATAAAATATACTTATAAAATCAGTTTTTACATTCAACTTAATCATGTTTTATCAAGTTTTTATACAATATACATTTTTTTATGCATAGATACCTTTTTCCTAGTAAAAAGACATTTTTTGGGGGGTGGGGGAGTGGAGGCTGCACTGGATTAATAGCAATTCATTTAATTTCAATGGGAATAAATGATTTGAGTTACGAGCAATTTGAGACACGAGCTCAGTCATGGAAGTAATTAAGCAAGTGACTTCAGGTATCGTTGTATGAATCATTAAATCACATTGAGATACTAGATTAGTATTTATTCATATAAAAACTATATACATTTCCCTTCATCATTCTATATTTACAAAATATAACAAATATCCCAAACTAACTACGTATCATTGGTGGGTGTTACCCCAGGATAATAATACACTATTAGGTCATCAGTCATCCAATGATAATCTTATCATATTGCATTGTTATCTATCTGTTTATTGGCAATGCTGACATTTTTGCTTTCAAACAAATCATTAGTTTTTGAGACATGATGAAAATTAAGTTTTCAAATTTCAGCATCCAATGCATTTATTTTACTTGAAACAGTACTTTTACTAGTGAAGGGATAAGATAAACAATGAATCTGAATTCTTTCAATTAGAAAAATAAACATGGATTAATCAATTCATTTATGTAATACAGCAGGCCCTCAACATTCACAAGTTCCAGTCTCGCGAGGTTCGCACCTTCATGAGTTTCCAGCAATAAACAATAATAAAATGTGCAATATTTCATACTGTTTTGTGGCTTTTAGGAGTTTTTAGGTTTATTTGATAAAGGGAACATTATTATTGTTAGGGAAAGGAAATCCTCTTGTTTAATAAACATTATTGTTATGTATGTGTACATGAAACATTATGTGCACCAAACATTCGGAAATGTTCAATTTTCGCGAGGTTCTCAAGCCCTTAACCCTTGTGAATGTTGAGAGCCCACTGTATGTCATTATCATTATTGTTAGTACCAGAAATCTGGATTTATCAGTTACTTAATGTATTACCAGACATCACTCATTGTCAGTCATTGCCGACAAGGTACTTCATCACTATTCATTAGGTATCATGGTGGTATTTCCCAGCATTGTGCACAATGAAGACAAATATATTTGAAAACCACCAGAGAGATTCTTATTCAATACACCTTACATGACCCAACTACAGTGCATGGAAAACTACACTACTCTATGCTACCCCAACCCAAAGAACAATGTGCCCTTATGTTGTTAACTTGTAACACTTACCAATACCATCCATGTCACTCTCACTCTCTCTCTTGGGGGACTGTTCACAAACACTTGTCTATGTAATATTGTTCATCTTGCTATTTGATAAATGCACTTGCTTAAGACTTTACTATTCAACAAGTACTTAAGATTTTTCAACATTATCTTGCCCAGTAATCATATTATCACAGTTATGAATCCAGTGGATTTGCCACACATTTCTGAGATGGCAAATAATTTGAGTAATGTATATTATTGCCCATCATAGAGAGCATCAAATGACTCAAAACTTGATGATTGCTTCTCAATAGACCAGTCTCTGCACCATCTCACTGCTGATGCTTCAACACTAAACTATGATTGATTGTTCTCTTCAATGTGAAGAAATCAGGAGCCATTCAGGAACCATTCATCCACATCCTTCCATCAAATTACCAAGACATGTTATGTATCATCATGCCCACACAAGATCTGTCAGTCAATGAGCAGCTTCTCAAGTCCATCGATGAACACAACATGGAGGTTTTGCCGGACACTGGCAGGCAAAACATAGTCCATGAAGACGTGGCCAAATATTTGCTGCCCACTTAAAACTGCAGGAGACTCGCTCAGTTCTTGGGAAGCTTGTAGAGTCCGTTGGTGAAGATGAGGTGGTGTTGGCGCACTTTTCGATCCAGGAAGTCCCTCAGCTCCTGTGGACTACACTCTACCGAGCCCTGAACAAACATTTTGAGCATGGCGTGGATGCGCTCCAGGGGCAGAGAGTCCAGGTTGGTGAGCATGCCCACGATGTACGACCAAAACACCTGAGGAATGAGAAGGAAGATGACATAACAACACTTTTGCTGGAGTTGAGTCAGTATGAAAGGAATGTTTGTAGCATGGATAAGTAACTAATATGACCTGCTGAGTAGGGTCAAAGTAATCTTGTTTTCTGCCTTAACACTCTGACTGTCAATCAATACCTACTTAAACATGAAATAGTCTAATTGCTTAATGATACCAATCACCACAACAACACATAAGCTCTCAAACCAACCTGCAGCTCTTCCTCTCTCTGGTCCTGAGCTGAGGCCATGACACTCTCTGCCTCATCCTCTTCAATGGCTGGGGGGGCCATGTCAGGGGAGGCTGCCCCCGCTGCTGCTGCCAAACCCTCTTCCCCGTCCCCTTCCCCCTCCACCAACACAAACACATCAGACTCCACCTCCTGCAACACTCCCTGTGGATAGGAAAGTAGGGTATTGTCAACTCTCCAACTGATATGGCTTGCCTTATCTATCTATCTATATTGACCTTTTTACTAACACACACACCCTCTGGGAGTTTGCCCTTTCCTCCACACACCCCTTCCATTTATGAAGAAAATTCCCTCACAGATTTCAAACAAAAATCTTAAATATGTTTTCACAGTATTAATGAGATACTTAATAATGACCAGAACAAATATAATGAGAGAAATTCCTGCTTTTCCCCAAGGGCTCACACTCCCTCTCAAGAATCACTGGTCTAGACAAACCAATACACACTCATGCACATTCTAAGTCCCATCGCTCATCCTCCTCCCCAGTTACCTGAGGCTGCCAGAAAAGAGAGAGAGAGAGACAGAGAGAGAGACAGAGAGAGAGAGAGAGAGAGAGAGAGAGAGAGAGAGAGAGAGAGAGAGAGAGCACTATCCCCAAAATTCCCTGCCAGCCTCACCTGTGTCTGCCAGAAGGTGATCTTTCGCCTGAGGACGGTCTTGGGTACTTGAGTGACGCTGCTCAGCTCGTCAATGGTCCAGCGTTTCCTGTCCTGGAAGTGGAAGATGATGGTGGCCTGGGTCGGCGTGACGCTCACTGACACAGTGCGATGTTTGAGCTCCACTTCCAACTGGACCTGTGTCACACACACACTAGTATTAATACTAATACTTTTACCATAGCCTGTGTACAATTGAAAAAAAATAATAAAATAAAATAAAATCAATAAATGTGTGTGTGTGTGTGTGTGTGTTGGATGATAGTTAAACTTACGCATAACAAAAATAATTGTGTATATCAAGTTTCTACTGTAAAGATTTTTTGTGAAAAAAAGACATCCACACACAGACAGACAGGGAAACAAACAGAGATAGACAGAAAGATAGATACATACACATACATACATACATGTACACACACACACACACACACACACATAGACAAACCTGGCCAAGGTGGTGCTTCCAGTTAAGAGTCCTGTTCCCTTTAAGTTCCTGGAAAGCTTCAGTGTAAGTTTCCAGTTCCTTGAGCACCTCCTCTGGTAACTGGAGCCGCTCCTCCTTGAATGATGGCCAGAACTGGGCAGACAGAATCATGCACGACACCGGGAACTTCTGTTTCTCTCTCCGTGGATTTTCGTCCGAGTTGATGGACTGGTTGATGCGTTTGGAGTCGGCCACGTCCTTCACCATCACCTCACACTTGTGTAGGAGAGCCAGTGTTTCCCCAAACCTGTCACAAAGAATGGAGTGTTGGTGCATTTGCTCAGAGTCAGGTACACTTTGATCTCTCACCCAAAGACAGGTTCTCAAAGGCATTTTTCTCCTGTTGGTAACGTGAATGCCCTCCATTTGCAGAGACCAGATGACACTCACCTCACTTTGAGGTGCTCCAGGTATCGGATCTCCCTCTCCGTGTCGTAGCTGAACTGGGAGAGGATGCGGTCGGCCAGAATGGTGCGGTATTCGGTGATAAACACGTCCTTGCTCCCGTAAATGTTGACCAGCATGGAAATGATGTCTGCCGTGCGCTGCGACTTGGATTTTACTGAGGGACGGTGAGGGAATGTGGTCATTGAAGGCATAAAATGGACATTGAAAACAACATCAATAAGAAACTATACAAACAAATAACAAATTAAAAAACAAATACACAAAAAACAAGAACAATTCAGTTCCACAATACACCAGGTGTAGAACACGAGTGCTCACAGGTGTGGGCGTGTACTGGGTCAGGCGTCCAGGTGTCCCAGTGTTCCATACTATCTTCGTCGCTGTGGGAGTCGTCCAGCACCAGCGGAGTGGCCACCATCAGCTCCTCAGACAGCTCGGAGCAACACTCGTCGGTCAGACTCGTCACAATGTAGCGCACTGTGTCCTCTCGGCCTCGCAGGTACTGTCTGTTGGGGAGGCCTTGTTTACTGTGAGGCTCGGCTAACATAACAATACAAACAGTTTTCTGCAACACTCTGGTGGAATGATGGGTGAGCCAGGATACAGAGAGTCTAGGTATATCTGGCTGGTCACAGTGTAGTGCAGTGTGTCCGAGCTATGCCACGTGACATCTACCACGGCAAGTTAGTGAGTCAATCCTGTCCTATTATTGTTGCTGTGGTGGCACAGTACTACCTGACGGGCTCCGACACCAGCTCCAGCAGCACTCCCTTGGGATCCAGCACCCGCAGCGCCTTGATGGCAGAAATGTAGGCGTGAAGGACGTCAGTGGTGTTCACGCCAGGGTGCAGAAGACGAGTCTGTGTGGGAGAAGGCAGAAGAATCTAGTTCACTGTTATAGTGTGTGTGTGTGTGTGTGTGTGTGTGTGTGTGTGTGTATTGATGGAGGAAAAGAGGTATTCAATTTTCCTCTCTAATGACAGAGGAATAATTGAGAAATGCTGAACACAGAGGAGTTATGATTGATGAAGTGATGACCTGACCAAACAAACCTGAAAAGCAGACCGCAGGGATTCCACAAGACGGTCTCTAAGGTGTGTGCGGTCCAGACACTCTCTAATGTCCTCAAGAGCTGGCTGAGACTCAGGGTATTCTGAAGACACAGAAACAAAACATTAGCTGGAACTATGACAATGAACTTTGATTTTGACAAAAAAAATGAGATACAGAAGTCTATGAAGGTTGATTAAGCAAAACTCCCAGATCAGCAGTCAGGTTAGAATAAAAGACAGAGTTAAATCTTGAAAGAGTCAGATAAAAAAATAATAAATAAATAAATAAAAAAGGAATTAGTTGAATGGAATAGACTCAATAATAGGGCTGTCAGTGCCAAGTAATTGGAGAGGTCAAAATACTCATAGAGGAACTGCACTGGGTTTTAGGTCAGATGCCTTTCAGCACCTAACCTGGTACAATGTTCTTATAAACAATAGAGGTCACATTATCAGTCAACCCCTTCCTACCCCCATCACACTCACCAATGAGGATGTTGAAGAGCTGGTCAATCCTGGTGGTGGTGTAGGTGTGGTATAGCGCTGTCATGTAGGTCTGCTGAAGGTTCTCAGTCACCATGTTCTGCACCGCCGGCTCTGCAGACGACAGCTTCCCTCGGCCACCACAGTACACCACCTCCAGCCACCCCACCACCACGTTCTCCACCCACTGCAAAGATTAACTCATTCAGTGTGGTTGACAGCATGAGTGATGAGCTTCCCTTGCAGAAACAACTCTCATTCCACCAGTGTGGAATGAGACATTAATACTTTCAGATATCTGCAGAATCCATTAGGAAGATAAAACTGTATGGACACAATATAAAGTACCATCACCATGCGACTCACAGGTGGACATACATTTTATGCGTCCATGGGTGGGTTGCCTTTCACTGAGAGCAAAAATTAATATACAATTTAAGTTACATAAATTTTGACCCAAACTCATGACGATTTAGTAATAAGTGTGAAGTTAAACTTCAATATTATTCATTCTAATTCATATTGGAAACTGACATGTTCCACAACTAAGTATTTAGGTACCTCTTGTAACACAAAGCTAGCATCATATTATTATTATCTATTAGAGGACTTGTTTAGATTCCCATCTTCAATATGTTCACCTCAGATTCCAATGTTTTCCACAGAATTTGTGTTAGATTGTTATTTTAATTGGTTTAATAGCTTTCAATTAGTATTGTCTATTTTGGGTTATACTAATTAACTGTGTAAAATGTAAATGTTCTTCTATATCTATATACAAGTCTGTGTACTGAGGGATTTTTTTTAAAGAGTTTGGAGGCAGGTTGAGAGTGTAAGAAGCACCAGCTGTTGTGGAGTGGATCTTGAACACACTGGTGGGACAGTTGGTATCAATTGCATCACTCGTATGGGACGCACTCTGGCAGTGGCGGTGGCAGCGGCAGCCCAGTTCTTTATTGTTATTACCGGTGGATCCCTCATACAGCTGGCGGCAGCAGCAGTGGTGGCAATGTTGAGTTTTGTGACTAGTGTTAACTTATGATTTACTTGTCATTTACTTGTAGTTATCATGTTTTGTGGTAATGTGGCCCAGTCCTACAGGTTGGAACATATACATAGAATAAACAAGTTGCAACATATTGTTTTGTGCTAACGTGGCCCGGTCCCACAGGTTGGAACATACAGAATATACTGTTTTCCTGTCCTGGATGCCTTGAAACTACACTACACTACACTACAATTTGCAACATATTGTTTTCCTCTCCTGGATGCCTTGAAACTACACTACACTACACTACACCTATAATGTAATAGTACAACAATACACCTTGAATACAAACAACAGACTAATTAGAAAAATAAACTAATAAAATTATTCAGTGCCCATTTGGACTTATTAATTTCCCATGTGCCTTTCAATTCATATATATATTCTTTTTATCATCATGCACTGCTGTAACTGTGACAATTAGTACACATAAGAGTCACTTACTTACTTATCATCACTAAATAGGTAGCTCTGTGGTGGTTATGTTCACTTCTCACACATATGAGTTGCCAGATGAGTTACAAAAGCACAGACGAAGAAAGAGATAATAGTCTCACTCCAAAATAAGGAATCTAATTGGTTTATTTTTCTTAATAGTATAGTGTTTGTATTCAAGGTATATTGTTGTTGTTGTTGTTGTTCTGTTCTGTTATTAGTGAATACTGACTTATTATGAAACCTATCAAAGCCACCAATATCAACTGTACTGAACAATATTGAAATTTTACTTCATGTTTATTACTCATGAGTTTGGATGAAAATTTATTTAACTTTAATTATAAATGAAATTATGATATTCATAAAATTGTTTACTTGTATATTATATCATAGTGTTTATTGTAGTATACAAAAATTAAGCAAATTATATTAATATCCTTTGAAGCAAAAAATTGTATGAAAATCATATTGCAACCCAACAATGGGGTCACAAAACAGAAACGTACAGTACACCAAGACACAGCGCTGGGTCATATTACACTGAATGGGCTAATGTGAGAATCTAACTATTTATCAGGCCAGCCCACCTCCACCCACCCACCCCACTACCACATTCTACATCCATTGCAAAGATCACAGTGGAAATTGACCTCTGTACAGTAAAAGTCCATTAATCCAAAAAGAAGAGGACCAGAAGTAGTTTGGATTGTTGGTTTCTTTGGATTATGAGAATGTACCCCTGGAAACACCATGAAGAACACATCAATTACACCTGTGGCAGCCATGGCTGCCACAGGTGTTGTAATTAGTGAGCAACATTGCTAATGATTTTCTACATCGATTTGTTTCGTGTAGTATGCTCTTTTTATCCTCGTATTTTTGTGTATAATTAGGTTAAGGCTGGGTTAGGTTGTAGATGCAGATATCATTACATTCAAGTGCACACATTCAACTGTAGACACAGCCTCTAACCTTACCAACATTCCTAAATACATTTCAAGCCTTTTGCATTACAGATCCTAATAAATAAACAAGCATCTTCTCTTCATATACAATACTTCAGTGTCACTCAATCAACACATTTATTTAGAGAAATCCACTACTTTACTATAATGTCCATTGTATTGGAGAGTACTATAGAGTAGGGGAGTGTCAATAGCAGTGTCAACTTCCACCTTTTGCCACTATGGTACATTTAGAGCCTGGTTTGAATAAGTGAAAAGACCTAATCTTGGCAACATAATTTTTTTATCCTACCTTCAAAACTTGAACTATTTGGAAATAGGAATCAACAGACTTTTACTGTATTTACCAAGGCAGCCCAGAGAAGACACCACACACTGAAACACGCCACTGACAGTCTTAGGGACAATCTCAAGGGTAAAATGGAACGCACCTTTTCTAGCTGTGTGATACGAGACTGATCGTAGGAGTCCCTGCAGGTAAAGGTGACGTGGGAGGTGATTGTGGAGAGAAGCTGAGAGGAAATCATGTCCCCAGCAAGCCTCTCTAATAAGTCCAGCTCCAACAACTGTCTGAGAGAGAGAGAGAGAGAGAAACATTGGCTAAAACTAAAGGTTACATCACTCCTAGGCTTGTACAAGTTAAGGCAATCTTACTTGGTGCTAAATGAGGATAAAGCAGAAAGTCTGAAGGGAAGGGAGAACAAGTTAAAAGTTGACATCATTGCAGGGTTAGTATTAGTTCAAAACGCCCTCCACTTGGTTGGTGCACAATGACACAAGATAGACCGAAGAATGTTGAAATGGAGAGAAGGGACACATGAAGAGAGGGAATGAAATGAAAGGATAGAGAGAGAGAGGGAGGGGGGGAGACACCAGCACAGCAAGGCAGCTCACCTGTTGACCTGAGTGAAGGTGTTGGTGATGGCCTGACAGTGGCAAGCATCGGACGACGCCCCACACCCGCCACACTGGACGGCCTCCTCTGTTGCCTCCTCAGACTCCTCCGCTGCGACAAACACAAACTGAACCGACTCAAACTATTCTTGGTTTACCACCAAATTTCAAAACTCCATCAAAATACTACTAATGTTGACATGAAGGATAATAGTAATGAAAATTGTGTAGACCCTAAATCTTAGAAGAATAAAGATGCCAAAAATAAGATAACTGAATGAAAAATAAAAACATAATCTAACAACACTTCTACCACACACACACACACACACACACACACACACACACACCATTCCACATCAGTAAACCATTTCAGCTCACCCTGATTTCCAATCTCAGTGTGGTAAAAGACTTTGAAGGCTGCAGCATAGAACTTCTGGAAGAGGAGAGTGAAGGAGGCTGGCATTTGGCTGTGTAGTGTGGCTCTTAAGTGCAGCTTGAAGTGCTCCATTAGACCCCCCGGCACATACTCCTCATACTTGGCACCCGTCTTCTCACACAGCATCTCACACCTGTCAGGGACAGAGAGAGAGAGAGAGAGAAGAGAAAGAGTGAGTGTGAGTGACACAGAAAGAAAGAGAAAAGAAGTAAGGTAAACTAAGAACAACAACTACACTTCCCTATACCAGGCCAAAGGTGAAGAGAGAGAGAGAGAGAGAGAGAGAGAGAGAGAGAGAGAGAGAGAGAGAGAGAGAGAGAGAGCACACCTACCTGTGTATCTGTGGGAGGAAAGCTGTGGCGCTGCTGTACAGTTCCCCCACAGCACTGGACACTCTGGACATCACCTCCACACTTCCCTGGTCCTCCTTGCTCTTGGTGGCATTGTAGGTGGTGAAGTGAGACCAGAACTTGGGGCTGATGGAACGTCTGTTGGGAACAAACAAATGGTTGTGGAAGCCTTGATGGGCTGCGTAGGTGTGTAGGCTTACCTGACTGGCTATCCCATCAGTTGTAGACAATACTGCCCATCAATACTAACTGGTGTGATGATTCTAACTGATAGGTACTGTTCAGGGCAGCCCACAAACAGCTGTTAATTAGTTAGTCAGTTAGTTAGTGGACAAAAACCACAAGTAACAAAAAGAAATCTGACAAATACATGCCAGTGCCTTTCCTGGTAGTATTGGGTAAGACTATTAAAGGGCCAGGGCAGGCACAGGGTGGCCTTGAGTAGGTTGGTATGGGGTTCTGCTGCTTTATTAGCACTTGCTCTCATATGGACATGTAATTTTATTGGTGTGTCTACAAACTGACCTACCCTACATTAACCTAAGCTATTATAGTGACCAGGATTAGCACGGTCACTTCATGCTAAGCTGGCCCAGGTGCAGGGTGAACTGACCTTACCCTGCTCGACCTGTGACTCTGTGCATATTCAAAATAAAAACCAGACTTAGAGACCATACTTGTCTTTATCATCCTATCAGAGC
>CM035197.1:6034683-6049785 GCA_020233015.1 Callinectes sapidus
GGGGGGGGGGCGGGGCGGCCTACTCGGTTTGTTTGTGTATTGAATGGGAGTGGATAAGGACGGAGTGAGGGAGAGGGGGGAAATACTACGCGATCTGTTCCCGTATGTAGTGCATGAGAGGGAGGCGGGGACCTGGGGGAGGCCTGTTTAATCTTCATCGGGACTCGGGAGTTTTACATTAAAGTAAGTCTCTTGTTATGCCTGTTTTTTTTATGCATTTCATGTCTGTGTTTACCTTATACTCTCAAAATGTGAACGATATCTATTCATTATGATGAGATGAGGGGAAAACAAGGTGCCAATATGTTAAATCATGTTGCCACTGTGGTGAGCTAGGACCAATTTTATTTTTTCCTGTTACTTCTTAACAATGGCTATTGCATTTTTAGCTACTGCGGCGATGTTAAGGGACCAATTTCTCGCAATAGCTGGTGTTGAGTGTAGTATTTTTCATTCAAAATAACCTGGAACGGATTAAATGTTTTTACATTAATTTCAGTGGTAAAAACTGCTTCCTAGTTCGAATTTTCACAATTTGAACAGCCAAAAGAACACATTAAGTTCAATTCAAGAGGTACCACTGTATTACTGTATTATTACCAATGCTTTAAAAATAAATTTGTGTAAATGAAAGCGATCCAATCTGAAATTCTGTGACCTGCGTTTATCAACATCAGCTGATCAGCCCTTGAACTTAAAAGTAATGTCATATGTTGCCACAGAATATAACTACACTATGATCATTACTAATATTACTATTATCATCATCTTTATCATAATTATTATTATCATTATTATTATTAAACCCCATGCATCCATATCTTATTGCTGGTATTGTTGTATTAATACCGGTGCTTTAAAAAATAAATTTGTGCAAATGAAAGCAATCCAATCTGAAATGCTATGACTTGCATTTATGAGTATCAGCTGATTGGCACTCTAGACTTACCAGTATTGCCATCTGTTGGCGAGGAATAAAACTACGGTATGATCACTTCTAATACCACTACTACTACTACTACTACTACTATTATTATTATTTATTATTATCATTATTATTATTATTATTATCATTATTATTATTACCATTATTATTATTATTATTATTATTGTTATTATTATTATTATTATTATTATTATTATTATTATTATTAAACCCCATACATCCTTATTTTATTGCTGGTATTATTGTATTATTACTGGTGCTTTAAAAATTTCTCGCAATAGCTGGGGTTGAGTAGTATTTTTCATTCAAAATAATTTGGAACGGATTAAATGTTTTTACATTAATTTCAGTGGTACAAATTGCTTCCTAATTCGAATTTTCACAATTTGAACAGCCAAAAGAACACATTATGTTCTATTCAAGAGGTACCACTGTATTATTGTATTATTACCAGTGCTTTAAAAATAAATTCGTATAAATGAAAGCGATCCAATCTGAAATGCTGTGACCTGCGTTTATCAACATCAGCTGATCGCCGATTTGACTTACCAGTAATGCCATCTGTTGGTGAGGAATAAAACTACGGTATTGGCTTAGCAGGCAGCTCCTCTATCAATGTATAATGTTTACTGGCAGCATCATTGTGTAAGCAGCGATCACGTTGGCAATTGTTAACACTATCACGGCGTATTTTTTGTAAAGTCTGGCAGGTCAAGTGAGGTGTGTTGGTCAGGTTGCACTTCCCTACTCATATGCCATGTTTAGTATAGGGGAAGTCATACAACACACCTTATTTTTACTTCAATGGCGATATGGAACAAAACAGAAAGACAGAAAGAGACAGGGGATAAAGGAGATGAGGCAGGGTTGGAGAATAAGGCAAGCCTGTGATTTATGGTGAAGTGGCAACAGGTGGGGAATCTGGTGACACCCTCACCCCACACCTGAAACGGCCAATTCCAATCACACAATGATAATAATCAGTTGCCAATCTAACCAACAGAAGCCATGGCCATATTCCTGTCATTTTAGAATTCAGAAACACCTGGAGTTGTGCAGAATGAAGACAGTAAATTTTCCCATGGTAACGTAATCAAGAGAGAAGCAACCACCACGCAAGCCAATCACAATGCGGATCTGGAGTGATGGAAACTCTTACTCTTAGCCAACCATGTGGGTTCTCTCCATCATTTTTCACTCAAAAACTGGGGATCGTCTTATACACTGGGTCGTCTTATAGTCCAGTATATACTGTAATTATTCTTTCATAAATATCACACCCAAACTTATAAGAACTCTAATGGCTGATGAGGAATTGTAAAACATAAATCTCAAATTGTTAAAGCTTAGAGTTAAAACTTGAGGGGAAAAAAATCATACTCAACATGCAAATCATATTCTTACCAAAACTGACAACTAATTGTTAAACTAATATAACTTGCAGATGCTATTGCAGGTAGCAGGAATAGTTCAAAAACTATCCTTAGTCAAACCCCACAGATTTCTGACCCTCCAACCATGTCCACTAACCCCTTCATTACCGATAGCATACCATAGTACATATGAAATTTTTGCTACCGAACTGATGAAGTACATGCATATACCATTGCTCCGATAGGGTTTCATCTACTTGGTTTGTGTGTTTTTTATGATTCAGTGACAAAGTGACTAACTAGCATCTTTTGTTTTGAAGGACATTGGGTAAGATGGTTTGGGAGAAGGGAGCAGGAATTGTGAAGCTTGAAGCAAGGGGTGGTGCCCAGAGGGCAGTGTGTTACTGTGCGGTGCATAATGGCATTGTCATTGTCATCCTTGAGATTCTGAGGGTGACCTGGATCTTTTAGATGAATTACAGGATTCTGAGGACAATGAATCCCAAAAAGTCTATGGGAAAAAAGTGGCTTGATGTGAATGTTCTTTTCATGTTAGATTTCTTTATATCCATTATTGTTCTGAAACACTTACCATCTTGAGTCCACTTCTCTGCATAGGATATAACAAACAACTTTTTGCATACATCTTGTGAACAAAATCTGTCAGAACACACATTTGAAAATTTAAAAAAAGACAAAATGTGGGTCTAAAGAAAACTATAAACCACCCCCAACAAAATGTGGTGTGAGGGGTGGAGGTTGTACAGTGCGGGAGTGAGGGAGTCGGTAGCGAAGGGATTAAATCTGAAATCAACTAAAAGAAGGTCTGTTAGCTGAGGTTTTACTGTATAGTAAAGATCATGGAATGAGATCAGAGACAGAAGTACTTACTTCGATTAAAAATTTCAACTGGATTGCCTTCATTTGGCCACCCTTTGAACTGCCAAGCTGGTCCCATGGCAAAAACTGCCACCACTCGGTCCCAATCAGCATAACTTAATTTGGAAGGGTTGTCAGTGACACGGTAAGGGACAGTGAGGCCTCCTGGTTTTGGTCTCTGTATCAAGATTTCTGTTTCTCTTTTTGTCCCCTGCTTTCTTTTCTCTTCCAAGGTGACAAACCTGAAACACAATAAAGTGTGCTATAACCTGACAGGTCACAAATTCACAAAATTTATTGGATATTTACATTTTTCTTGGGTCATCAAATTTATTGGATATTCACATTTTTTAAAAAATTATGATTACACTTACTTCATATCTTGAAGAAGATCTTTTGCATTTAGCATTGTAATCAATGATTTTGGAGAATTAGGAACAATTATAATAGGTGTACGGGATGGCTTCTTCATCTGCTGACCAGGCGCAGGCTAGAAAAAAAAATGATGATCATGATAAGCTAACAATACACCAAGTTGACACCAGCTTAAAGGAGTGAGGTTAGCTAGAAATGATATTTCATAATAAAATATATTTCTTCACTTACTTGTTAGTCTTATCTAAGCACAAAACCCGTGCCTTGTCTCTCTCTCAGACGCCAAAATTTCCACCTGACATGAGTCCCTCCTTAACCTGTGGCTACCCGCATCATAGAAAACACAAAACCAATGAGTGATGTACAGGTCACTTGTTTCCCCAGTCTTACCACAGATAGGGCCTCTGAAGTCATCACATGGGAAGGCTGGGAGGGATCAGTAAGACTAAAAGGTAAGTGAAAAAATATATTTTAGTACAAAAATATAATTTTTCATGTAAACCTGTTAGTCTTACCTAGGCATAATCCCACATTTACAAGGTGGAGGGGGAAAGACAGGTAACCACCCACCTCCCATGGAGTGTGGGGAAAGACAGTGGAGGGAAGTACAGAACTCATAATACAACTGCCCTCCAGACCTAGAGAGATGTCCGCTTGCTCCCTGAGAACATGCCAGAAGTAATGGTTGGCAAACACTGAGATCGTCCTCCAGCATGCAGCTTCCATAATGTCCGTGAACCTCTTGTTAGTGTTCCACAACAAGAAAGTGGCCACAACACAAACATCATGAGTGTTAAATTTAACCTTCAGGAAGGCAGCCAAGCAATCAGGAAAGGTCTCATGAGTCAAATGGATTAAACCCTAGATAAAGGAGATGGCAGCTTTGGACATGAGACATGACAGATTTTTCAGTGAAATGAATAGATGTTCAGAACAAAACATATGTTGTGATATGTCCAAAGTATATGACAGGGGTCGGCAACCTCTGGCACGCGTGCCAGACCTGGCACGCCGAGTTCTAGTCTATGGCATGGCATGTGATTCGAAGGAGCATAGAAAAAAGTTAAACATATTGAGAGAGAGAGAGAGAGAGAGAGAGAGAGAGAGATATTGTGTATTTACATTCTTACTTTTATCATGGTTAAAATATTCGTATGGTTGTGAATAATTCTTTCCCATAATAAGATAAAAGAAAAATATGTCGCACCCGCGATGAGGTGAATATGAGATGTGGACGCATATGAGACCTGTTGGCCCCGGCCGGTCGCGTCAGCCTCACACCCCAGTCATTGTTTCAGTGACTGTTTAGCCGCCGTACATGAGTGACACTCTTACTATTAACTCTCGCCATGGCTACTGCAAAAAGAGCCAAGCTTGATGTTCGATCATTCCAGTCATCATGGACAAATGACTTTGGATTTATTCAGCAGAATGATCGTGCTATGCTGTGTGTGCTCTCTGCTGTGAGAATGTCGTGTGCTGCACATCGAGTGTTAAAAGGCACTTTGAAACAAAACACGAAAAGACTTTCAAGGATAGTGCAGACAAGGCTGAAGTGATTAAGAAAGCAGTATCTCGCTATGAGAAACAAAGTAATGTATTTAAAAATATGTGTGCTAGCAAAAACACCGTAACTGAGGCCAGCTACAAGCTAGCTTTCTGTATTGCTAAGCATGGCAAGCCCTTTACTAATGGAGATTTTGTAAAAGCAGCTTTCCTGGAGTGCTCTGAGGTATTATTTGATGGCATATCAAACAAACACACGATCATCTCAAGGATAAAAGACATGCCTGTCTCAGCTAGAACTTTGGAGACGTATTTCTGAAATGGCTGATAATGTAAGTGAGCAGCAAACTGCTGCTTTAACAACTACACCTATGTTCAGTGTGGCCTTGGATGAAAGCGTGGATGTCAATGACATTCCCCACTTGGCTATTTTTGCCAGGTATAGTGATACAGAGATACACAAGGAGCTGTGCTGTCTTAAACCTATGTATGCCACTACCAAGGGAGAAGACATACTGAAGACTTTCACTGATTATTTTGAAGACAGAGGGATTGACATAAGAAAAATTTTTGCAATTACAACGGACGGTGCCCCTGCTATGGTAGGAAAAAACAAGGGTTTTACTAAGATGGTTGAGGATAAAATTGGGCACCCCATCCTGAAATTGCACTGTATACTTCATCAAGAAAATTTATGTGCTAAGATCTTGAGCTCTGATCTCAACAAGGTGATGGCTACTGTTACAAAAATTGTGAATTTTCTTGTTGCACACTCTTCTCTTACCCACAGGCAGTTTCAAGCTTTCCTTGAAGAGGTGGACAGTGCGTACAAAGATATCCCTATGCACACCAATGCTAGGTGGCTAAGCTGTGGGAAGGTATTGGAGAGATTTGTAGAATGTTTTCATGAAATCAAGATTTTCCTATCAGAAAAAGACCAAGACTATCCTGAGCTTGAGGACAGAGATTGGATTATGAAACTTATGTTTCTCTCAGACATCACCATACATCTAAATGACCTCAATCTTCTCTTGCAAGGTGCAGGAAAAACAGTGGTCGATTTGTATGATACTTGGAAGGCCTTTGTTGCAAAGCTTGCAGTTTACTCAACAGATATCAGCACTGGTTCTTTCCGTTATTTCAAAAACTTGAAGAACTTATCTGCAATTCATCCTGTCAACACTACTGATCTTCAGGTGTACATGCAACAATTAAAGTCTGAATTCTCAATCAGATTTCAAGATTTCAAACACATGGGCCCAGTGTTTTAATTTTTAATCAGGCCAGACACCTTTGAATACAATGAGTTGCACGCTCCTCTCTTCCAGTGGATGGAAACTAAGGAGTTGGAAATGCAGATAATTGACTTTCAGGCCTCATCATTGTGGTCATCTAAATTTAAAAATCTTTGAGAAATACTGGAAACAACTACGAATGATCATGCAGCCTCCATTTTATGTTCCTTACATAATGTGAACAGATACACATGAAGCATATTCTCAACCCCCATCGCAGCAGGCTAACAGCGGATCATTCTGAGGGTTGTGTGAAACTCAAACTGTCCAAATATTCACCTGAAATTACAACTCTGGCCAAAGGGAAACAAGGGCAAGGATCACATTAACATGGTGAGTACTAATTCAAAATATAAATTATTTTTAGTTACAAAGAATACTAAATGCTATAAAAATGTTATTTATATTATACATGTCCAGGAAAATACATTTCATTTTTTATTACAATGGTCACTACATACTGTAAAATTATCATTTTTAACTTTCATACGCTATGGCCGCTAAATACTGCTGAAAAAAATCACACCTGCCACGCAAGGTAACAAAATAAATAGTATTGACTATCAACTGGCACACTTTGTTCAAAAGGTTGCCGATCCCTGGTATATGATATCATAAGGCTTGGACAAGGCACAAAAGGTGATCCTTATCAGCAGAACCCAGTAACACTGAGACTGCACAACAAACTCCCAAGGTAGAAGGTGAAGTTGTATCTCTGTCTTGGCCACAAACTCTGGTAGGTAAGGGAGAATCAGATCCTCGCCTTGACATGCTAAAGGTGATGAGAGGGCCTGCAGTTCCCCCACTCTTTTGCCCATTGCAAAGGTGACAAGAAAAAGTGTCTTGATAGTTGTATGCTTCAGGTTTGCTGTATCCTAGGGCTGAAAAGGAGGAAAATGAAGAGCCTGTATGACAACGTCCACATTCAAAGCTGGCACTTCAGGACCAGAGCGGCGAACTCCGTGACAGCAAGCTCTAATGATAGCAGCAGCCACACCATCATCAAAGAATTTCAGGTCCCAATGATGGAAGACACCACACAGCATGGGTTTGAAACCCATGATGGCAGAAGCTCAGAGGTGGGATTCCTGCTGTAAGAAGAGGAGCAAATCTGCAAGCTTCTGACTGGAGAGAACTGAGATAGTGTGACCTTCCCTCTTACACCATCTCCACTTCAACTGATACTTTACAACAGTGGAGGGACAGCGAGCTCCTGCCACGAACACTGCCACTTGTCTGGAATAGCTGCTATGACGGAAGAAACATTTGACAGTCTCCATGCGATCAACTGAGGAGATGGGAGACCACAATGACAGCAGAAGTGTGGTTGTCACAGCAGGTTGGGATGTTGTGGAAGCAGCTAAGGAGTGTCGACCAACAACTTCAGTAGATCTGGGAACCACTCATGTCTGAGCCAAAACAGGGTAATCAAGATGGGAGACATGCCCTGAGCTAACAACAGCTTGTTGATGACTTTGTGGAGAATTGCCATTGGTGGAAAGATGTACAGATCCAGGTGATCCCAGTTGAAGAGGCAGGCATCTGACATGAGTGCCATGGAATCAGAAAACAGGGACACAAAGGTCTGGAGCCAGAAGTTCAGTCCTTTTCTAAAGAGGTCTACTGACGGTTAGCCCCACAGTCGCCAGAGCTCCTTGCAAATCTCGTGATAGAGTGTCCATACCATGGGGAGGACTTGGCCTTTCCTGCTCATCACATCTGCAACAACACTTTGGAGGTCGCTCAGAAAGTGGGTCCTGATGACAATGTGGTGTGTCTCTGCCCACTATAAGAGTCCCTGGGCTTCTTCATTTAGGAACTCTGACCTGGTGCCCCCTTGTCACAGGAGAAAAGCTAATGCCATGGTGTTGTCCACATAAGCCCTCATCGTGCAGTTCTTGAGGAGAGGAAAAAAGTGTAAGAGGAAATTTTACACTGCACGGAGTTCCAACCTGTTGATGTGAAGGCTGGATTCCTCCAGATACCACCTCCTGCAGGTGGAGTGCTGGAGGAGCAAGCAGCCCCAGGCCTGGGAGGAGGCATCTGTGAACAGGAGAAAATCTGTGGGAGTCACATGGAGATTGCAGCCCTCAGGCAGGCAATCCTCTCTCAACCACCAGCAAAGATCTGATAGAAGGAAGGCAGGCAATTAATTCTATTGGTGTGGCATTGCTCTGTGACCAGTCTCACTGGTGAAGAAGATAAAGCTGTGGCGCTCACATGCAAAGACACATCCAGTCGCCCTGGTGGATCACACCTAAAAGTGAATAGGGGGATTCCATCCAAAAATGGGAGGTTGCCACAAAAGAGCTGAGTTTGGAGAGGTCTAAAACTGCAGAAACATCCTGATGTCTTGGGGATCATAAAGATCCTACTGTAAAAAACTCGCTTTAGGAGAGGCAGGCTCCACCACTTCTTTGTTGAGGGAAGCAAGAACTTCTTCCCTCAGAGCAATCCCTTGCTTGGAAGACTCAGGATAAGCAGTGAAGGGCATTGGGATGGGTGACTGAGGGGGTGGGGAGTGAAAAGGAATTCAAAATCCCTTACACTGTGTAGTGTAGTGATTAGCACACTTGGTTCACAACCAAGAGGGCCTGGGTTCGAGTCCCAGGAGCAGCAAGGCAAATGGGCAAGTCTCTTAATGTGTATCTAGCCCCTATTCACCTAGCAGCAAGTAGGTACAGGATGTAACTCGAGGAGTTGTGGCTTCACTGTCCCGGTGTGTAGTGTGTGATGTGGTTTCAGCCCTACCCAAAGATCAGTCTATGAGCTCCAAGCTCACTCCGTAGAGAAAGGCTGGCTGGGTAAGCAGCAGGTGACCGTGGTGAATAACAGAGAACTTGTAGAACCCACCTCTCTGGTCCAATGTCCACCCACACCCAAGTCACCTAAGCAAGGCACCCACCAATCAGCCCCTAGTCTGCCTAGCCACCAGCAAAGAAAAGGATGTAGTGTCTTGCCTTTCCCTGGAGATGGATAGGAAGAAAATGAGACACAAGAAGTTCAGCCCTATGGATGAGAGTAGGGTACAGAGGTAGTAGTAGAAGGCACCCAGCAGAAGGAACCATCCACAAGATAAGAGCTCTGCCAAGGAGTGGGATGATTCAGAGCACAGGCTACTGACCAGAAAGGGAAAAGGAAGTGGTTTCTTTAGCCATCTTGGAAGTGTCCTCTACTTGTGCTGAACCAAAGAGGACTTCCACATCAATAGGAGAAGTACAATGAGTCTTCTTCTCTGTAATCTGAAAGCATGAAGGAATTAATCAATCAATCATGAAGGGCATATGCTGTGGGAGCACGTTGCCTTGCCCACCCTATGATGCCACTCCTCGTGGTTATGCCTTGCAAGTCTCAACGCAGGCCCGCTTCCCATACTGAGTAACTCCCAGTAGGAGATATCGACTTGATACAACAATGAGTTTTGTGGGTATCCCCTTGACCTTCTCCATGATGGGTAATCCCTTTTGGAAACAACCCAATAAGCAGGATTGACTTATGGGTAGCATGCCACATGCCCATACAGCCGCAGTTGGCGTTGACGGACTATGCTAGTAATAGGACTCAAATCAGTCTCACAGAACAACTGCTGATCTGACACAAATCATACCAGTGGTATCCCATGATCCTGCAAAGGCATCTAGTACCAGACATCAATCTGCCTCTTCAGGTTGGTGTTCAGTGTCCATGTCTCACAACCATAGAGTATGACAGGAATCACCAGTGACTTGAAGATCCAAATCTTTGTCCATCTGCACAGATAACAACACCAAATACTTGTGTTGAGTGAGTCCATAACGCTGTGGGCCAGGCAAATCCACTGTACAACTTCCTGGCTCGACCCACCATCATTATGCATTACACTACCAAAGTACGGGAAGTTTTCCAAGATCTCAATGTCCTCATTATACACATAGATGGACTGTACTATTCCATCCAGTAAGCCTTGAAACACCTGAACCTCGGTCTTGGGCTAGGAAACCTTAAGTCCTAAGGGCTTCGCCTTCTCGTGCAGTGCCTCTAGAGCCATTACCAGAAGCTCCAGTGACTCGGCAAAAATTACAGCATCATCAACAAAAACAAGATCTGTAATCTCTGTATTGCCAACATATGCTCTGCAATGAGTTTGTTCTACAACTCTGCCTAGTACCCAGTCCATGCATGTGTTGAAAAGCGATGGAGCAAGCATGCATCCCTGTCTCACACTTGTATTCACGGGGAAGAAGCTGGATACGCCTCCTCCACACTTCACAGCACTCAGTCCAGAACTACAGGCCAGTTAATAGACCAATAATCGTTGCAGGAATCCCATGGAAATGCAGAAGATCCCAGAGTGTCTCTTGATACACTGAATCAAACACCTTCTTGAGATTCAACATAGGCTGCAAGCATTCCCTGTCAAAACTCACATGTGAAGTACTAGGATCCAGTCAGTTGTTGACTTATCGGGCATGAACCTTGACTGTTCAGGTCTCTGGTGCTTCAGCAGAAGACTGCATATCTGCATCAGCAACAAATGGGCAAGCACCTTGCTTGGCACACTGAGCAGTGTTATTCCGCGGTAGTTGTTGCAGTCTTGACAGTCTCCTTTTCCCTTCCAGATAGTTGACCAACCCCTTTTTTCAATCAAGAGGAATGGTACCTGAATACCATACAGCAGTCAAAACAGCATGCAACCCATGGATCATGGCTTCACCCCCAGCTTTGAGTAGCTCTGCACTGATGTTACAGATGCCAGCTGCCTTTCCACCCCTCAGCTCTGCCACAGCCTCTTTGACATCATCAATGGAGGGTGCAGTTTCATCAATGAGTGGATCAGCATCCAGTGTCTGCAACCCTGCAGTCTGGAGTTGTCCACTTGCATTATCCACCATGAACAGCTGTTCAAAGTACTCAGCCCAATGAGCCATCTGCCCATCTGTGTCCAATACGAGGCAACCATCTGCTGTTCAGATAGCGCTCGAGTAGTAGACTTGGAGCAGAGTTTCTTCGGGCTCGATAGGCAGGTCTGAGGTCAGTGGCATTTGAATGACACTCAACATCCTCAGTGAGATCCCTGACATACCTCTCCTTCTCTCTTTTCAGGAGAGTTCGTCCCATGAGTCTGGGAGGGCAACTCTCCGCAATACTTTCTAGCGTCTCTACTGAGGTGAAGCCACTCTGTGACCTTGGGCACTCCCCAATGCATTTCTTGGCACCCTCAAAAGTCTCACATTTGAAGGTATACCACAGCTCTACAGGGTCCTCAAGAGTGTCAAGCACTCCAAACCGATTGGAGACTGTCACTGCATAGTCTTCAGCACATGTCAAGTTCTTCAGTTTCTCAAGACAAAACACACTGTGGCCACATTTTGGAAGCTTTCTGGACTTGACATAAAGCTTGAGTGTAGCAATAACAACCCTGTGATCAGTTGCAAAGAACTCGTCACTCCAAAAAAGCCTGCAGTTCTGGAGGATCCTCCGAGTATCAACAACAATATGGTCTCAGATCCCAGAAACCCCCACTTCTCAGCCTTCTGGGTCTTGCAAAATTCAGAAGGAAAGAACTGGTTCTCATTCCTGGTACAGTAAGTCCTCTTTATACGATACATATGCGTTCCTGAAAACCTTACCGCAAATCAAAATTACCATAAATCAAACCTATTATAACAAGTAATAGTAGGGAATGTGTTCCAGCACGTCAAAAGTCACCCCTACAGACATTAAAGTACTTGAAAATAGTCATATAAAAAACAAAGTGCTGCATTTTGTGACCACTATGGATGGGTCACTGTGTGTCGTGATAATAATATCCACAAAAAAAAACACGCCATAAGAATTTAACTTGTGTTCAGTGGGGAAACATGGGAAGAGACTGTTGTAGTGGCTGCATGGCATGGTGGCGCTACAGTAAGGTGCAAATATAGTTGTTCTTCCTTTTCCATCATATACTTCCAAATATTTCCCTTGTAAATACGAGAAATATGAGAAATTATGAAAACACATGTTCCACATGTTATTATGCCATTTCTTACTAACTAATCTGCTGCTTTGATTCCTAAACATGGTCTGATGTTTATGAAATTGTTTTGAAATAGAAATTCAGTAAACAAGCCAGATTAGTGAGCAAGTCATGTTTTATAACAGCGAGCCAATTTTGAGGCTCCTAAATCAAGGGGTGGTCTTAGACAATGGGAATAAAACAAACCTATAACCCTGTGGTAAACGTTAAGCCCTACTGTAACACACACACACAAAAACACAAAAACACACACACACACACACACGTGTGTGTGTATGCATATATATATATATATATATATATATATATATATATATATATATATATATATATATATATATATATATGTGTGTGTGTGTGTATTTAAACATATATGTATGAAATTTATTGGCTCCAAGACAGGGTGAGGTTTACGGATGGTTATTGTGTTAGCGACTTGTTTACATCGTTTACCACCTGCGCGATAATAATAATCAGTTGCCAATTAAGCTAACAGTAACTTTGGTGTTGGTAAATACGTTATGTTAAGCTAACCAATCATAGCCTTCACAGCTAATTTCATTATAAAATCAATACTACATGACAAGGTAGTAATGGGATTTACCAACCAAGCCTATCATATTATGGCTCTAAAGTGTCCAGTGAGGCTCCAGCGATAAACCTCATCACAAATAGGAAAAAATTAATATCCCTGTGATTTGGAGCTCAGTTTTACCTGGAATTGTGCACATTAAAGTCAATGAATATATATATATATATATATATATATATATATAGAGATATATATATATATATATATATATATATATATTATATATATATATATATATATATATATATATATAAATATACATTAGGGGTGGGAATCTTCTACTATCTCACGATTCGATTCGATTCTGATTTTTGGGGCTACGATTCGATTCAAAATCGATTTTCGATTCAAAACGATTTGATTCATTATTTCTGCTTCAATCTAGAGGTGTGTAAAGGATCCTTTTGGTAAAAACCAAAATGAGTCCAAATCTTTACCTTCAACGAAGATGGGGCCGGTTAAATTTCTCTTTCCTCCTCCATTGCGTCCCGACTCCTGCGTCGTTTCAAAATAAAAGCTGACAGCCAGCGGATTAAAAAGAAAAAAAATTACTTGATTTTGGAACATTTTAAATCGATTTTGAATCTTAGTAAATGAGAATCGCGATTTTTATGTGAATCGATTTTTTTGCACACCCCTAATTTATATATATATATATATATATACAGTACTAGTCAAAAATATGCGACCACCCACCTACGACCACAACCTCAAACAATGTCACAATAGAAATAAAATAAAAAAACAATGTTTACCTGTAGTATTAGTACTTTGTTGGTCCACCCTTCCTCTTAATGACACTTTTCAGTCGATTTGGAAGAGATAGAGCCAAGTTCCTAAGGGTATCTGCCTGTATGTTCTCCCAACACTCACGTATTTCAACCTCTAGCCGTGGAACCAAACTCACGTCTTTTCCTTATAAATCCTTCTTTATGATGGCCCAAAGATTTTCTATTGGGTTTATATCAGGGCTGTTACCTGGCCAGTCATCAATAAAGGGTACCTCACAGTCTCTGAGCCACTGTGTCACAGATTTGGCAGTGTGGGCTGGTGCACCATCCTGCTGGAATACTTTGGCACTGCACATGTCAAAACACTCTGGCAAATGGTCAGCCAAGAGCTCTAAATACACATTTGCATTTACTTTGAGGTTCTTAGGAAGTACCACTAACTTGCCAAGTCCAAGGCCAGAAAAGCAGCCCCAAACCATAAGTGAATCTGGGTGTTTCACTGTGCTTTCAAGGTAGCGGGGGTCGAGAGGATCACTGCCACGTCGGCGGTACACTCTGGCATTCCTGTTACATGTCACATTAAAAGTGGCCTCATCTGACCATAACACTGACAGCCAATCGTCATCATCCCACTGTCCGTATTTACGAGCAAATTTAATTCGCTTGCCCTTCTGCAACTTGCTAAGGAGAGGCTTCTTAGTAGGTTTGTGACTCTTGTAGCCTAACTCATACAAGCGACGTGACACTGTTCGTACAGACACCTCTTGGAAGGCCCCAGCATTTTCTTCTTTCAACTTCCTTGCTGTGGTCGAAGCTGTGGCCTCTACTGTTCGTTTTAAAATGTTTGTAGCACGTTTGGAGATCTTTCGTGGACGGCCAGAGCGAGGTTTCTTCTTTGGGAGTTTGTCACTGCCACCCTCACGAAACAGACGTGAGTACTTCTTAACACTAGTACGCCCCACACCAGTAAGCCGGCAGATTTCAGTTATTGAATGGCCTGCCACCTTCAGACCAACAATCTGAGAAACTGTCTCACTAGTCAAATCCTTAGAGTTTGACATAGTATGGTGATAATGCACTCAAAACCACAAAAAACTTACGTGAAGCAGGGTCGATTATAGGAGCAACACACAACAGACAATCTCTCCATGTGACAGCCAGAGGCACACTGACGACTTCCTGCTAGCTCAAGCTTGTAGTGACGGGATGGTCTGACGTCATAGGGTGATCGTGTACTTCTGTCTAATATCACTTCACACTCATAAACACCATCCTATTTTTCGCCATAAATACACGACCACGTAGGAAGGTGGTCGCATATTTTTGACGAGTACTGTATATATATATATATATATATTATATATATATATATATATATATATATATATATATATATATATATATATA
>CM035197.1:6096128-6141625 GCA_020233015.1 Callinectes sapidus
TATATATATATATATATATATATATATATAATAGTGGTATATGCCATCATGCAATAATTATGCCAAACTTACGATAGCTGAAGGAAAAGAAATCCATCAAATTACTGGAAACTCCTTCTGTGACAAATTCTATAAGGTAGACAACTCTAATATTGTATATAGATGTACGTGGTGTTGGGGTGAAGAGTTAATAATAAAATAAATGATGGTGTAGCGTAGGTTTGGCAAGGGTGTAGTACACGCCTGCGCAGAAGGCTATTCCCCCCCACAACATGGCCACAGAGTCCATCATGGAGGAGTGCGTTCCTTCACCCGGTACTCCAGACTCCAGGAAGAGACCCTTAGATATCGACTCCGACGATGCTATGTCCAAGCGATCACACTACATTCCAGGTGAGATTTCTTGACGTGCAAGTTAACCAGAGCCTCTTATGTAGGGTGAATGTAAGGGAAGATTTATTTGGAGCATATACCTAGGTGGATATCATTAGAGGTGTTCTACCAGACGTCGTGAGAGAGAGGCTAGGGACGCGACACTCTGCTACCCGTAATGATGCGACAGGTGTGAACTGGAAGTATTGAGTGCTTGTGGTGTGTAGGTGTGAAGGAATAGAGTGAGAAGAAGGGATGTGTAATAGAGCAACGAGTAGTAGCGGGGAGGCGGCGGCGGTGGCGGCGGTCGATGTTCAGGGTGGGGGGCGCGTGCGTCACCCGCCACCACTGAACTTTATCACCATATACACGTTACGCAGACTTCCACTTGATGTAGCATGATGAAGTGTAGCCTTAGGACTCCTGGCATGACAATTGGGTAGTAGCGGCGGTGTGTAGATCTAGATGGAGATGCACGTTGAGGGTGATTGCGTCGTGCTGGGACGATGTTTACATGCTACCACCAGCCTTCATGTGTCCTCTTATAGAAAGGATGAGCGTAAGCATTGAGTATGGCCAGTGAAGTCATCCTACTAAATTGCATAATAGACCTGCCTGCACGCAGTGATTAATTCAAGCCGTAATCTGAGCCCAACACATAATGTAAATATGTTAGTGGGCGTTTCCTGATTTTGAGAATTACCTAAAATTCTAAAATGTTATGCGCATATGATAATGTTCATGTATAATGAATATAGTTTTCCTTACCCTGATATCATTTTCACCTCATCTATTCTAACCCACACCACCAATAACCTGAATGTTTAAAGTGTCTGCAGCAAGATTTTTTTTTTTTTTTTTTTTTCATTTGGGTATTTTCGTAAGTGAGAACTTGTAAGGTGCAGTCACATAAGGGACAGTTTTCAAAAAGGTAATCTTTTTTCTTGAAAGGGGACAAGGTTTGCTAATGTACATGTTAATGTACAGAAATTTTCCAAAGGTAATAATTTTCTTGAAATGGGACAAGGTTTGTTAATTGTGTACATCGTATATGTACATAAACCAAGAATTGGTGCTATATAAAATGAAACATGAATGGTTTGGGATGTATGCATGGACATTTAAGGTGGAGAAAGTTATCAATCTGGTATTAAGTAATAAAAGATCTATCTATAGTTGTATTTTGATGCCTAGAACAGGAAATGAGCCCAAACTTATGCTAACACCTAAAGTACTTTAATTTTCTGACCTTGTGTAAAACCTTAAATAAGTTTCGATACTAAATTAGCAATTTTTTACAAAAAATGTATAGAAGAAAATGTTCTTCAAATAATGTACACTTTCCACTGGCTTACTCCATCTTTATTTTTGTTAGACTGAACTTTCTCCGCCATATTGCATTGACTAATGTCAACTGCCTAAAGGACTGTTTGGAGATGAGGATGGAAAGGGAGAGTAAATGATATAAAGGGAGACATTTTCCGCGACACTGTATCTGTGAATTTTCCTTACCATAAATAGAATCAAGGGTAGTAATTACCAAACATCGTAACTGAATTTACCGGATAATAAAGTACTGTATAAGGAGAACTTACTGTGTATGGATATATATATATGCAGTACCCTCCCGAGTCTCGCGCTGGCTTTCTTCCTGAGGTATAGCGTTAAACTTGAGGATCGAGTGAAGAAACTGACTTTTTTCCCCATCTTTACTCCCTTATCTCAAAATACATACCTTTAAATTGATGGTTGTGTTGCAATTTCATTGAAGAATGTTCTTGTAGATACAAAAAATTGGGATACATACTTTATTGAAAAGAAAAAAAGAAAAGAAATTATAAGAATATTAACATTTCATAGCCTCACTCTTGAGCATGGTCCGCTAGTGCGAAGCCTTCAAATCTTGTTTCCTAAATCTTCGGGGGCTACTTTATCGTACACAAGCAGATCATCATCATCCTTTTCAGCAACAACAGCAGGCGTTGTTTCTTCTTGCTTGTCACGGTTACTGAAGTATCTTGTGATCATAGCTTGTTGTCGGTTTTTCATCTGTGTTTCGTACATATGTTTGTATTCATTTAATCCCTTCTGAGCTGCGTGGATGCATGTCTCACATCGGTCAGAATTTTAATCAAAATTGCGTATGGCCTCCTCTAACTTTTCTGTTAGTGCAAATATTTCTGTTAATTGGCAAACAGTTGGCTCATCTTCCTTTTCCTCTTCTTTTCCTTGCTCTTCCTCTTCAATCACGCCTTCCGCACTAGGTTCAGTGACTCTTTCTCTAATGAGATCTTCCATATCTGCAGCACTGACAATGTCATACCCACTGATGGGTAACGTTTTGGCTACCTGAAGCAGTGAGTCCATAGCTGCTGCTACACTCTGTCTCTCCTGTGTTGTACTGAGCTCAGATAAGAAAACTATTCAGGCGATCATAGATCTCCGTAAAGCAGGTATTAGCAACGGAGAAGTCTGCATTCAGAAGGGCCTTAAAATCTGCACTGTGCAGGAGCTGATACAGAAATTCAAAGCTGGTGGAAGCAAAAATGTACTGCTCCCACGAAAGGCATCTGGTAAGCCACGGAAGATATCTGAGAGGACAAGAACACTTCTCAGGAGGCAGCTGGAGGTCAATCCCAGCCTTACAGGATGGCAAATTAAAGAAACTCCTGAGTCCCGATGAAGACTAGACAAGCCTCCCCCCCGGGTCCCTGCTTCCCCCCCATGCACTGAATACAGTAACAGATCGCGTAGTATTCCCCCTTCCCCCTCTCTCCGTACTTATCCTCTCCCATTCGATACGCAAACAGACCAAGTAGGCCGCCCCTCCCCCACTCCCTCCCTCCTCCAGCCACTCACCATCCTCTCTCCCTCCTCCCCCCCTCTCTCTTTTTTTATCAAGTAGAATATATTCTCACAGCATCAATTCCAACAGGAATTATTTCAAGAAAAGTATAAATTATTGCACAAAACTGCAAATTATTATATTATCGTAATTTGCACAAATGACAATGATATTTAACAATTCATTCTTCATTGGTTGTTTGAAGTGTTAAATATATCTTCAATAGTAAATAAGTTTCCCAGTGACCAGAGTAAAAGCCATATTGACTGGGGTGGTAGGTAGGAAGTGATCAGGGTTGGGGCCAGATTAACCAAGGTAACTAGGGGCCAGAGTGACTTGAAAGCCATTCACGAGAGAGGTGTTCACGGCGGAGAAGTGCAAGCAAGACTGGCCGACTGGTGGGAAGGCGCACTGGCCGCCATGTGTTTTTGTGTTTGAGTTGAGAGGTCGCGTTCGGATTTGAGGTCAAAATTTGTTTGCCAAATGCGTTTGGCTCCTTGACAGGAAGTGTTCGAATCAAGAGGTACCACTGTATATTTAAATAGGAATGTACACAATTTATTGGCTCCTTGACAGGATGAACTCCTTTTGTCACAAATGAATGTTTACTGACAGAGTAGTGAGTCATGTTATAATGGTGCTCTAATTATGAGGCCTCTAAATCAAAGGGTAGTCCTATACAAAGGGGATAAAACAAACCTATAAGCCTGTGGTGTGTATATATATATATATATATATATATATATATATATATATATATATATATATATATATATATATATATGGGTAGGAGGCCATTCTGTATACATGCTTTATTGAAGTCTACAGCAGTAACTGCATTGTTGAGTTTGTAGGCAGTTTTCTCTTTCCTCCGGATGAGAGAATGTAAGTTCTGATTAAGTGAGTTTAGGAGATTTCCAAAGTCCATTAGAATTCTCTTTTTGTAACAACTGGGGGTGTTGTTTGTCTTCTCAAGATATTGCATGTAAACTTGTACACGAGGCTCACGTCTTGTAGCGGGGGAACAGGGGGTTGGCAGTTGTTCTTTATGATGAGGCTTGATGTGCGTCTAGTCTTGTAGTAGATGATGAGTTTGAGTTCTGCAGTGGGCTCTTCAGGTTTGACGTTAGCTTGTATGATTTTCTTGAGTGATTTTTCGTCGGCTTTGTAGGATGAAGACATATGGTTCTTGTAGTAGAGATTGATGTCTTGGGAGGCGTCTCGCTTTTTTTCTTGAGTGACGTAGTTGTTCATACGGTGTCTGATAACATCGTCTACCTCATCTTTTGAATAACCATTGTTGGTGAGGATCTGGGAGATTCTTTTGAGTTCTTTGTCTGTGGTGGTCCATGAAGAGCAGTGAGTGAAGGCACGCTTGACAAAGGAGTTGATGACGCTACAGCGGTATTTGTCAGGGCATTCGCTGGCGGCGTTGAGGCAGAATCCACGGTTTGTGGCTTTAACGAAGACCTCGGTCGAGAAACTGTTTTCGTGGCGGTGTACCAGTACGTGGAGGAATGAGAGTTGCTGGTCTTTTTCTATCTCGTGTGTAAAGTTGAGAGCAGAATTGTTCTTAAAAATGTCCATGAGTTCACTCACTGCTCTTCATGGACCACCACAAAGAACTCAAAAGAATCTCCCAGATCCTCACCAAACTCCAGCAGTGTTTGCAGAACGTTTTGTGACCATTATGGGTGCGTCACTATGTGTCGTGATAATGATATCCTCAAAAAAACACACCGTAAGGATTTAACTTGTGTTCAATGTGAAACATGGGAAGATTGTTGTGGTGGCACTAAGGTACATTGTAAACAAAACATAACCGGATACCATATGTATGAATTTTTCTTACCGTAAATAGAATCGAGGGAAGTAATCAGCACATACCGTAACTGTGAATTTACTGGATGAAGAATTACTATATAAGGAGGACTCACTGCATATATATATACATGTACCTCTTGTTTTACTCTTGTTCATTTTATGTGTTTTTGAATTTATATGGGGTCCAAAATCCCCCCAACATAGATCATTTAGATACGTTTCTTTTCACTTATAAGTGATATTTTGTTGACTGGCTTACAGATGTCTCACGTGAGTTCTCTTATGCAACCCAAACAAGTTACACAATCACACATGCGTACAATATATATATATATATATATATATATATATATATATATATATATATATATATATATATATATATATATATATATATATACATACATACATATATAAATTCTCTTTTAAACAGACGAAGTTAAAGGCACGGGTACATACATTCATACATACATACACACACATCTGTGTGTGTGTTATAGTAGGGCTTAATGTTTACCACAGAGTTATAGGTTTGTTTTATCCCCAGTGTATAAGACTACCCCTTGATTTAAGAGCCTCAAAATTAGATCACAGTTATAAACACGACGCTGAAACCAGGTCTGACTCACCACTCTGTCAGTAAACATTCATCTGTTATGAAAGAAGCTCATCCTGTCAAGGAGCCAATAGATTGTGTTCATTCTTATTTAAATATATATATAAGAGCATATAATGTTTACAATTGGATATCGTAGATATGACTCCGAATTAAGATCAAGATATGAAAGCATGATGGATCATTAAAGTGTGTGGATTACTTTGGGAGATGATAGAGATCTACAGAAGTTCCAGTATGTGTGCTAATTGATAAGTAGTAGTAGTAGTAGATGTTATTTGTATTTCAATGAAACCGTGCTGTTGCTTTCTTATTTTAACCATTTTAAGATAAAAGAAATGTACTTACCTCTTATGATAGTAAGAGGCAAGTCTTGGTGAAAGTTACTATCTAAGGATTAGTGGTTGCTGATGCAGACCTGACAATTTTAAGGCATATCCAGACTATGCTTTGTGTCATGCTATCTGACAGTGTTAGGGTGGGGTTGGGAACTCTGTTCAGCGTGCTGTGTGCTAGCCAGTCGTAGTTTTAACTGCTGAAGCTGTTGTATATATATGGATGTGGCCACTGCCAATGCTGCTCATCAAGAGACACTTCAGTGGTGCATTGTGGTAGCAGCTTGCATAAGTTGAAAAAAATTTTGTATGGAAAGGAAGGTTTTCTTTCTAAGGAATATTTTCTTGGCAGAGTATAAGGGAAAGATTTATACAAATTTTCTCTAAACATGAAAGAGAATGCCACAATGATTTTAAGAAGTAACTCAGAATACCTGTGAATTCATGCTACACTTTGAAACAAGACTTACATTCTTCATTGCCTTGATCTTGTAACTTTCATTTCTAACTTGCCACTGCCATGAATGCTCTTTCAATGAACAGTTGAGTTTTCCTATGGTCCACTCTAATGCTTTTGTCTGCCATGAACAAGGAGAGCAAGTAAGCAGATTCTTTCTTCCTTGATGAAGTGCATACAGCCTAGACTTGACTATGATGCGCAACATGCTCCCTTAGTCACTCCATATATGGTAAAGCTCTCTCACTGACGCACAGTGTAGCATGGCATGAGGCAAAGTGTGGACACACCGTTAGTCATTATGTATGTTTTTTGTATTATTTATTGTGAGTTACACTAAGTTTTTCCAAGGAGGAAAACAATTGCAATCCATTCCTAGCTTGCACTTAGAATCTAAGTGTGCTTTTGTAACCTTGTCACTGTTTGGCATGTTGGCCAGTGTTCCTGTTTCCTAAGTGTAGATATTGATCCCTTGAATTAAAATTTATTTTTTAAATTAGCTTGGTACTTGGTTTCTTGATTGTTGGACAGAACATTTGTTAGATTGGAAACGTGTTGAAGTTCATATCTCTTAAGAATCATTGAGCTAATGTGAGATAGTTAGGGACAAAGTTGAAGATCTGCATAACTTTAGCCTTCTGTTTCTTTTATCATGGAATTTCCTATAGTATTGCCATAAATGAATATATGTAGTGGTATGTGATGGAGGAAATTCCGAACAAAAAAATAGTATTGGGTTGTAGATATAATGAAAAGAAAATGTGGTACCCAACTTTTATCTTGAGAGCTATTTGCTCAAGACAGCAGTGGTTATGAATATTTATCCTCAAGATGCCCAGATGCTTTTCCATGTACTTTCAGTTTAGGATTAAGAATTGCTTTCTGCCCTCCCTTTTCACTTTTTGAAATCTGATCAAACCATATTCTTTGGGTTCTTTTTTTCTCATCATATATTTTTACTCTATTTAAAGCATTAATATGGTTCCATAATAAAGATATAGCATAAAACAAAAAGCAATACCATAGAACCTTTTCAACCATCTTAGAGTGACTCATGATAACTTCATATTTTTTTTTTTTTTGGGGGGGGGAGGGTAGATTCAGTTTTAACATATTCATAACCCACTATCATTCTTCTGTCCAGTAATCAAGACTATATAAGTATTTTACAAAAAAGAGCTTGTGTTCTAAGCAAGAGACATGCTGACTGATCATAGGCCAGTTAGCAATGAGGTCACCAGAGCCACTGCCTAATTTGCATTAAGGAGTCTGAGACAGGTTGGACTTCAGCTGCAAGCTAGGAATGATTGAACTACAACTGTGTACAAGTAAATACTAGCAGTAAAAAAGAATATGTTATTTATCTTTGCATGATAAACTAATATTGTACTTTGGAATAGTGTTGTAGTTCATATTTAGTGCAACGAGGACAACTTTAATAATAACATGTACTTGTGCAATTTGTGCTGATGCATTTCTTTGTTATACTATTTATTGATAATTGTTTTGATGAATTCAATTTTGCTTTATATCATTTAGCAGCAGATATTTCATCTTTTTCAGACATGCAGAGTGAGGGGACTTATCACCTCAAGATACTGGTTCCTAGTGTGGCTGCAGGTGCCATCATTGGCAAAGGAGGGGAAACTATTGCACAGTTGCAGAAGGACACTACTGCCAGGGTGAAGATGTCCAAAGCCAATGATTTTTATCCTGGTAAGCTCATTATAGTATTGAATATATCTTTACACATTAAGCATGATACAAATTAACACCATGAATGGATCCTATGACGACACACTACTCATGTTGGCATTCCTGTGTGTTTAGTACAGCTGCACCTGCATGAATCAAGTGAGTGGTATTAGTAAATGAAGCAGTGTTGAAATAACTAGAGAGATAGAATATAGATATTGGCTATATTCACTACTTTTATGTATGTTTCTACTGGGTGCTATTTAGTTCTTTGTCCTCGGCTGAGACCAACGTTCTAAAACTGTACTGGCCCATAGGATAGGGCCAATAATCCCTGCGAGGTTGCCATCTCTCATTACTTCAAAGAAAATGGTTTTCTGTATTCAATTTAATGCTTGATTTGCTAAAAAAGAAATGGGAGAGGAAACATGAAGATCTCTGCAGGTGATTATGTCATAAGTAATTAAATACAGTGTAGGTGAAAATGAGCATACTTTGAAATGCATTCTGTTCTTTTAATTCTTCCTTCATCTTCAGCAGCATAGGTATTTTTCTTCTTGTGTAGAATTCCAAAATTGTTCCTAGAAGACACTTGTTGAAGTAAGTAATTGAAGTTTGTTATTGCTGCAGAGTGTTTCTTTTGGAGAAGTAAACTCAGGCTGATAGGGTTGTGGTATTGCGTCAGATGTCTTATTGGGACCGGAACAAATACTTTTCACTGTGGTTTCAGATATTCTTGTTGCGTCTGCTGTTCTCTTCCTTGCTTGATTTGTAGGTATGAGTGATCATCACTTTACTCTCTTTCAATTTTTTATTAATTCTTTAAATGAATTTTTTTATTTGGCTGTGCAGCACAGTATAGGACTGGGAAGCATCTGGATGTCTTTCCATTGTGGTGACCAGATAAAAAATAAGTATTTGCACATATGTGGTAACCTGAGTTGACCCCCCCCCTTCCCCCATGGGAAATCTTGCCTTGTGTTCATGAATGAAAATTTGACTCGGAGTTGCTGACCTTGGTGCAAGTTGGCATGACACAGAGCATCAGTTGTTCATGGCATCAATGATTGTAAGCAGTGTTTTTTGAGATGATATCCTATTTTTTGGCTTTTTGTGTTGAATTGGTGGTTGTTATGCCTCTCATGAAAGTAAAGTCTGCTAATGATAGTGGTGTTAAGAAGCCTAGGCATATTACAATAGAAATGAAGAAAGCCATACCAGCAGAGCGTCTTGGAAATACAGTGAGTCCTTATAGTAATTCTTTATCCAGTAAATTCACAGTTATGCTATTTAGTAATTACTACCCTTATTCTATTTACGGTAAGAAAAGTTCACACATACGGTATCCGCTCATGTTTTGTTTACATTGTACCATAGCACCACCACGCCGTGCGGCCATCACAACAATCATTCTATTCCCGCGTTTCCCACTGAGCACAAGTTAAATCCTTACGGTATGTGTTTTGTGGATATTATTATCACGACGCATATTGACACACCCATAATGGCCACAAAATGTTCTGCAGACACTGCTGGAGTTGAAAAAGCAAAGCAAAAGAGGAGTAGCTTGACATTGGAGGTAAAATTAGATATTTTAAAGAGGAAAGAGCAGGAGAAGGTACGTCTGCCATAAGTCAAAACTTGGGCCTAGCCCATTCGACAGTCTGGATGGTGTTGAAGAATTGTGAGGCTATAAAAAAAATTGGGGAGAATGCTACGCATCGGCAGAGCAAATCGCTAACAAAACACCGTGAGCCAATAATGGATAAGATGGAAAGGTTGCTCAAAATGTGGATCGACAACCAGAATTGTCAAAATATTGCTCTGTCTTTTTAATTTAATCTGCCACAAAGCATTGTCCATTATTGAAAGACTGACTATTTTCATGTATTTGCATGTCTGTTGGGGTGACTTTCCTTGTGCTGGAACACATATCCTATTATTACATGTTATAATGGGTTCAGTATATGGTAATTTTGATTTGTGGTAAGGTTTTCAGGAATATGTACCATAGAACGAGGACTTACTGTAATACTATTGTTCAATCCACACAAAGAAAAACAGAAAAGAACTTAATTACAATTGTAGAACATAAGGAAAAAAAGATACTTCAAAGATTCCTTGCTGGTATGGCAAGTCTCACGTCATGAGATTCTTCAAGACGTTTCTTTGGGCTGCCTTATTTATCGTCACAGTTCATTGCAGCACAGAGGTGCATCATCTCCAGGACAGGTAGTGATGCATGACATGTGTCATCAGGAAGATCAGTATATTCCGTCTTGCTGTCAGTTAGACACTGTTGTTATAGCAATGGTGATTCTTTGTTTATTCCACCTGAGAGGAGCACAAAAGTGTTTGATAGAGGAAACATGCTGCTAGAAGTGTGGCGTGTTTGCCGTCACATGCAAATGCAGTCCTTGGATTCAGGAACAAATGAATTATTTTCTTTTTAATCCTATGCAGGAAAAGTTTCGTTTTACAAACACTTTGGTTTACAAATGGCCTTCAGGAACAAATTAAATGTGTAAGCCAAGGTTCCACTGCATATAACGTCCTAACACAACCACTAAAAATAGTGGCTGTGATCGTTAGCACTGAAATGCCCAATCCCACCTTGAATTTCAAATATTAAACAGCTGGATGGTTGAAAAAAAAAGGCATAGCATTTCATGGCAATAAAATACTGTTGTGGGTATCTAGACAGGAGACATGCTGACAATAGTGTTTTATAGGGTATAACTACTTTCTTGTGAGGAATAAGATGCGCATGACTTAAATTACATACTTTAGCTTGGGATGTCCTGTGTATACTGATCCCCATAACAATGGAACACAAACTGGTGAAACATACCCACTTTTGGAGTAATTGCCAAAAAAAAAACATTTAAAAATTTTTCTCCTTATAGGTAAACTATGCAAGTGTGTGTGTGTGTGTGTGTGTGTGTGTGTGGATGGATGTGTGTGCGTTTGTGTGTGTGTGTGGATGGATGTGTGTGTGTGCATGTATGTGTTTTCTTATTGTTAGGTTTATATATTAAGTTTGACATACTGAATAGTAATGACTTTTCTAGGAAGAATTACCTACATATGTATATTGTATATGGAATATTGATGATGGCATTTTTCTACCCTCATCCAGGCACATCAGAGCGAGTATGTCTAATCACTGGCAACGTAGATGCCATCTGCACAGTGCTGTCTTTCATTATGGAAAAAATTAAAGAAAAACCAGACCCAAATGCAAAACCAGCCATTGATTTCGATAACAAGATGACAGCTGAAAGAGAGAAGCAGGTAACTTACAATTTTAAGTGGTAATTATAGTCATTTAATATCTTTTAGCTGTATTGCTATTAGTAAAACTGAGAGTATTCAGTTTATGTAAACATTAGACAGACAATATTCTTAAGATTAAAAGTTTATTTTTCATTAGCTAATATATTCTTATGAGTTGGTTGCATTAATAACACTTAATTGTAAGAAAAAGCAAATTAAAGTGGAATTAGTCATGCTTTAATTTGTATTGTTACATAAATTTGCAGCCTATGGAGATAGATGTACGTACCTATAGCTGTCAGAGGATCTTGGTTCAGATGCTGTCCTGAGCGCTATTTCATATATATATATACCTTTTTTTTTCAAATGGTCTATCACTGATTGGTAAGAGAATTTTACTTATTCTATGCCAGAATCCAGTGAATCAAGATATATAGAAAATAGTGGTAATGAATCTGCCATGTAGTGGTATCTTGCATCATTTTAGGAGAGTAATCTCAATTTGATGTAACTCACAACAACCTTTTGTTGACACAATGTTAATTAGACTATCGTGTAACTTTCTTCATGGTTGCAGAATACATGCAACAAGCTCTTACACTTGTCCAGCATAATTTAAAATAATCATTGTGTCCTCATGGACTAATGTGATATGCTGCTTACACTTTGGTGATGTGGCACAATGCTAAACCAGAAGGGTATGTTGATTGGCAAAATTACCTCAATGAAGCCAGATCAAGCTTTCATAATTTCCTAAATGTTAGACAAAGATAACCATTTATTTATATGCTCAGCAAAAAATACAAAATAAAAAGTGTCAGGAAGTATTGTATTTACTGGTTTGCTCTAAACTGTGTTATTTGAAAATAATTGAATTTTGTCTTTCTATATTAAACACTGATATGAAGTGCAGTACTCTAAACTGTTAATTTGCTGCTGGCACACCCAGGGTCAGCTTGAGCTTCAGTGGGGCTCTAAGCAGTATTTGATTAGTATTGTTAAAATAATTTTGCCTTCAACCTACAGATAAGAGAAAGGATTAGAAATTGTAATTTTTTACATTGTAACTTGAATGATTTGGGAATTATTGATTTTAAAAGTGAGATGTTTAAATGAGTAGAAGGAAGTGTAGTGTGGTGTGGTGTATGGATGAGAGAAGCAAGGGCAGAGGAAAGCAGGAGATACATCAGTGATATCCCCAACATAATAGAAGGGAATAGAGACACGAGAATGGTGGGTATCTAGGATAGTGTAAGAAGAGGGAAAGATTTGAATAATTAGATATACATAGGTTTGTGTGTCCACCTGTGAATGCAAGTGAGAAACAGAGAGAAGATGAAATTTGGGAAATTAGATGAAGCAAAATACTGTTAAGGATATGAATAGAAAGGATAAAAGTAATGAGGTATAGCGGGAAAATGGAAAGCAGGTGGAGTGCATGATACTTTGATATGGAATACTCACATATGAAGGAAGGATGAAAGTGATGAATAGTAGTCTCATTGACAATGTAGCAGTGGATGAGAGATTTGGAAGAATGTGATGGGTGTGATGTAATGAGTGAGTGATATTTGATGCTCTAGAGAGAGATGGAGGAGTTGTGATAAGGAAAGTTAGTATGATAGGAGTGGCTAGTGAAATACTGAACAGGTAAGAGCATGGAGAAGAATACAAGAAGGTAGACAATGAGATAGAGAAGCTTGGATGACAGTTGAGGAGGGATCAAGTGTATTAAGGAGTGTATTGTATATGGTGATTACATTAGCATCAGAACAACACAAAGCTTAGGAATGCGAGTAATGGAAGTGCATATTAGACAGCTCAGATTAAAGAGCTTACAGAAGGTTAAAAGAAATATTGTATTGGAGAATATTGCTGTAGGAACAAAATATGTCTGGAAAATACAAATTTAGGGAATTATAATGGGGAGTAAGTTGTTTTGAAAGGAGAGAGAGAATGTACAGTATTTGAAGATAATATATTGTAGGTAGCAAGGTGTAAAGTATGTGGAAAAACAATTTCATGGATGAGGAGACAGCAAAATGTGTAACTAGTATGGATCTGAAAGTAAGTGTATTATGGAGGGGAATTGATAATGAGTAGTAGTGAAAATGTTAGCAATGTAAGCAGTTGTATGGTAAAGTTGCAAACATAACTAATAATGGCATCACTATTAGAACGTGGAAGGAAAGTGGTATTAGATTGGGTGGTTCTAATATGTGATATGGCATGAAGGCAAGAAGTATGCACCAGATAACTGAGGGAAAGTAGTTATATCTATTTAATTTTTTGTAAAAATGGATGTAATAATTTGCTTAGTGTGCAAGGGCAAGATTTGACTAGGGATGATGCAAGTGATTGAGGTGAAAGTCAGTGGGGTACAATGATTCAGGGAAGAGAACGGTCAAGCAGATCAGATTATTATTTTCAAATTATTATAGGGGGGTACTTGGGAAAGGATGAGAAGTTGTATGTAGCATTCTTTGACCCAGAGAAAGCATGTTTTAGGACAAATAGGGAAGGTCTTAGAGATGGTGAAGTTTATTACATAAATGAGGTCATTTGTTGGGGGTTCAGACATTTTTAGGACTTCATGTACATAATTACGTGAGGATACACCTGAGTTTGATATGAGGCTTTGTGGGATTTGCTAATGCCTCACATCCGTTTAAATGAAAGTAAAGGGAAAAAATTACTAAGATTTCTATCTGTCTGTCTTCAAAAGTAATACTGGATATTTTCATATTTTTCGTCTTTTAATTGATTTATTTTTTTCTCTATAGCTGAAGATAGCTAATACATAATGGTTTAATAAGCATAAAAAGTATATAATTATGATACATACTCCAGGAGTACCTTTAATTATGAATGATAATTGAGAGCATTTATTTTGTTTTTTAATCACAAACTAACTAAAGCAACATTTAATACTGCTGCATATGTATACAGCCAGCCCCCAATATATGTAAAATTTTAGTAAAAGACATCCATGAACATAGAAAATCCATGAATAGTTGGTGCACCCTTAAAGAGAGGGATCTGCCATTCTCACTACTTTTTTTTTTTCATATTACTATTGTGACTGCTAATGCTCCACCAGTGCCACACGCACTCTTGATGTTTAATACTAAACAAATATTGATATTTTGATATCAGTAATACCAACAATTAAGTTTATTGTTAGCTGTGCAAATGGTAAGCTTCCTGTGAATCAGAAGTACATAGTACTTCTAAGCACTATCAATCCTAGATATGTCATTACCTACATCAATTAAGATGTGGCTAAGAAACAGTAAGAATTAGTGTTGATAGTCCTGAGCTCTGATTGCTATATTACGGCTACCACTGTGGCTACTCGCTCCTTATTGAGTTTCTTGGAGGGAGATGTGAAGGCTGGAAGCTGATATGTTTATTTCATTTTGGCAGCCATTGCCATCACTAGTGGACTTACTATGCCAGAAATATTGAGACGTATTTTCATTTGTGGTCTTTCACAACAAATTTGCAAGGGCTGCTGAAAATATAAAATTGCCAATAAAATTATGTATATTTTTAAGAAGATGTATATTTTTAAGTGCCCAGCTTTGCAGAATTCATGTCTATACAGTGGTACCTGGATATATAATTATTAGATGTGCAAGAACTTATTTTTATGTGAGGCTCATTGTGGGGCTACATTTAAAAAATTAGTTGTTACAGTTTCCTTAGGAAATTTTGTTTTTCTTTAGTCATTTCTAATTTGAAAGTATTGCTTTCTCTGTTCATATTTATTTCTTATATGTTTATTAGATTATCTACCAATTCATGTTCTGTTTTACCTTTTGTGTGAAAGGTATGATTATTCTAATATTGAAATCAATGCTATTCAATGAGATGAAGAGGTATGCATGGATGTACTCTTAGATTTGATGAAGTAAGAGTGCTGCATGGATGTGTCTTGGTCCTGTATGGTTGTTCACTGCTCCTTTGTTTTTTTTTATATAGTCAATTATTTTTATTGTTTAACTTAGTTTATTTACAATAGAACTTTCAAAAGTTTGTATAATAGGGATCAGCCTGTGCTGACTTGTGAAAATTTGGACATATGAAATATCACTAAAGACCTTTGGAAACTGCTCTGGCAGACTCTGGGTCCTCAATTTCATCTCTTTCCTACCTTGACCCTTTAGACACTCCCCTACTCTTAGGATACATATGCTAGTCTTTCTCTGCTATGAAGAATGGCAAATTTTAACAAAGTACTTCTAAATGTACTGTATAACTCTTTTGGTAACTTCGACTTACTAGGTTCATGAAAGCCAAGAGCAGACTATGGCAATCACTGAACTTTAGTTCTCCTTCTGCTACTTTAGTCTTTGGCCACACTGGTGGTGGTTGTGAACGCCTGTTCATTGACAAGAAGAGTGGGAACATTGTAGCAAGATGTGACCACACTAACAGTGAGAGGGTGTCAGGTAGGGCAATTCTTTTTTTTTTTTTTTTTTTATATTATATAAGATGGGAAAACAGCCCAAGGGCAACTTAGAGAAGTTAAAGGAAAAAAAGGCCCTTTTAGTTGCTGGTCCTCGTGCAGGTCCAGGAGAGTTAGTCTAAAGGAAGGGATAAATGTCTTGAAACCTGTAGTATGAGTTCAGATCATAGGAAGATGTAATTCAGAAGCAAGTAGGAAGTCCCAGAATCTACTTAAGAAAAGTATGAAATGAGACAAGTGACTATAGGCTAAAGTAAGGTTCATAGAGGAGAAAACCCATGATGATACCATCATTTTGTTCATAGTGATTATCATTAATGGTGCTGTTAGTTTTAGCAGATTCTTGAATTGTTTCTTAATAAACTCTACACTATATTTCTCCCATCAAATGAAGCACTATATTATTTTATTTAACAAATGATTATTTGTTACTAGTGATAGAAGAAACTAAAGGTAATTAAAGTTTTGAAATATCATGACATCATAGAGAATTGGTGTAATGCTGCCACATTCCTATTTGCCTTCATTTAGTTTAGTTAACCCAATGTTGCAACTTCCTGACCCTCCCACCCACATATTGCAGTTAATGCAGTCTACTATGCTATTGGCATGCCATACTTATACTATTAAAGGCTGCAAAGTTCTAAATTGGCAAGACATAAGACAACTTTCTCTTGCAGTATATATATATATATATATATATATATATATATATATATATATATATATATATATATATAATACAACAACATGACTTGCAGAGACATCACATCATGCCTCTGCTGCCCACGATAGCTTGCTTCAAAATGTGTTTTTTCACATTTGAAATACTTATATATCTTTGCTAATAAGATATCTATTTCAGTAAAATGACTTACAAAACAAATATAAATAACTTTATATTTGAATAGATTTTACTTGTAAATATATATAATGGAATTCATTCAACATTGTAGGTATTCTGATAAAAAACTAAAACAGGAAATATGATTTAAACCCATTGGCTGCAGCACCCTTATTTCTGCTCCCCTGCCCCCCCATGATGCAATTTTTCTTCACCCCCTCAAAAATAAAAGCAATGTTTTCCTTTGTTTAGCTGTGGCGATGATTTCAATTTGTAGATCCCTCCAAATCTCAAAGGACACATTAGAATATGGACATACACCAAATATGAGCTGAATTATCTTAATTTAGCTGTGGGGATGATTTTAAGTTGGCATGTAGACCACGTTTCAGCTCTCATGGCTGTTAAACCATGTCTACTTTCCATGGTGACAAATAACGAACTAAAGATTACTGAAATAGCTGCAGATAGGTAACGTATGAATGCCTGACGTCAACATGTGAAAATGGGCATCAGAGATGTTGTGCTTATTAAAGATAACTAATGTATTTTGGAAGGTATGTTGCAGCTAAGAAGTTAAAGATGCTCCAGTTCACGAGTGGGGAGGGGTCTTTTAAAAGCGATAGGTGTATGTCTCTCATGTTTTAGGCTTCCCAAAGTTTCAGGATTGGTTTGAACATTGAGACCATATGGGATAAAAGAATCATGAATATTGCTTGGGATTGTGATTTAATTGAAATGATAGTCCATGATATGTTTTTTGTATACGAGTACAGGTACCTTTCGATTTATGCGGGGGATGCATTCTTGAAGAGGGTGCGTTCAATGAAAATGATGTAAATCAAACTGTATATATACAGGTACCTCTTGTTTTACGCTTGTTCGTTTTACGTGTTTGAATTTACACGCGGTCCAAAATACCCTAAAAAATATACAATTTAGGTACATTTCATCACTTGTATGCGGTATTTCATTGAGGGGCCAACAGATGTCTCACCTGTGTTCCTTTATGTAAGCCAAACAATGTAGGAATGTACACAATTTATTGGTTCCTTGGCAGGGTGAGCTCCTCTCTCCACAGATGTCAAATGTTTACTGAGTCAGTGATGGCGTCGGCATCATGTTTACAATGCTGCACGATTGTAAACATAATGCCGTTGTGTTGCCGCCACATTCAGTATACATTTGGCATGCATGGAGAGAAGAGCTCAGCATTCCTATTTGAATATATACAAGAGTGTATGTGTTTATTTATTGCTCGTTTTATGTTGCTTCTGTTTTCTGTGACCTCTTCAAGAACGCATCTCTCGTGTATATCAAGAGATACCTGCATTCCCAATTGTGAAATGTCATGAAAATCATTTCTCTGTGTGGAAACATGGTCTTGGCTTATTAAATCCAGATATGTAAGTTGTTAACAATGCTGGTATTAATGGGAGGGGAAAAGTTGGGGCTTGATATGCATATCATCTTAGCACATATTGTCAGCTGCTTAATTTCTGTAATCTTTTATGAACATGATCGCACTCACATTTCAAGAAGATCTTTGATTAGACAGCTATACAAAGCTCCTTGCATAATAATAGTTAAATTTCCATATTCTCTAAAGACAAACATCTTATCCAAATGGTAGTCACTCCTTGTCCCTCATCATCAAGTTTTACCATCCTCATAACATTCTAATTCAGTATTAAAACTACAGTGCATCATATTTTGCTTCTCTGCTCATTGGTCTATTCTCTGTTAGTTTCTTAATTATTGTCTTTTCTTGAATATTAAATTTGTGTTTATTCTTGTTATCTTGGTAAGCTTCAAACTATATCCGACCTGCAAATATGTAGGATCTTTTATATTGCATTATTTATCTCAATATAGAACTTTTTTCTTTTGTTTTAGTCTTGAGATTCTCCATATGATGGCTTACCTAAATATTCTTCCTGTATTTGCATGATATAGATTCATAACTTTTCCTGGATATTTCAAAGAAGGCCTTAAGCTCAGGCAGTTTGATAGTTTCTACCTCTCATGAAGACATATATACTTAGTCACAAATGTGGTGTTTAGTCTTGATTAACTGTTCTATACTCTTCCAGTCCTCCACATAACTTGTTTGTTTACTCTCGCCAGTACTAAATATCCAGTCAGGAATATCAAAGAAGTCTCTAAGAAGTAATTAAATCAAGGTACCACTGTATTTTCTAGTGATTTTTTTGTTTGTATTTTTTCATATACATACAATTATTTGTCATAGTGGTTTAGACAATGATTTATGCTTTTTCTAAATATAAATCAAGTGGACTTTATTCTTAAATCTTTATATGTTTGGCTAAGCTTTTTATGTTGCTGTATTGTGACTTACATGTATGATTATTTTCTTTGCTTTTATGAGAAAAGCAAAATGTTTCCATTAAGTACAATTCATCTACCTTCATCAGATTTCAAGAAGTGCTCATTCCCTGCAGGTGAAGATTTTGGTCCCCAATAGCACTGCAGGCATGATCATTGGTAAGGGTGGCACTTACATCAAGCAGATAAAAGAAGAGAGTGGAGCTTATGTTCAGATCTCCCAAAAGGCCAAAGATCAGTCATTGGCAGAACGTTGTATTACTGTCATATGTAAGTTTTGGTGTTTTTATATAATGTGAATTTAATAGTATGCTCTCATCAAACAGACCAGGAGAAGATATAAGATCTCCTTTATGTATAGATGATATTTATTAAATATACAGTATTTATGTGCCTAACATATAGTAATATAGATGTTTCTTGGCTTTGCATCATAAGTTTTTTCTTACTTTTAACTTGAGATTATATTGCTTTGCATGAAGGGTCATAATAATTTAATTTTTAATTAGCATTTTATCATCAGCAGGAGATTTCTAAAAGATTTAAAACTTTAGTTGGCCTCTAGATCCTCTATTTTACCATGATGTAATGCATGCTGAATTGCAGACTCTCATGCAACTTGTGATGGTATTGTCCTTTGAGTTTAGAATAAGTGGTAACCCAGAACAAAGTAATGCCTTTTCAGATTTTTCATTGAACAGTAATGACAAAATCCCAATTCAATTTTACTTTGGTTAAAGTGGCTCTTGGAGTCTTGGTCTAGTTCACAAATCAATTAGATTAAATAGTTAAATTTCTTTTATTATTGTATTCCAGTAGGTAAGTACACATTCTATGAATTCTAATGACATTTCAGACTATTGAATACATATAATTGCACATGTATTCTTGGCTTTGAGTGTTTCATGTTATGAAGTTTACTTATATATGCAGTGGTGCAATACTACACATCACCAATGCTGAGAAGAGAAAATCAAGTTGTCCATATTTCATGAACTACGGTTCATTTTGTATCATGAAAGTTAATGTGCATTTCAATGCAAAACATATCTTTGTTAGTGTGAGTGTTGTTTCTATTAAAGATAGGAAATCTAGTTTGTTGCTACTCGAAGGTTTGTGATAGATGTAATAGATAAGAATTGTTTGTGATTTAGAAGTAGTATTCTGTTTGTTTGCAAGTTTTTATATTCATATGTATTTAATATTGGTCGGATGAAGAATGTTCTGTAGAGCTTCATTGGGATGATATGCAGGGATTAATCTTTGTTTATCTAGTTTGAATGTAAGTGAAAGTAGTTCAATTCATGTTATTTTTTAATTAAGTTTTGAATTTGTTACCTATTAGATAAGGGAATCGTTGATGGTGATTAAGGAAACTGGCATCTTGGTATGTTTTTTTTTTTTTTTTTTTTTTTTTTTTTTTTTTTTTTTTTTTTTTTTTTTTTTTTTTTTTTTTTCAATAATGGAATTTTTATTTTCAAGAGTTGTAAATTGTGCAAACTATCAAACATTTATGTATGAGATTCAAGTGTATGAAATTTAAAACAACATGGCCAGTGTAATAATTATTTTTTCATTCAAAGTTAGATCACATAAGGATAATTAGCTTAGTTTTAAAGACATAATACGTTAGCACCTGGTCATGATAATACTCTAGAAGGATTATTATAATAAGACTGAGACTTTGTTAGGGACTTGGTTTGACCTGTCACTAATGTCTTGTCCTAATAACATCAGTTGGAATGATTGATTGACCTGAGGGTTATGCCAGCTTTCAGGAGAAAGGGATTTTAAGGAGATAAAGCAGTTTGGTCTCTTAGTGCTACCACAAAAGCAATGTGTGATGGGGCAGAGTGCATTCACCACCACCACTACCACCACTCTCCCTTTCTTTCTGTATCTTTCCCTCACACACACACTCCTTTTGCTGTTACTAGCTGAATGTTCTGCCTCATTCATTGAGCTTCATGAGTCCATTACTTCATATTACTTCCATTTTATATCCATTCAGTTCCTTTTATTTTATTTTATTTATTTATTTATTTTTTTTTAGGGGTGAGATCATATTCTAGATTGGATTAATCATTTTCACAACTTACTCCCAAATTGGGTTGTGCCTTGGGTCGTGAAATGGACTAAGAACATAACCTGGACTACCATTGTGCAGCAGTTGTGATTCTGTAAAAACTTCTCAGTGTAAAGAAATTATTTGGCAGCAAGGATTGCTGTCAGTGATCCCATAGGCCATCACTACTGCACAACTTTTTCTCTAGTTGCTTTTCCCAGTAGCAAGTAATGATCATCTTAATTTCAGGGGCAAATAGATTTCTCCTTTCTGTATTACTGAGTTTGGCTTCCATCACTGTATCATTGACAAAGAGAATACCTGCATGGTCTAAGCAATATCTTCAGATGAGTCTCACTTTGTTCAGTGCATCTTATCTTGGTAAATAGTTCTCGAGCTGGTGGTGTTGTGGGACCCTAGCTTGGTTTGGCTGTGGGGAGTGTCAGTCATGGACAAGGTGGATCAAGTTGTAGTAGTCTGTGTGGATTTATGACAAGCACACAATTTATGAGAAGAATGTGCCATTTAGTCCTAGCTTTGACACATTTCATTGCCAAGACTCCGTATGTTAAATAAGCAAAATTTAATATTATTTATACTTTATTATCTTTTAGGATTCTCCTTTAGTGGAGAAACAGTGTGTGTGTGTGTGTGTGTTAGGAATATATGAGTAGTGCTCACTGTGCTGTATGGATTAGCCATTCAGTGTGTGTTGGATGCTTAGGTCATGTGGAGAAGATGGAGCACAGAAAAATAATAAAATCAGATATGCATGGTGAAAGATTAAGAGGAAGACTTGTCTGAAGTGAGAGCTCTAAGAGAGCTGTGAATGAGAGAAGGGTGACTATATTTTTGTATGAGAAAGGTGAGTGGTGAGTGCATGCAGATAATATGATCTCAATGACTTAGAATACTATCATGGAAGTACTTTGCAGAGTTATTCTAGTATGTGCTGTTGGACCTTGCTATGAATGTATGTGGCCAGCTATGTTTTGCATGGGACTATCTCTTTGATGGAGGTCAGTGGGGCTAAGAATGTGAAGGATGTACAGTCATATCTCTACATACGAGTTTAATTCATTCGACAACTGAGCTCGTATCGTGAAATAGCTTGTATGGCGAAAAAGAATTTCCTATTTAAATACATGTAAAACTGAATAATGCATTCCTACACGAGAAACCATGTATTCCTGAAAATGCCCCCATGTCAGGACCTCCATGCAAGTTCAGTTTCACACATCCCATGATTTTCTCATGTTATGTTTTTTCTGGTGAGACATATAGTGTGTTGATTGATGTTCTATGTTTCCTTTGGTAGTGGACAGTTTTCAGATTATGTATGCCTACTTCTCATCCCCAAAGACTTTGGGGGATGGACATGTGTGATATTGGGTTTTTGGGTTATAACATGTAATAATAGGATATGTGTTCCAGCGTGTCGAAAATCACCCCTACAGACTTGGAAAAAAAACTTTTTTTATAGCCTTACGATTCTTCATCACCATCCAAATTGTCGACTTACGACAGATGTACCTTCTCTCTACTCTCTCTTCAAAATATGTAATTTTACCTCCGATGTCAGACTACTCCTCTTTCACTTTGCCTTTTCAACTCCAGCAGTGTCTGCAGAATGTTTTGTGGTCACTATGCATATGTCACTGTGTGTTGTGATAATAATATCCACAAAAAACACACCATAAGGATTTAACTTATGTTCAATGGGAAATGCTGGAAGAGACTAATTGTTGTGGTGGCCCCATGGTATGGTGGCGCTACGGTACAGTGTAAACAAAACACGAGCGGATACCGTATCTATGAATTTTTCTCATCGTAAATAGAATCGAGGGTAGTAATTACCAAATACTGTAACTGTGAATTTACCGGATAAAGAATTGCTGTATAAGGAGGACTCACTGTATATACACAAACACATACATGCATACATATACACTTATGTACATTCAAATAACAATGTACACAATTTTATATGCTTCTTGACGGGGTGAGCTCCTCTCTCCATGGATGTTGAAACAGTTTACTGAGTGAGGTGTTGTCAGCATCAGCATCATGTGTGGTTGTAAGCATGATGCCGATACTGTCACTGACTTGCCACGGCACTCTGTAAACATTAAACACCTGTGGAGAGAGGAGTTCACCCTGTCAAGAAGCCAATAAATTTTGTACATTCCTGTTTTAATATATATATACGTATGTGTGTGTGTGTGTGTGTTTTTTATGTAAGGGGGAAACCGGACATGGGCAACAAAAATAGTGAAAATATAAAAACTAAATTCCCATTCCCCAGGAAGGTCAATATGGTATGCCAAAGTCAGGGATAAATGTCTTTGAACCTCTCTCTTAAATAGTCAAGTCAGGAAGTTGGAAATACAAAGGGAGTACTGGTTAACTCTTGCATGAGAGAGTTGGACAGAATAGGGGTGAGAGGAAGAAAGTCATGTGTGGCAAGGCTGCAGGAGGGGAGGCATGCAGTTAGCAAGATGAATAGAGCAGTTAGCATGAAAATAGTGATAGATGATACCAAAAGATGAAACACTCCGGCAAAGAGAGAGAGGGCTGAAGACAGTCAGTCAGAGGTGAAGAGTTGATGAGATGAAAAGCTTTTGATTCCACCCCATCTAATAAGGTTGTGTGATTGGAACCCTGCTCCCTCCCATACATGTGAAAAGTACTCCATACATGGATGGACAAGGCCCTTGTACAGAGTTAGCTGTTTGGGGATGAGAAAAACTGGTGGAAACACTTCAGAATGCCTAGCTTCATAGAAGCTGTTATAGTAAGAGATGAGATATGAAGTTAACAGTTTAGATTATGAGTAAAGGAAAGACTGAGGATATTCATTGTAGAAGAGGGTGAAAGCTAGGTATCATTAACCCTTAAAGTACGGGAAGCACTAATAGACGCTTAATTCAAGTAGTCACTATGAGCCAGGGAGCATCAATAGATGCAAAGCTTTTCCTGCGTACAATTCAAATTTGTACTGACGGGAAGTGATCGCTGTGAGTTGCCATATATATCAACTGACCACTAAGAGTGTAGAATTTTCAAAGTAAGCTGCATTGGAGCCACAAAAAGCAGTACCTGCCATAAAAACGGCAGATCTGCTGATTCAGCACTATCTGGCACCTTGGGGCTTTTTTCCTCTGCCTGTAAGAGACTTGTTTACCTCCACTATGAAAATGTACATAAATTAGATACTAGGAGTGATATACAATGAGCTTTTAAGTGATGGCTAGGTTAGATAGTAGCCTAATTTAGTGTGAGAGTGGCTGTAATCATTGGCAGATGGTGTAAAATTCAGAACACTCAAGACAGTGGGCATGAGAGCACATTGTGCATGAGACGCAATATCCAGCTTTGGATTGAAAATGAGAACAGAAAAATAGGGTGGCATTATAGGACATAAATAATGCAGGGGTACAGTAGTAATTATATAACACACCACAAACTTGAATTCAAACAATCACTTTGAAAACCTATGTGGGACTGAGAGAGAGAGTTAGCATCTCATGCATGAAGATGCTTGTGACATCATGTCATCTGCAGCTAATCAGGAGGAAGGAGAAACGAAAGCTTGTAACTGACATTGTTATTTTTAAATTATTACCAGTTATACTGTATCATCTTTCTTTTCAATTTTTATAATTTTATATTAACTGACATTGTTAGTTTAAAGTTATTTACCAGTTATACTGTATCATATCTCTTTTCAAATTTTTTATTTAACATTATACGATATTATTTTGAAATTATTTACCAATTAGGGTGAATGTGAGCGTTATTCTGCTAAAAATGGCTTAAGAAATTCACGAAATTGCCGAAATTATGAAAAAAGTATTTCGATAGCAAAATTTGTGACTATGCGGAGCCGTGAATGGTGAACTGCGTGTGGGTGAGGATATACTGTATATAGATTGGGCCTTATTTTGGGTCTTTAACCTCTAAATTATCAGGGACATTCCTCATGGGTGTTTCTCCCAGCCAGGGAAATTTTGATCAGTAAAATTAGGTGATATTGTGTTACCAATATCTCAACTCTCCTTGACCCATTGCTTAAAATATCATTCCTTTAACCTTCAGTATTTCACAAACACAAGTTCTGTAGATGATGTGGTGTATGCACTTTCTCAGCCGCTGTTCAGATGGTTACATGCCCTGTGATGGCCTGGCTGCAACCCAAGCTGGGGTCCCCCAAACCTCCTTTATCTAATAGCCCTTACCAAGTCACTCTTACATGAGTGCCTTAATCTATTATTTTGTAGAGATAGGAGTAATAAGGGAAATAGTACAGTAAAATCCCTCTTATCCTGCATCAACGGGACCGCCGATATGCCGGATATCAGAAGTTGCCAGATACTTGAATAGAAGTGAAATTATGTCCACAATCACCACCCTACACTCATGCATCTTATCATGACAAAGATCAGCTGATTGCCGTGCCGCACGTCGCCACCCGCTCTGCCACCTCACACTCATCAACACACAATACTACTGTACTAACATTCCCTTTAATACTTTCCTCTTATAAATAAGTTGATGGGTTACAAAAATCAAGTATACACTTATTCCACCATATTCCATCATTAGTTGTCTGCTTTCACCTCTCTCTAATCGTCGACAAATGTCTACCTTCTGCTTAAGTGTAAGCACAACACGCTTCCTCTTTTCTACAATTTTAGGCATGATGAAGGCATCAGGCGATAAACAGTGCACACGCGGGACTGAGTCACTGAGTAAACACAGTGCAGTGGGTCGCGGGTGGCGTGAAGCTGTGTGCTCTGGTGGCAAGAGGAAAAAGTATGCCTCGTGCGGGAATTTTAATCAATTTTATGAGTACACATATTGATTTTTTATTGATTTTAAGGCTCGGGGAAAAAATCCTTATGTTCCAATATTCCAATATTCACACACCTTAAGTCTACCCAGTCGCATTTGACAACTCGATGCGCAGCTACTAGATAGCGCCAACAAGCCCAGTGGTCTAGGCCCCGGGGTGATCAGGCCTCCCTGTACATTTTTATTCGGAGTTTATTTCTCCTACCCAGTAGCAGATCACAACTTCTGACTTACACCAGGTACCTAATCACTGCTAGGTGGACAGGGGCAACACACTTGAATAGAAGTCTTGCTCAAATATATATATATATATATATATACACAGTTGTACCTTTTATTGAACTTAATTCGTTCTTTTTTTGGTGTTTGAATTGTGAAAATTCGAGTTACAAAGCAATTTTTACCATTGAAATTAATGTAAAAACATTTAATCCGTTCCAGTTTATTTTAAATAAAAAATACTATACTCAACCCCCAGCTATTGTGAGAAATTGGTCCCTTAACATTGCCGCAATAGCTAAAAATGCAATAGCCATTGTTGAGAAGTAATGGGAAAAAATAAAATTGGTCCTGACCCACCAGAGTGGTAACAGGCCTTAACATATTGGCACTTTGTTTTTCCCTCATCTCATCGTAATTTATAGATATTGTTCACATTTTGAGAGTATAAAGTAAACACCGACATGAAATGCGTAAAACAGGCATAACAAAAGACTTATTTACTTTGGTGTGAAACTCCTGAAGTCCCAATGAAGATTAAACAGGCCTCCCCGGGTCCCCGCCTCCCTCTCATGCACTAAATACGGGAACAGATCGCGTAGTATTCCTCCCCTCCCCCTCACTCCATCCCTATCCACTCCCATTCGATACACAAACAGACCAAGTAGGCCCCCTCCCCTCCTCCCTCCTCCAGCCACTCACCATCCTCTCTTCTCTCTCTCTCTCTCTCTCTCTCTCTCTCTCTCTCTCTCTCTCTCTCTCTCTCTCTCTCTCTCTCATCACGTAAAATATATTCTCGAAGCATCATTTCCAAAAGGAATTATTTCAAGAAAATTATAAATTATTGTACAAACTGCAAATTATTGTATCATCGTAGTTTGCGCAAATGACATTGATGTTAAACAATTCATTCTTCATTGGTTGTTTGAAGTGTTAAATATACGTATCTTCATTAGTAAATAAGTTTGCCCGTGACAAGAGTAAAAGGCCGCATTGACTGGTGTGGTAGGTAGGAAGTGACCAGGGTTGGGGGCTGGAGTGAGCGAGGCAACTAGGGGCCGGAGTGACTTGAAAGTCGTTCACCAGTCGCAATAGAGAGAGGTGTTCACGGCGAAGTCTGCCAACTGGCGGGAGGGTTTGGATTGGGAAGTGTTCAAGTCAAAAGGGTATTCAAATCAAGAGGTACCACTGTATATATATATATATATATATATATATATGTGTGTGTGTGTGTGTGTGTGTGTGTATATATATATATATATATATATATATATATATATATATATATATATATATATATATATATATACACACACACACACACATATATATAGTTTTACCCAACTTCCTCAAGAACGCAACACTAATGTAAGTCAAGAGTTGCCTGTATATGTATTGTTCGATTTATGTTGCTTTAGTTTTTCCTGACTTCAGGAACTAAAGTCACGTAAATCGAGTTACAGGTACCTTTTGTCTTATGCTTGTTTTTTTTACGTGTTTTTTAATTTACGTGTGGTCCAACCCCCGCCCCCCCACAAATTATATAATTTAGGTACGTCTCTTTTCACTTGTATGCGAAATTTCGTTGAGTGGCCAACAGATGTCTCACGTGAGTTTCTTTATGCAACCCAAACAACAAGTTACACAATCACACATGTACATAATATATATATATATATATATATATATATATATATATATATATATATATCAGTGCCATCTCTCATGGCAAAATTCAATGACCTTAATGAGCACAATTCCAGGTATAACTGAGCTCCAAATGACAGTAATATTCATTGCTTCCTATTCGTGATGAGGTTTATTCCTTTTGCTTCACTGGACACTTTGGAGCCATAATATGATAGGCTTGGTTGGTAATTTTCATTACCACCTTGTCACCTAGTATTATATTATAATGAGATTACCTGTGAAGGCTATGATTGGCTAGCTTAACATAAAGTATTTCCCGACACCAGTATTTCTGTTAGCCTAATCGGCAACTGATTATCATTATCGTGCAGGTGGTGAGCCAATGTAAACAAGACACCAAGTCGCCGATACAGAAAACATCCATAATCATCTTGGAGCCAATAAATTTTATACATATTTATCTAATATCTAATATATATATACGTATACACACACACACTTATACACATCTGTGTGTATGTGTGTCTTACAGTAGGACAATGTTTACCACAGGCTTATAGGTTTGTTTTATACCCTTTATATAGGACTACCTTTTGATTTAGAAACTCAAAATTAGCACACCCTTATAAATATGACTCACCACTCTGTCAGTAAACATTCATTTGTGACAAAAGGAGCTCATCCTGTCAAGGAGCCAATAAATTGTGTACATTCCTATTTGAATATATATTAAATTAAGTGTGTGTGCATTTTTGTTTTGCGCCCTCTCGCCACGAACGCATCCCCCGCGTAAATCAAGTGGTACCTGTACTGTATCTGATTTCAATATCGCTTATTCTGGATTTACTATACTGAGGGACTTGATAGTCTGAGGAATGAAACTGTGGTACTGTGGAACTGCACGTTTTGGGGACTGATGGCTTCCCCAGTGTATTGTTTTGAATCCTGGCCACATTCTGAGGGTAGGAAGGGTTTCTGCTTGGGGTAATGGTTCCCAAACAGATAGGCTTTCAGGTAGGAGGTACTCAGTATGTATCTCCTTTAGCCTGTAAAATCATGTGAAAGTCTAAAATACTCAGTGGACTTCAGTTGTGTTTGCATTATTTTGAGATGAATTAACATGCAAGTTCTAGTCAGCAGCATCTGCTCACCGTGCCTCCTCATTTGGCTCTGTACTCCCGTGATGTTGTATGGCATTAAGTCATCTTTATTTGTGTACAATTTTTGTATTGATAGAAAAAAAACGTATAGCTAATACACCAAAACAGTGGTTGTCAAGTGGTGCTTTTTTAAACATATTTTCATAGCTCAGTACTATGGATCTTCCTTCATGGGGAGTGTTCAGCTTAGAGACCAACAAAATATTATAAATATTATTTTTTGTGAAAAGAATATATGTTATAGGCATACACATTTGCTATTATTTAACAAAGTTTTATGGCAAAATGTGCAATAGTTTCCATTTAAAGGTTCTGTATTCAGCCATGTGTGCTTCTTTGTCAGTTTAGTCAGTCTCTTTTTCCAAAAGCTTTTAAAAAGGCAAGATCTTGATATATTTTGGTGAGTTTGATAGGTGAATGTGTGTAGTGGTGCAGGTGGTGGTGTTTGCTTGGGGAAGTTGTTCAAATATGACTAAGATTATGTATTAATGTTAAAGCAAATCGCAAGGCTTGCAAATACAGTCATAACTATCAATCACTATGAAACTCAAATACCTCTTTAGCAAAACCAAAGATAAAGGCAAGGATTATTGTTCAGGTGGCTCTTATGAAGATTTTCCTGTTATTAGGAAGTGAATTGACAGTTGCTAAGATGTAACACAAACTTTAGAACCTATGTAGACTATTATTTTTTACTTTATTTATTGTTATATATATTTGTTTTGGAAAAGCTGAAGTTGTCAGTCATTGTGACCTAGTGATGGTCAATTATTTGTTTTCAGACAGATCATCTGATTTTGTGGCATGATGTAATGAATGACACTATTTTATGTATTTTGTTGTTTGCATGCTTTCTTTTATGATATGTAAATTTGGGGATGTGGGAAATTATGTAACAAAGTTTATTATAGTATGTTTTTATTTAAGCAATTTTTCCTATTATGTTTGATGAGAGCTTACTATTTTGTTTTATAAGATTTAAATTTGTCTTGAAGTATATGAAAAAAAATAATGACATAACCTATTTTGGACATTTTTAAGCATAAAATAACTAGATGATAATCCTTTATCTTAATCCTTCTTCAGCAAATGATGTAGAGAATAGCAAGAGTGCCTGCCTGATGATTCTGGCAAAGATAGTGGAGGACCCTCAGAGTGGCACTTGCCTCAATGTGAGCTATGCCGACATCACTGGCCCAGTGGCTAATCCCAACCCCACTGGCTCTCCTTTCGCCAATTCTCCAGGCGGTCAAAATATGCAGAATGGAAGTTTGGGATCCATGAATAATCCACTCTCTGCAGGTTTGTTGTGATGTTTCGGTTTTGATTATAAATTTTCTTCTTTTGAAGATTGTAATGTTCTTTAAGTTGTCATCAGTTAGGTTTTCTTGGTGATTCTTAACTGTGCAATAGGGTTCTGGCAATCATACCTGTGGTGTGCAATTATTAGCGTAAAGAGAAATTTCACTGCTATAAAAGGGAAGGTTTAATGAAAAATTATAGTATTATTGTAATGAAATAGAGCAGTTTGTCACTTGTAGCCTTTTTTTTTTTTATTGGAGAGGGAAGCTGTCTAAGGGTAACAAAAAATGAAAATAAGGCCCACCAATTTGCCAGTTCCCTTTGAGGTCCACAGAATTAGCAAGAAACACAGGGACAAATGTCTTGAAATCTCCCTCTTAGATAGGGTTGTCATGGGAAGTTGGAAATATAGAAGCAGAGAGGGACTTCCAGAGTTTACTAGAGAAAGGAATGAATGATTGAGAGTACTGCTTAACTCTTGCATTAGAGTATTGGGTGGAATAGGGGGGAGAGGATCCAGAAAACCTTGTGCAACTAGATCCCAAGAGGGGAGGCATACAATTAACAAGATCAATAGAGCAGTTAGCATGAAAATAGTGATAGAAGATAGCAAGAGATGCAACATTCTGGAGGTGAGAGAGAGGCTGAAGACTGTTAGTCAGAGGAGAGGAGTTGATTAGACAAATAGCTTATGATTTTGTTTGTAACTGAAAATTTGTAAAATGAGCATTCATAAATTAAGGGACTAGTGTACTCCATACATGGATGTATGAAGCCCTTGTAAAGAGTTTGCATTTGGGGTTGAGAAAAACTGACAGATGTCTCAGAAGGCTTAACTTCATAGTTATTTCAGCAAGAGATGATATGCAAAATTTCCAGTTTAGATCATAAAGATAGGATAGGACGTAGGATATTCAGCACAGAAGAAGGGAAAAGTTGGGTGTCATTGAAGAAGAGGGAATAATTGTCTGGAAGGTTATGTTGAGTTGATAGATGGAGAACTTGAGTTTTGAGACATTAAACACTACTAAATTTTCTCTGCCCCTATTAGAAATCTTAGAGACATCAGAAGTCAGGCATTCTGTGCCATCCTTGTGTGAACTGTTAACGTCCTGAAGGGTTAGTTGTTTCTGAAAAGACGTGAGAAAGTGTAGGGTGGTATCATCAATATAGCAATGGATAGTGCAAGAAGTTTGGTTTAGATCATGAATAATAGAAAGAGTGGATGACAACAGAACACAGAGGAATGCCACTGTTGCTAGTGAAGCAAGTGTTTCATTGAGCTGGTAGATAGTTATTGTGGTGATGATCAAGCTGATTGATAGTTGTTGTGCTGGGGAGGAGGATGTCTAGATAAAGCTCTAAACACAGTATAGTAATTGACAGTGAGAGATTCACTTATAATTTATAATGTTTTATTTTTATCTGTACAGTAGGTTACTTTAATTTTATGTAACCTAACATGAAGGAAAGGCTTTTTCTGTAAGACAAGGCACAATGAGGTAGGAAACATGTCTCATTCTGAGTTGCCAGATGTCATTTCAAGACATATGGGAACAAAATATAGTCCATCTAGTTTAAAAATTCCTTTTGATCCTGATAGCAGTGATATGCTTATTAGATGGAAAATGAAGAGTCTAACTTGGGCATTTTTGTGTGTTTTCAATGTGTAGCTGGTAATGTTTGGGTATAAGTGGGGTAGGAATAGCAGTGGACCAATAGCACATTGGCTTCACTTTTGTGACGTCATGCTGTCTCATCCCATTTCACTTCCATTTTCATAACGCTTTCTTGGGAACTGCCAAATCTCACCTCGATTGTAGGGAAATGTGGTCTAGTGTGTAGTGAGATAGTCCTGGTACAGCGTACCTCATTGAGTTGTCTTAAGAAAGTTAGTTTAGTATAGTACTTTATGACAATAGAAAATAGGATTTTAGTTCCACAGGATATTTTTAATCTGATTTGAAAGTAGTTATTACTATTCAGAAAGCAGTAATTTCATGCATAATAGTTATCATTTGTTTTCTTTTTCAGTGAGTGGATTAGGAAACCTTCTTGGTGGTGGAGTGAATCTTACTCTAAATCTGAGCTCTGCCTATCCTAATGGTGGTGCTGGAAACCCTGTGGTCACCGCCCAGCTTCTGGAGCATGTGAGATCTATCCTTCGTAGTTCAGGGTTTGCTGACCAATCTAATGCTGAAGTGTGTCAGGCCATCAACACACTAATCAACTATGGCATTATTGGGCTTGGGTTGGGGTTGGGCAACCCATCTGGTCACCAGGGAGGACATGGTGGTCAGGGAGGCCAAGGCCAAGGCAGTATGGGAAACAACCCAATGCTGCCCAATATGAACAATTCGAACAATCCAAATGATTCTTACCATGGATCATCAATGAGCAATGGAAATAATGGCCCTTTTGGGCCCATAGGCACCACAGTAGCTTCAGGCCTTAACTTGGGACAGGGGTTGGGAGGCCCAACCTCTCCTCAACGTCAAGTGGACCGTTTCAGTTCGGAACCTCCCTTTGACCCTTTCCGACGGCAGTCCTCAGAAATGGGAGGTAGTCTGCCCCTGAACAGCAACTCCTTTGGGCTTGGCACCCCTTTGAGGAAGAGCCCCTCTCCTGGAGAACTTCCTCCAGGAGCACCAGATGGTAGCAAGAAGGTGGAGGTGGAAGTTGGGGAGCACATTGTTGGCGCCATTTTGGGTCCTGGAGGAAAGTCTCTGGTGGAGATCCAGCATATCTCCGGCACCACTATCCAAATCTCCAAGAAGGGTAACTATGCTCCTGGTACTCGTAACCGCATTGTCACCATCACAGGTCTACCTTCAGGCATCTCAACAGCGCAGTTTCTCATTGAACAACGCATCTCAGAGGAAGAGGGCAAACGTGCCCGCCAAAATGCAATCATGGGGGTCATGCCTTAGGACATATGCTCATTTTCCATCTCACACATACTTGATTCTACCCTTTTTAGGGGCTTGAAAATACTTGCATACACCATTATATCTCTCCTCCTTTTTAAATTTCTGTAACTGATGTTGATGTTTGAGTATTTTATATAAACATGAACATTTCAAGCTCCATCATCATAGATTTCAGAGGTGCTTTTCAGTGTTCAGTGTGGGGGTATCAGCATCATTACTTTTTTTTCCCTTTTTTTCTTCAAGGCACCTTTATTTTCAGCCTAGGTCACAGAAACTCACTGTTCATAGCATCAAAATTTTTGTGTTCAAATTTCACCTAATTCATTATGCATATTCACTACAGACTTCATAATTGGCCAAGCTCTACTCCTTAGATTTCCCCAGTCACCAACTACTGTCGTTTAGAGGACTCATTTTGTTTAGGAGCAACTGTAAGTATTCTCCATTGTTCAGATTGTTAGCTATTGATTTGTTCAACTTAATATTTTGTTAAGTTTTATTAATTTACCTCAGTATGTAAAGGTTCCTGGTGAAGTGAACCTTCAAGTGGGTGTTGTCTGGGGCTGCAGCATCCTTCACAGGTGGAGGACAGGCTTTCGTACAACTGCCCCTCTCCCCTTGTGCTATTTTTGCCAGATTTTCATAACCAGATCTGCAAAACTATATGCTGCTCAGTTGTATTATATATTTGACATATTTTTAAGTGGATTTATTTTATGTGTGAAAGATTGATTTTTCTGTACAATAACTGAAGCAATTAATATACTTTAAAAATTTAATTTAACAAACATTTGAAGCAGATCTGGCCATGAACACATCACATCCATCTCTCTTCTCTTCAGTCAGAGAACATCCTACATGGTTATTCATATCGAAAGATATGAATGTTTGGCATCTTTGACTCATGTTGAGTTTTTGTATGCTGCTGCTGTCAGGATATCTGCTTAGACAACTATACTGGGGAAGTCTCGTTTTATTAAGGAAAATGTGAGGTCCTAATTCTGAAGTAATTAGCATTTCATGTCCCTCTTGGAGAGATTATTGTAGGTGGGGTGGGCAGTATCTGTTGTTTGAAAAGGGAAAGCAGTTATAGCCTTATAGCTGTGCATATGATCTTAATGGAGAATCTTCTTTTGGGCTAGCTAATACACTTTCAATATGAGTGTGTTGTATGCAAATAGAATTTTCCCTTGGTACAAACTTTATAGATATTATTTTAAAAAAGCTAGTTTAAAGGAAAGAATTTCAGTGCTAGATTAAATTTTCATTCATATTGTCTCAAAGTTTAGAATCAAAATTTCCAAGTTTCTCAACCAGGGGATAGGCAGAAACAGTCATACATCTTTCTTCATTAAATATCATTGCTCTATAAACATGTAAAAATTGGCAATAAATGTGTATCCATCAGTGGCCATGACTTTCCATAACAGCCTATCAATCAGTTTCACCGCACCAAACTGACATCCCAGCGCCCTGAATGTCTGCAAGAAGCATGTGACCTTCAGGGCGCAGGTATCCAATCCTTCATCCCGCATTCTAAGTCACGCCTCACAACACGGGAAGCACCACTAGATGACCTACTAAGTCAGTTTGTTGCGGCTTACTTGTAACATGACGACCTACATTGACCTGATCTGAAATGTCTTTGGAGGCGTGTCACAGTAAGTAGAGTAATCATCCCTCTTGGAATTAAGCTTGTCGACAACTGACTCAAGTCATGAGGTGCTCAACACAGTCATGAAGGGCATGTGGGATACTGGTGATCACTTCTCACCACCATCCCAACTACTTGGTTGGGGGAATTCACTCATTAGCTGTAGTGCTACTCATGTTTCGTCATTGACATAATGTTGACATATATGATCATAATGTATCAATTTCTTAGATGGTACTGAGTAATGAGTCTCTTTTCTCTCCCATTTCCATAATATAGATAATGGGTGACCCCAATGTCATGAATGATGAGTAAGCTGGTGTGTATGTGTGGAGCTGACAGTGCCAGGCTGTGGTGGTGGCGGCTGCAGGAGGTGGGAGAGGCTCTCCACGCAGGTTCATCACCCCTCCACGCAGGTAGTGACTCTGGCTCACACCACCCTCCACTACCCTGCTCTCACTCCACCCTTGCCTCATATCCTCCTTACCCAGTCTTGCCATAATGCCTGGGAGAGAAGTCTGATTAGCAGGTGTCAGTTTGAATTTTCATCATATTTTCAAATGTTGTTCATATGAAAAATATATCAATATATAGTTCAGAAAACAAGAACTATGTTTATTTGTATAAATGGATTGTTAGAAAAAATACTTACCTTCTACGTGAAAATGCATTTCTCAAAGCTCTTCCCTTCTTTATAAAATTGTCTGTGCCTGTCTATCAATATATCTCTATCTATTGTGTGTGACACACACACAAACACACACACACACACACACACACACACAGTGTCCCACAAGTTAAGCTACATACTTTGGGATTTGATAGATAAGCAATTCTAAAATTTTAAAATTCTCCAGACCTATGCTGTTTTGTTCTATTTTGTGAGGCTATAACATGCAAGTTGTGCATTGCACGAGCTGGTCCCCGGTGTGCCTCAACACCCTTCCTTCCCTCCTTGGCTTACTATGTATTTTATAAGGCACCATGTGTCATTGTCGTAATTTTTTGTGTACAATATACAGTCAAAGCCTTACAGGAAATGGTTAGCAGATGGATTAAATTTTTTGGTGTGTCAGTGAAGAGAATGCATTGGTAACAGCAATATAGTTGTTGTTGAGCTACTTTTAAACATACATACATGACTACTCACCAGCTTCAAATCAATTGTCTGATTTTCTTGCCACTCATGTAAATATTCCTTTAGATCATACGTTTTTTCCTAGATGACAAATTTTGTTATATTCCATAAGTTTTGCCCCCTTTATGTAATTGTGTTTGCCCTTGTATTGATAGTGGGGCTTCTTATTATCATATGGATGATACCGTCTTGAGCTGCTCTAATACATGAAACTGCTGCCTTTAGTACTGAGGAAACACCATTTTTCACAAAAATGCTGAAAGTAGAATATTGTGACATCTTCATGTCTTCTGTCTAGATACTGCATTAATATTGTGCTACTCCTGCTTGGGCATTCCCATCACAATGAATATCATGTGATTCATGAATATCATTACATGTATTTCATGACTGAATACTTAATAATGTTATTGCTGGATGCTGATCCACCCATTGAAGAAACTACATCCTCCATTGACGATGTCAAAGGCTGTGGCAAAATTGAGGAGTGGAAAGGCAGCTGGCATCTGTAACATCAGTGTAGAACTGCTCAAAGCTGTGGGTGAAGCCATGATCCATGGGTCGCATGATGTCTTGACTGCTGTATGGCATTCAGGTACCATTCCTGACTGGAAGAAGGGGTTGGTTATCCCTATCTGGAAGGGGAAAGGGGACTGTCAAGACTGCAACAACAATTGCGGAATAACACTGCTCAGCGTACCAAGCAAGATATTTGCCCATTTGCTGCTAATGCAGATCCGCAGTCACCTGCTGAAGCACCAGAGACCTGAACAGTCTGGGTTCACGCCTGGTAAGTCAACAACTGACCGTATCCTAGCGCTTCGCGTACTGGTGGAGCATCAAAGTGAGTTTCGACAGGGAATGCTTGCAGCCTATGTCGATCTCAAGAAGGCATTTGACTCAGTGCATTAAGAGACACTGGGACCTTCTGTGTCTCCATGGGATTCCTGCAAGGATTATTGGTTTATTAACTGGCCTGTACTCCAGGACTGTAAGTGCTGTGAAGTGTGGAGGAGGTGTGTCCAGCTTCTTTCCTGTGATTATGGGTGTGAGGCAGGGATGCATGCTTGCTCCAACACTTTTTAACACATGCATGGACTGGATACTAGGCAGAGTTGTAGAACAAAGTCATTGTGGAGCATCGGTCAGCAACACTGAGATTACAGATCTTGTTTGTGCTGATGATGCAGCAATCTTCGCTGAGTCACTGGAAGTTCTGGTAATAGCTCTAGAGGTACCGCACGAGGAGGTGAAGCCCTTGGGACTTAAGATTTCCTGGGCCAAGACCAAGGTCCAGGTGTTTGGAGGCATACTGGATGAAACAGTACAGTCTGTCCATGCGTGTGGCGAGGACATTGAGATCTTGAAAAACTTCACATACCTTGGTAGTGTAGTTCATAACGATGGTGGGTCGAGCCAAGAAGTCACACGGCGGATTGGACTGGCCCACAGCGTTATGGATTCACTCGACACGAGTATTTGGCGTTGTCGATACCTGTGCAGACGGACAAAGATTTGGATCTTCAAGTCGCTGGTGATCCCTGTCGTACTCTATGGTTGAGACATGGACACTGAACACTGAGCTGAAGAGGCAAATTGATGTCTTTGGTACTAGATGCCTTTGCAGGATCATGGGATATTGCTGATATTACATTGTGTCAAATCAGCGATTGTTCCAGGAGACCGATTTGAGGCCTATTACTAGCATAGTTTGTCAACACCAACTGCGGCTTTATGGGCATGTGGCCTGCTACCTTGAAGCCGATCCAGCTTATCGGGTTGTTTCGGATAGGATGATTGATTGGAGGAGGCCAAGGGGACACCCACAGAACTCTTGGCTGTGGCAAGTTGATGCCTCCTGCTGGGAGTCACTCAGTATGGGAAGGGAGCCTGTATGGAGATTCGCAAGATGTGACTGCCTGGGGTGGCATCATAGGATAGGTGAGGCAACGCGCACCCCGGTGCATGTTCCCCATGATTGATTGATTGATATATGTATACACACACACACACCAAATGTGAAAAAGAATATAAGGAAATTAGAAAGGATCCAAAGAGTAGCCACAAAAAGGGTACCAGAATTAAGGGAGTTAACATACAAAGACAGATTAAAGGAAATGGGACTGCCAACTCTACAAGATAGAAGAGAAAGAGGAAATCTAATAACTCTATGTAAGATAGTAAATGGTATTGAAAAGGTGGACAAGCAAAACCTGATGATAGAAGAAGGAACTAGACAGATGAGAGGACACTCAAGAAAGATCAGAAAGAGTCGGTGTCTAAAGGACACAAAAAATACAGTTTTCCTCTTAGAATTGTGGACACTTGGAATGGTTTAAAAGAGGAGGTTGTTTCAGCAACCAATATGCATAAATTCAAGGAAATGTCGGATATATAGATATATGGAGACAGGACACTATGAACCCCGCTCGAATCTTGTATAATACAACTAGGTAAATACTTACACACACACATACACACACACACACACACACCCCTGTCTGCCCATGGTATCAACAAAGATTTGTGGCAGTTGTTGAGTGAAGGATGATAGCTCACCTAATTGTGTTCATTGGCATTATTACTGTGACGTCGTGAGAAAAGGCAGCCAATCATATAGCGGCATTACTCCAGAGCTGAGGAAATCATATGAAATTGTACACAAACTTTGATACAGCATCATATGCCCACAGCTACTGCACACCACAGTCAGCACTCCTCATAGTACTTTCATCATGGCAAGCCGATCCCATAATATAACAAGGAGACAATGATTCCCTGATAATGAAACCTTAACCCTGGTGGAAGTGGTGTAGTGTCAGAGTGATGATATCAGGCAGAATATCACTATCATTCGGTGCCATGGAGTCAAAGGGATCCTCATGACAATATCATATATAGATACAAAGATGATATCCATTATGAAACTCAGTAGAGGAACAGAAACACAAATATTGCTTTGAAAGCAAAACACATAAACTTGCATATTAATTTCTCGTGAAATAAAGCAGTATGTATGTAGATTATTTTCAACTTGGAATTACTTCAAGTATCAAATCCTGAAGTATGTACTTTAACTTGTGGTACTTGACAAAATAGTACGGTCATTGGATCGGGTGAACCTACTAATATGTCTAAAATAAAGCCGTTATATTTTGATAACCCTTGAAGGGACATAATAGTGTGATTACAGCTACATCACATAGTGGGTGGAGCGTACAGTGAAAGGGCCATTAACAGCTCAGTCTGTCTCTGGCTTTAGTGCCAGATGAATTAGATATCTTGCTACTCCAAGCAGGCGCACCACTTTTTGCATAATTTTATAGTGTTTCTGAGGTAGATATGGGAAAGAACACTCATTTTACATCTGAAACCATTGTACAGATAGTGCCCTCCAAACAAAAGAAATAATGGATTTATGGTGTTAGTCACACATAAGTGTGGGCAGCGGCCTCTGTATCTCAGGCCCTTGATGCAGCAATTCATGGTTCTCACAGATACCTCCCCAAACACTCTGTTGATATCTTTTTTTTTATTTTTCTTGTGATACAAGAATTTTTCTCTACCTCTTTTGACTATGGTATCAGCACACTTGTCAGCCTTTTTATTACATCCAGGTCTGTGGTTGTATGTGGGAGTGTCATTGCTACGTTTAGCTTTAAACTCTTACCCACTTCTTCACTGATGTGCAACTAGCACCCATTAAATCTATTATATCCTTAGTTTGGTGACCCGTTACATGTAATGCCGCTATCTGGGCAAGTTTCGGACGTAAAATGAGTGTTCTTACCCATATTTACCTCAGAAACATGTAAGATTATGCTAAAAGTGAGCACACCTGAATGGAGTGGCAAGGACTATAATTTGTGTCACCAAAAGCCAGAGAGAGACTGAGCTGTTATTGGTCCTTTCATGGTGAGCTACACCCACCATGTGATGTAGCTGCAGTCACTTTATTATGCTACTCTATGGGTTATCCAAATTTAACAGGGTATATATATATATATATATATATATATATATATATATATATATATATATATATATATATATATATAACATAATATAATATAATATATAATAGATATATATTATATATAGATATATATATAATAGATAGATAGATAGATATGAATATGAATATAAACATAAATAAGAGCATATAATGTATGAGGCACCTTGAGTCTACTAGTCTAGAGCTAGACATAAGCGCTTGTAAGTGAGAATGAAAAGAAATCATCACGAGTTTGCAGTATTCAGAATACAGTATCTCTTCAATGAATTGAGGTATGAAGACAAAATATTGATGTAAGTGGTTAAAACCAGCATAGTAAAATTAAAGCATTTCATAAGAAAGGGATGACAGTATTTTCTTCTGATTTTTAATTAAATATCACACAAGCACAATGAATTGGGTAAATTCTGCTATTCTATCTTATTATTTCATTTTCTTGTACTCCAATAGGATTTAGAACTATGAATAAAGATATTGTTTAATGGTTTTATGAATTTCATTGAGCAAAAAATATAAGTGACTCATGAGACAGATTCTTAATGTGGTGCTACCTACACTTATGAGGAGAGAAAACTTCTTTCCAGCATTAGTTTCGGATGGCCTTGTCCCAGATATGACAAGAAGGTTCCATAGATAATTTCACTAGGATGGATGTTTACTGTATTACTTGCTCCATTTTGACATTCTTCATATCTTCCTTCATAGATGGATAGGGAAAAATCTAGGAATTAAAATATTTTGGTAAGAAAGCTGAACTTGATATTTTTTCTACAGTGACACTTTTGTTTAGTTTCTTTCCATGTCCTCTTGTGTCTCTGGTATCCCTAATTAGTAAGTCTTCTTTCTCTAGTTTTTTCAGTCCTTTCATTACTCTGTGCACTGCTTTTAAATCCCCTTTTTCTCTCCTCCGTTCTAATGTCGTAAGGCCCAGTATTCATAGCCTTTCTGCATATGATAGCTCACATAAACTTGGAGGAAGCTTTGTTGCTGCCCTCTATATTCTTTCTAGTCTCCTTATGTTTTTTAACTCATTGACCATATTGTATTCTAATCTAGGGCATATTAGGATTGTTATCAGTTTTTTTCATATCTTCATCTATATGAGTGAATGCCACTGCTATGTTCCTCAGAAGATCATAGATATTTACCATTATTCTATCTATGTGGTTTTCTTGTGACAGATACCCTCAATAGTTACTCCTAGGTCTTTTGCTTCTGTCTTTTTAATTTCTTTATTCCTCATTATGTAAACTCTCTTCAGCCTCCTTGTGCACCTTCAAAATTCTAATATGCTGCACTTTTTTTTTATATTAAACGCAATTTTCTGTCTTATTGTAGTGCCTCACAATCTTGTTTTCTCTTCACCCTTCGCACTGATTCAGCATCGTTGGGAAACAAATTGATGCAATTCTTTATTTTCAGATATATCGTTCACATAGACTGGAAACATTATTGATGCTAATATCGATCCCTTGGTAACTCAATGTAAGACTTTTCCAAGATGATTTTTTGTCTAATTATTGTTCCCATTTCGCTCTTTTCCAAAAAGTCAGTCATCTATTATTTTTGTTCAAGTTTCCACAGCAGCCTTTTGTGAGGAAGCTTGTCAAATGCCATCTTTAAATCCAAGTAGATGCAGTTTACTTAGCCATTCCTTTCTTGCACTATGTCTATTACCCTTGAGTAGAAGCTTACTAAATTTGTAGCACATGATCTTCCTCTTTTGAAACCATACTGTTTATCTGTCAACACACCTTTCTCCTTCACATATTCCATGCATCTACATATATTTTATTATTCTTTCACATAATTATACTATTACACTGGTTAGTGACACTGGTGTATAGCTCAATGGATCCTCTTTTCTTCCTCCTTTGAATATTGGTTCAATCAATATCAGCTCTTTTTCCAGTCTATTGGTACTTCACCCTTGGTTAAGGAACCCACAATAACATTGTGGACTTTGTCTGCTAACTGGTAACTGCATTTCTTTATAAACCAGTTTTAACACTTCATCAGGACTCGAGGCTTTCCTTACATCTTGTTCTTCCATTATTTTCCTGACTTCTAGTGACGCAGATTTTCTGAACATAATTTATTTCCATGTTTGACATTGAGAGTCACTTTCTCTTGTAAAGAATGACTGGAAGCAGTTGTTCACTCTTATCATCTCTTCTGGGACTCTATACAGTTCACTGTTGAATTTTAGTTTGCTCATTTCTTCTTTATTTTCCAGCTTACCATCTATGTATCTATAACAGGATTTAAGCTGGTCCTTACATTTCTCCACTAGATCCTTCTCGTAGTTTTCTGCTTCATTCTCCGAATCTTGACATTTAATTTCTTTTCTGTCCATAGTCCATCCAAAGATTATATCTTCTATTTCTTCTCCATCTATACCCAGCTTTTTTTTTTTCTTTCCATCCTTGTTAGTTCATATCTTCTGTTAAACTACTCCCTCTGTCTAGACTTGTTTATTTTATTGATTAACATTTTTCTTTATTCTTTCATTTTACTTTTCTATTAGAATTCTCCACTTGTCATTGGTTTTCTTCATTTTATAAAAGTTAATACATTCTGCTTGCTTGAAGTATTTCTTTCATTCTACAAAATTAACTTCACTGTATTTATATTTTCCATCTTTATAATCATAATTTCTTGTCTCTTGAGGTATGCCCTTCGGCCTTAATTTGAGTAATACATGATCATTCTTCTCAAGTGTTCTCTTGTATTCTGAATTTTCAAGTATCTCTGGTTCTTTGGTAAACATGAACATAAAGGTTCTTTATTTCCTTGATATCTTGTGTTACCTCTTGCCCATTCAATAGCTTATGTTCCCAGGATTTTTCTCCTTCATTTATCAAATCCTCCCAAGATATCTTTACAGTTGAAGTCTCTTATGACTGTTATGTATTTATTCTTCTCAACTAATCCCTGTAAACACTCTCTAGCATCATTTAACATTTCTGTATTCTTCACTACCCCATGCCCAACTTGCATAACTTTTTCTTTTAAACCAAAGACAAGACATTTCTTTTTTACTGTACCTGTAACCAAATTGTCTTTCCTTATTCACCTTAAGTACAGTTTAATTTTCACTGATCTTCACTTTATCTTCAATTGTCTTCCATTTTTTTTTCACTGATGCAAATTTTGTTCCTCAAGTCATCATTGTTTTTCCTAAAAAAAATTTAGTATTTGCTTTCATAACTTTATTATCATTTTCCACTGTTCTTTAGTCTGACCTTCAACTCTCAAACCACTTCATTTAGTTGTATAACTCACCTCTTCAAAAAACTTTTCCTTGTTGAACATTCAACATATCTATCCTCATATGTGAAACCTGAGAAGTCATGCCTTGTTGATTCAACTTTGCCGTGCTCTCTCTCTCTCTCTCTCTCTCTCTCTCTCTCTCTCTCTCTCTCTCTCTCTCTCTCTCTCTCTCTCTCTCTCTCTCTCTCTCTCTCTCTCTCCATAGTTTTTGATGCTTGTAAATTGGGAATCTGAATGAATTATGATTGCTCATGGTGCATCTGCTGAAGTAGGAGTTAATGTGCAATATTTTTCATCAATATGAAGTCATATGCCAATATACTTTGATAAATCAATTAGTCCTTCAGACACTTGGGATGGTTTCCTTGTTGTGAGTTGCAGGGCATTCAGTGTTGCTAAATCCAGTTTTAGAACATGTACTATTTTTTATCTTTTTTCTCTCCTTTCATAGCTGCAGTCATATTCTCAAAGCTACTTGCATTATACTCAGACCTCAAAGGAATGTTGGGCAGTTTTTTCAGCAGATAAGTGCAACAGGAACTTGTGAAAAGAATGTGTTCTTCCCACCTCCAAGGTTTGATATCTTTCAGTGCTTCATTTTCTACCTTGTTCCAAGCAGCTCCTTTGGCTGTTATACCTCAAACTGTACACTTTGCTGCCACTGTCATATCAGTGATGCCACCTTCAAGCCACACCATCAGCAGTGCCACTGTTTAGAGCAACACCATCAGTAATGCTGCTTATTACCTTAGAGCCACATCTTGTTTCAAGACTATCATCCTGTGTTCTTGATGACATTGAAGATTATCAACACATTGTACTTCTTTAAAGTACAATGCTTTGTTATTAGATTCCTTGCCAAAAAAAAACATGCTAAGAATAAGGCCTCTTCTCAAAGACAAGACCATGTCTTGTATTCCAACACTCGCAATAAATATCAATACAGCTCCACCACACACACACACACACACACACCTAAAATCCACAGGGCATAACATACAATACATTCATGTCATTCAAGGAACACATTTATTCATAGAAATTCATTACAGTACAGTAATGTTTATTGTTAGGGAGTATATTGTTGTGCAGCGAAGCTGCACGCAGTGATTGCTGTGTCTACTTCCACCCTTTGCCACTATAGTAACTGTTCATCAGGCACCTCGTTTAAATTTGCACAGTGACCTAATTTTGACTATAAATTATTATTTCTCACCCCTCCCTAGAAATTTGGACTATTTGGAAATTTGGATCACCAGTGAGAAATCCAAGATACAAGCTGCCAATTGGTCAATTTATCATTTCAATTTGCAATTAAATCAGAGTTGCAAGGTAGCTCCAGTCATGCCATTGCTAGTCAGGGAAACTAATGCCACATCCACCCAACATCTCTCATCCAACATGTTCAATATACTCTCTCTCTCTCTCTCTCTCTCTCTCTCTCTCTCTCTCTCTCTCTCTCTCTCTCTCTCTCTCTCTCTCTCTCTCTCTCTCTCTCTCTCCCCATGCTGTGTTAGCATTTTGTGTATTTTATGCAATTATTTAGCCAAATTTCTTTTGTTTGCCCATAGGTCCTAATTTTATCTTCTCCATTCTCCACCTTTACGTCTTCTCCATGCTCCACCTTTACATCTTCTCCATTGTCCACTTTTACCAACTTTTTCCATTACCTAAAGTTGTCTGGCTTCCAAGATAATAAAACTTTTTTTTTCACATTTTCTTTTCACTTATACCACACAGGATGGAATCAAAAGCATTCTGTCTCTTCAGCTCCTCTCCTCTGATTGTATTGAGCCTCTTACCAATGCAGTGTTGCATCTCTTTTTGTTTTCTACTACTATTTTCATGCCCATTGCTCTTAATCAGCTAATGGCATGCTTCCCTTCTTTCTATGGCATCATTCATTATTCTCAGTCGTTATCCTTTTCTCTGGTAAACTGCAACTCCAAGCCTGGTTCTTTATTTCCTCTTTCCTTAGATATGAATTTTATGATCTCTTAGGGAATTGGCACTCAAATGGATCTTTTTATGGTCATACTAATTTCTGTTGAATTTTATGATCTCTTAGGGAATTGGCACTCAAATGGATCTTTTTATGGTCATACTAATTTCTGTTATCCTTTACATAATTTATTAGAAAAAAAAAAAAAAAAAAA
>CM035197.1:6145004-6177504 GCA_020233015.1 Callinectes sapidus
GATACCCTTTACTGCTACTTTTGGTCCAGTACAACCCCTTTTTCAAGAAATTTAACTTGTTGAGTATTTATAGCTTTTCCTTTTTTCAGTGATGATAATTGATCTAATTATTGATCACTCTATTATTTATGTAGAGCAGTGAATGAAAGAGGAAACTGCATTTTATTTAAAAAGAAGGGACAGGTCTTGTATCCACCTATGGATAAAACAAGGTAAGACAAGTGTAATATAGTCTTCTTTCTAGATACTACCCAGTATATTGTAATAGGCTCAAAAAACATTGAATATTGTCACTTATGTATCATACTATAATGCCATTATTTTGCAATGAGAGGATTATCCTTTTTTATCAAGTTTTTTTACAGCTAGAGGTTGAACCTCCTAAATCCAGCAACTTCTGGACTTAGGCTTGCTGGATCATGAATTGAATAGTTCAGGACTACAGGTGGTCCTTAAAATATCACAGAATACTGGCCCTCATATTCTACAAACCATCATAGCTAGTGACATTGGTCTTAGCTGGCAAAATGGTACATTTTAGACACTGGCTGGCTATAAACTTGTTCATCCTGTTTTAGTGCTGCCTCTGACTTGCTCTGTCAATATGATAGCATGGTTATACATGCCATAACATGCTGTGAAATTGTTTTTATTATGAATCTAACCATAAATATCAGTAACAATAAGTAAATAATGTCCTTCTTTTATTCAATAAAGTATTATTATAAATAACTGCCAGGAGGGGTACGATCAATTTTCCCAAACAACTAAACAATGCTTGGTATGGTTTGTATGTGTCAGGCTGTTAGCCAAAATCTTCTATACATGTTGGTTTTGTTTTGTATACACTATCTGACTGTTCCCAAAAGTAGTAATATGACGTTAAAACCATTTAAATCCAAGAAAATTATGTCAAGAACGTGTTTCATTCTATTGTTTAAAATTGACATATTGTGACTGTGTTCTAGTGGCCACTGACTTCTGACAATGAAGACTAATAGCCATGAATTCCATGAGATCTGACAATAACTATGCATGTGTGGTGACTACACATTATATGCAGAATATTGCTCCCACTCCAAAACAGCACAGCACCATTGTGCTCTAGCTGCTGTCCAATGATCTAAAATTATGCCAGGAAATGTAAATAATTTTAGCACATTTAAATTGCCAGATTAACCCGCACAGTGTCAAAACAAGTTTTCCCTGTATGCTTTTTTCTCTTTTTCTCTTTTCCCAGTATGCTTTTTTCTCTTTTTCTCTTTTCCCTGTATGCTTTTTTCTCTTTTTCTTTTTTTAGGCAGGTCTATGGGAATGAAAACCAAAAAGCCATATAATAGGGTCACAAATGCTCAGAAATTGGATTCAATTGTAAAAGACAAAAAATAATCACAACTTTGCACTATCAATCATATGTACACCATTGTCACCATTATCCTCATCACTTTCACTGTCATTATGACCATTGCCATCTCCAATATTGAGCTCGGAGAGTTATCTCCTCTTGCATTGCCTCTCGCCCTTTCCCAGAATCAGAAGATTCAGTCTCACTTACAAGACCTATAAATCTCATCTTCATTGAATCTGATGAGGATAGGGACACACCACTATCCTCTTCACTCACTAATGTTGACACTATTATCGTCAAGTGTATGATCAATCTCATTCTTATCAAGACTGGAGCAATGCATGTTTGACATGTTGATTTATCACAGGTCACTCACTTTCTCTGGGTCATTGTGGTGATGGTGGTAAAATGACGCATGAGAATCAGGCCTGGGATGGGACACTGACCTCTGTATGGGAGCAGTTAAGCTGTGAATAGCTCAGCGTATATGTACGCCATTGAGGTGTAGTGTACATGTACCTCATTGACACTGTACAGGTTAATGGAATTGCCAAATCATTGAATTCTGGATTTGGGAAGTTGGACCTCAGTTGTATATCAATTAAATATACTGTTCTAGGATTTTGTAATGCCTGTTATTTCAATTGAATATAATCTTTTAGAATTCTTTAAAGCTAAAGTTTACATTTGTTTAATATCTTAAAGAATGACTCATCACCATAAAAATGTACAATTTCCCATATTTATGAATACAGTGGATTTTTGGTCCTTGAACACAATGCATTCCAGTAGACTGCTTCAAGACCAAATTGGTCAAGATCTGAAATTATTTTCCCCATGAGAAATAATGTGAGTTATTTTAATCCATTCCAAGACTTCAGATTCTTACCTAAGTAAGTAAAATGTGAACTATTTTTTCTTTTTGTGTAAGAGGAGAAACCTGGCCAAGGACAGCAAAGACAATGAAAAAAAAAGAATAAAGAATAATTTTCCACTCCCTTTATAGGTCTGAAAGAATTAACCAAAAGATGGACAAATGTCTTGAAACTCCCTCCCAAATCAAGTCACATCATAAGAAGATAAAAATATAGAAGCAGATAGGGAGTTTCAGAGTTTATCTTTTGGTGGTGAGTTTTACAATGGACATAGATGGTAATGAGGGAGCACAAACATTGCAGTCCTAGCTAGTTTTTATTTCAGTGACAGTCTTCATTTATATATTAAAAAGATCCTTTGGCAATATTGATTGCTTTGATAGCATCTTTATTTTTTAATTATGGTACTAATGGTCGATTTACCCTTTGTAACCACCTGATCTGAAACAGACACACAACCAATTCTTCTTGACCTCTGATAGCCAACAGCAGCCTGTTGAGGTCTGGTTTTTTATCAACCTCTGATGATATAATTTACTGAAGTCTTTTATTGGAGTCCAAATTGTATAACATCCAAGGAATTCGAGGTCCATGGGGTCTATTGTACTATCATAATGTATTAAATTGATGAAAGATATAAAAAATAAATAAATGGAGCACTTTTGCTCACTATTTACTCGTATTCTTGTGTTCTTTTCATTTACAAAGTATGTTTTATGGTTAAATTGACATCCTGTAAGGGTAGGATTAACCCCTTCAGTACTGGGACACATTTTTACCATGAGTTTTAGGTGTAATTAGACAATTTTATTGATACTAGGGAGAGTCCTGTCGAGGTCAGAACATTAATGCCCCAAACCTGTACTATTTTAATCCCCACATGATTTTCTGGAGCTGTATAAAATCAACAAATAAACAAAAAATATGGAAATGCATCCTTAAACTCCATTACCCCCTAAGAACTTTACTTTTCCTCCCTATTGTGGAATTACCTGTTACCTTTGGTAATATCTCCTGTTTCAAGCTTTTGAGTGCAAACTTTTCTTGCTTTTCTGATTTGTTATTGCTTTTTAGATATAGAATAATCTTGATTCTCAATCATAGTTGGGATCAAAAATGCTAATTGAGATTTGAAATATCAAGATGTGAAGTTAATTTATTATGGGGAAAACTCCAAGTGGGACCAAAGCCTTTCCAACTAAACTATATCAATTACACTAATCTTCTAACTTACACCCAAGGTATCACACAATACAGTGTATATAGTAAAAGTCCAAGTCATAAAACTATCCTAGTTTTCAATTAGTCATAGGGGGCATATGGCAGGGGATGCATCACCTTGCCTACTCTATGGCACCACTCCTGGTAGTCAGTCATACCTCACAAGTCTCCATGCTGGCTCCCTACCCTTACCAATTAACTCCCAGTGAGAGACATTGACTTGTCGCAACTGTGAATCCTATGGGTGCCCTGTTGGCCTCCTCCATGCTGGTTTATTCCTTTCAGAGACAACCCAACAAGCAGAATTGGCTTCTGGATAACATACCACATGCCCATACAGCCACAGTTGGCAGACTATGTTGGTAATGGGCCTTGAATCAGTCTTGTGGAGCAATCATTGATTTGACACAAAGTCATACCAGCAGTATCCCATGATCCTGCAAAGGCATCTAGTACCAAAGACTTCAATTCACCACTTCAGGTCGGTGTTCAGTGTCCATGTCTCACAGGCATAGAATAAGACGGGGATCACCAGTGACTTGAAGATCCAAATCTTTGTCCACCTTTACAGGTACCAACAACTCCAAATACTTGTGCTGAACGAGTCCATAATGCTGTGGGCCAGGCCATCTACTAGTAGTATGGCAAGTCTCACGAATCACAAGATTTCGCAAAATGTTTGTTTGGGTCACTATATTTGCCATCACAGTTGATCGCTTCACAGAGACACCTCACTTATTTCAGGACAGCTAATTATGTATGATATGCATCATGACAAAGATCAGCATATACCAAAATCTGCCATCAGTTAGACGCTGCTACTATAGCAACAAAAATCCTTTGTTCATTCCAGTTGAAAGGTGCATTAAAGCATTTGATGCAGGTTTCATACTGCAGGACTGCTGGCTGCATGCCAAGTCACTCTCTAAAGGACTATCTTAGGGTCCAGGAATGGATTAATCTGATTTATATTCATTCCTATGGGGAAAATTATTTTGTTTTTTAACATTTCGGTTATGAAAAGCTTTTAGGAATAAATCGTGTGGGAACTGAGGTTTCACTCTACATGGTAACCCGAATAGGCTACTGTGACCTCACCAGGTTATATGCATACAGAGGCATACAACATGAAAGTAAAAAGTAGCAAAGAAAAATGTCAAACTCATACAGCCATCTTCATGTTGTCTGAAGAAGAGGGTCTATCTCACACCCAATTTCTCTTTAGCCTTCACTGCTTCCTCATGGAAGGAAAAACATTGTGTGTGGAAAATTACCTTGGTACTTGCAAGAAATGTGCTTTCACATAGTTTGTACATAATGTTACTTTATATTTAAATGTCTGTTATGTTTTGAATGTGCCTACTAATAAATCATCATTTATTGAATTTTCAATTATATACCTATGGCCATCAAATATCGAATATACTTTTGGATTTATATTGTTAAAGATAGGCAGTTCTTTCCTGTCAGGATGTCTCCATGATAAATATGTGTGTGTGTGTGTGTGTGTGTGTGTTCCTAATATATTAGTTAAACAACACATTGTGTTTTGGAGTCAAGACTTCATCTTCTGTCAAGTTTTATTTTTTATTCTTTTATTTATCTATATTTTTTGGTGTGTGTTTTGAAGAATCTGTCCACTCAATATAATCCATGTGTTGAATGAAGACAAAGAAAGCATTGCTGTGGATTTTAGTAATACTTTTCAACAAAAATTCAGTTCAGATGATATGCATGTACTTGCAGCAGAACCTTGAGTTACAAGCACCCCCAACTTACAAGAAATTAAAGATATAAGGTGTCACTCAGTAAATTTTTTGCTTTGACTTGCAAACCAAAATTTGAGTTACGAGCTAGCTCTAGGTTCACTGTCACTATTTAGTACAGCATCCCTTGTCATATGCATTCAGTTTACCCTTTTTTTCTATTGTGGAAACATCTTTTGCATTGTACTGGCCCTTTGTGCTTTTGGTGCAGTTATTTAGCCAAATTTCTTTTCGTCTGACCATGAGTCCTAAGCAAATGGATATAAAGCAGGAGGATGATATCCATTGAATTCATAGAAAACATGAGTGAGGTGTGAATTGTAGCAATGTTTAACGTTACCAATTACCACTGATAAGTTTACTGATTTATCAGTTACCATATTGTTTCCATTATTGTATCCAGTTATTTATTTGTTTCATATACAACATGCTTCTTATATTAGCATTTATTTGGTGACCACACCCCATTGCATACTCATATCTGCCTATCACAGAAACAAGAACAAAGGATGAAGGGAGAAGAAAAGGAAAAGTGAGAAGAGAAATGAGAAGAAAGAAGAAATGGAGAAGACAGATAAAATAGGAAATAACAGGTTGGTCTCTTTCCAAAATGATTATGTAAATCTTTACAGCTCCATGTGAGATATCTGTGACCAGGAAACAGGAAAGGTAATTAGCACTTGATACCAAGGAGGCAGAGGAAAACAATACTGACACAGGGGGCTGGAAAAAAAGGAAGGCTATAATTTCTTGATTGACAAAGCATCTAGTGAAAGTAGAGTGTAGGCCCAGTCAAGGAAACACAGCCAGTTGAGCAAGACAGGTATGAAACACAAAACATACATTATACAATGATTAAATTTTAATATTCTTTTAAAAACCACTTGTGGTTCAGAATCCTCCGTGGTCTGGCAAGCCTGAGGTCCAGAAGTTACCATATTTAGAAGGGTCAACCTGTAATACTTAAGTAAAAACTGGCATGTACTAGGCAGGCATTACTATACTCTTTCTTGTCTTGAAAAATTGATGGTTTTCTAAAAATAAAGCATATTTATAAGTTGAATAATGCTATGTTGCATGAAAAGAAAATTGACATGTGGCTTACTTTATAAGAAACACACAAGGCTCAAGGACAAGTAATTATCACATTATTAACATTTACATCACAATTTAAAAGCTAATTTTAGCTAATGGATGATATTTAAGGTCAGATCATTAAAAATATACATGAAATTAAAGTTGTATAGCTTCAATCATACATAGGAAATGCAGCATTTAACATATTGAGAAATTTTCAAATATCTCGCTTCCAATCTGAATGTGTTAAATTTGTTGTACATGAATAGGGAGTTAAGAATGTTTTATATTAACATATTATGCGTTTATTTTATATATATTCACTCTATTGTCATTGGAACAAGAGGCAAGATACACAACATTAACAGTGCTTTCCAATGTAGGTGTAGGTCTAAACTCCAAACGCCTGACAACATCATGATGTTTGTGAAACACTTTCATGACTTCCAAGGAAAAGGTTGATTCATTTGGGTAGTATCTTCTCAGGTGAATGTCTCCACTCAACAAACCTGCAAAAAAACCCAATATTAGATAAATACTGAAAAAAAGTCAAATGCCTTAAAATCTCATAGGCCTTATTCCCTTCACTGCTTGCAATTTAAGCATTGTGATGAGGAAGAAAGAAAGCTAATTCTATATTCACATGTACACATACTATGAAACTACAGATATCAATGTTGGTGGTACACATATAATATAATCACTATTGTACAGTGATGACCTTTTGTATTGAACAATCTCTTAAAGCCGAGTACACACTGCATCATTGGATGCAGTTGGTGGTTTTGAATATCACTATAAGCCAAACTGTACTGTAATACAGCTCACTTGTTCCTGAATGGTCAGCACTATGGTTTAAATTTAAGTGGGGATGTCTGTATCTGCTAATGATCTACTCTGCTAAAAGACTACATGCTACATACTGCAAATCCCAGAATTTGAAAATTTAAAAGAATGCCAATCCATAAATTGCTAACAAATATTGAACCATACATTTATAACAGCTCCCAGCCTTTGGAGCTGCAGCTGCACATGTACCCTCCAGCTCTAAACTCTGTTGCATCACTAAGCAGACACATTAAATCCCTCCACCCTATCAATCTTATACTTGGTGGAAAGTCATGGTATAAATGAGTTATATACCATCTAATAAATAGAATACAACCTTACCTGTAGCCATGAGAACACAATGATTGGTCTGCACATTGATGACTGCTACTGCTGTTACTTCATCATTTTCATTAAGAACAGCCTTCTTGCACCAGACTGAGTCAACTAGTCCCCATACAACCACAGTCTTGTCTCGAGAGGCAGTGACAAAATTAATGGAGTCAGGAAGCCATGCACATGACCATATTACACGAGAATGTGTGTCTTCTTTCTTGGTTGAAGATTGGAGTAATCTGTATTTTACACCTGAAATGAAAATATTGCTTAACATTAAAAGGTTGATAAAACATTGAAAGATATAAGTGGTCAAAATCTTTGCATAATGACCTTTTTTGGGGGGTGGGGTTGGAATTCAAAATTTGCAAAAAGGATAGGCCGGTAAAAGATACAAGTAAATTTTGGACGTTATTTTCAATAAAAAGCATTTTTGTAACTATTATATATTCTCAAAGGCAATTTTCATGCTTCATGACAAGGAATAACATTTGTAAATCTACAAAAATTCATCAACTTAGGTTTGATTCAGCTGTTTGCATGATTTCTAGTCTTACCTAAAAATGTCACACTATTTATTCCTTGGTACAACCAAAATACTAAATGTGCTCAATTCAAACTTTCCCTCTTTAGCTCTCCATTGTCAAATCCATGTAATGCGCTCATTCTCACAACTTCATTGATATCCTCATTCGCAAGCTTGCTTTTCAATTTTTCAATTCTTTGGCCATTGTGAGGGGTGTCACCAAGTGGCAGATGTGGTGTAATGGTTAGCATTTACCCAGGATGGTCCCAGATTTGATTCCTTAGTGATGAATCCCCTACTCTGACATGATGCAGAGGGGGAGATTCACATTCACCAGACCAGCCTCAATAGTCACACCAGGCAAGGCTGTCTTGTAGGGGAGATGTGAGGGTTGCCACCAAGAGGTGATTGTAATGCAACAGTTAGAGCATCTACCTGGCGAGTGGAAGGTCGTGGATTTGATGTAATGCCTGTCTTCTAGTGAACTCCCTTTCTTTCACAGAAATACAATATATCCACCCCACCATGCTCTTTTAGTAAATCCGAAGAGCATTGTAAGGAACCACTTCTTAATAAAAAGCAATTACCTGAGGTCACCATAAGGTGAAATACAGATAAAATTATCTTTAATGTAGGATTACACTGCTAGATAGTGAGAAGCATTTTAAATGCTAATATAAAAAGCAGCATAATACTTCCTTAGGTCCCCATAATTAACATAGACAAAATGCCAGAGGCACCTCTGCTTTGGGAATCCCGAGGAGGAATAGGAGTGATAGAACAAGATACAAAAATGAGATTGTGATTAGAGGAGCCCAGCGGAGAAAATACAAACAGAAGGACTAGAGGTCAGAAATAGATAAAAAAACAATGGGCATATCTCCATGACAGTCAGGAATACAAATAGGGTGTTACACCAGTTGCTTTGTCATTGAAGATACCAAAGTTAGGATGCTCAGTGAAGGGAGAGAAAAGCCAAAGCTAGGGATGAATATTCAAGTCTCCAAGAATGATATCTGCTAAAAGAAAAGTCAGAATGTGTTCAACTTCAGACGTTAAGTTTTCAAAGAATTTTTGATGGTAAGAGGTGTTGAGTGAAAGATAGCATAGACATATGTTTGAGAGTGACTTTGAAGTTATAGTCAGATGATGTAAAACTTAGAAAATTCAGAAACTAGGCAAGAGAGCAAATTAAGTCATTGCACACAGACACAATATCCACCTATCGAATGAAAATGCAGATAGAGAAAGTAGGATGGAACAGGAAAGGGGTTACTGTCAGTTGCATAAGACAATTGTGTGATAGATACCAGATGTCAGATAAAAAGGACCAGGTCATTGATAATGCAAGAAATACAAAATGGAATCACACCATATCATCATATGTTTTCAAAGATGTTTAGTTTTTTTTCTTTAGTGATGGTAAAAGTAAACATTAACTGATCAGGTTCATTATCTGTACCTTTATTACTTTCATCTCTAATGTAGACAGTCCAAGTTCGATCTCTGGAAACTGACAAGAGATACTGATCATCTGGAGAGAAGGCCAGCTGAGTAACAGTGAGACGGTGCTTTGCAAGAGTATCCATTCTGCTCCACGTTCTTGTATTCCTGAAAGAAATAAAATACATAAAATACATACATGGAAATGAGTATCATTCCAAAATAAATGTTGTATATTATTCTTAATGCTACATAGATTAATGCAAACAAAACTTTAACTAGACTTTGATGAGATGGTAGGTAAGTTTCCAAAAGATTTCATCAGAATCAATAATAAGATCTGGAACTTACTTAGATGACACCATAAAATCTGAGTAATAACTAGAACCATTCCCATCCATCAAGGTGGAGGATCATATGCTAGACCAATCTTGGAAGCAAGCAAATTTATGCATAAGTGAGAGGAATACTGGTGTGTAGGGTGCAGGTACCTCTTTTTATGTGAGTTTGTTTTGTGTTTTCAAAATTGAGGGCCCCAGAACCATAGGGACTCAAGCGCCATTTTTTAAAAACAGAAAACTGTGTCTAAAGTCTATAAATGATAACTCCACTTCTAAGAAAGATATTGATTTCAACTAAGTTTCAGACAATAGCCCTGCTCTTCAGAATTTTTTTGGCCAAGAATGAAAGAAAATGTATAGTGCATTTGAGTGCTAGCACCTAAAATGTACCTACCCCCCCTCAAGTTTCCGTACAATTCATTGCATGACCTGTGATTTAACATGATGTCACAAGCATATTCATGCGCGAGACTTATCTACTATGTACATATTATACTACATTATTACTGTTTTTAATTTATCATTACTACATATCAATCAATCAATCATGGGAGGCATACGCCGGGAAGCACATTGCCTCGCCTACCCAACGGCACCACTCCTGGCGGTCATGCCTCGCGAGTCTCCATGCAGGCTCCCTTCCTATACCGAGTAACTCCCAGCAGGAGGCATCGACTTGCCGCAGCCAAGAGTTCTGTGGGCGTCCCCTAGGCCTCCTCCAAGTTGGGTTGTCCCTTACGGAAACAACCCGACAAGCAGGATCGGCTTCCGGGTATCGCGCCACATGCCCATATAGCCGCAGTTGGCGCTGACAGACTATGCTAGTAATAGGCCTTGAATCGAGTAAAAAGTGCATATGTGAAAAAAAAAAAAGAGTTTAAACATTTGAAGAAGCAAGGAAATCTAGGTAATGGGAAGTGTGACTTTTTTATGTGACCATCTTCTTGCAGACACTCCTTAAGATACTGAGTGAGCAGGGAGATAGATAGACATAAAGATAGTATTTATGGAAATAATACAAAAATAAATTGTTTTGATTCCTTTTAAAACTAAAAATCAAGGAGTCACAGGAAAATAAACTCTGAAACTGAGTGGATTTTCATTCATTAGATAGCAACTTAAATCAAAATGTACAAAAGAAAACAGTGGATAGCCACGTAGAATGTACAGCAGAATAACAATCTTACCATAGAATAATAGCAGCATCTATGTTATTGGCTGCCCGGCATGATGAAGCAAGGATTGAGCCGTCAGATGAAGCAGCAACAGCAAAGATGTCATTCCCATGGCCATACAATTTGGAAATTTCAGGCCAAAGGGTGTTCTGCATGAGCTGGTCCTCTGTTGGTGGGGCTGCAATAAAACATTATTTATGAATTAAATAAAACAAAATCCATAACTAGTATATAATAAAAACACAAAAAGGAAGAAATACAAACAGATTATTTACATGGTAAATTTTAAGCAATTAGGTATGATTTTTCCAATCAAAATTAGAATAATCAACAAAGCTTTTAACACTCAGACAATCCCTGTTCATGTGATTCATTCAAAATGTCTTTACCTTTTGCATAATTAGTAATGAATAATTTTAGGGTGTAGTCAGTCAGGATCATTAGCATTCATTGTGACAGAAAATAATTGAGTAAATGATGATAGAGATGAAAATTCTTTCCCTCATTTTTTCTGTTTTCTGCTTCTCCTTCCCAGTTCTCTGCTCTCATGTTTCTAAAAGAGTATGAGACTGTGTAACGATATACATAATACATTCAAGTTTTGCACTTACTTCTCACTTGTCACTGTTACTGAAGTATCTTGTTTGTATTCATTTAATTCCTTCTGAACTACGTGGATGCATGTCTCACGTCGGTCAGAATTTTAATCAAAATTGTGAATGGCTTCCTTTAATTTTTTTATTATTGCAAATATTTCTGTTAACTGGCGAACAGTTGGCTCATCTTCTGCAGCACCTTTATTTCCTGACAACATAGAAGAGCTATCAGGATGCTGGTGAAAGAGGGTAAGGACTCGTGTATACACGGTCAAGACAGTTAACCAACTGAGGGAGTCTTGAGGCAGCACGCATGATGCTGACAGTAGATAGACGCGACCGATAGTTGTCAAAGCAGCGCAAAACTCGGGGCAATAATGCGCAAAACTTGGGATGGTAAGAATTTAGGACTAAGCACCAAACTCGAGGATCGTGAAACTTGGGAGTGTACTGTAGCTTCACAATTGAGAATGACATCGTTTTTCAAGCCAGTGATCACTGGTGACACTGATGCATCATCTGCTGCCCCAGCTATGATAATAACAATGATAACCAAACCAATCAGAAGTATATACTTTACAATAACACAGGGACATCATTTTTTATTGTAGGAACATATCTTGGCTTATACAATGGAAGTGTATGGGAGAAAATGGCTCAATTTATGAATGGTTTTCTAGGAACATAACTCATCCGTAAATCGAGGAACAGGTGTATATGAAGATTTACTAACCTGAAAGGGAAAGTGGTCTGAAATATGCCTGCACATCATCTTTCCCTTCATTCTGTACTTGATGTAGATTTTGCAAATCAGCAATTCTCACAGCCTTGTTTGAGAGGCCAAGGGATGGAACAGCAGCACCTTCACCAACTTCACATTTGGCTGAAAGGAAATATATTTGGTTGGAATTTGGATTTTTACAAACCTCTGTATTCCTGATCATATCTCATGCCCATCTCAGATAATTCATTTCAATACATACTACTAAATATTACTGTATTTCATTTTATATCAAAGACTTTGATTCATGCCAATGTTGTCAAGAGAATACATCACGTATCTTACAATCATAAGAACCTAAGAAAATTAGGGAAACTGCAAGAGGCCAGTAGACCTATTCATGGCAGTCCCTATGTGAACACCTCTATTTCCACCTATCATCCTCATCCATAAACTTATCCAATCTTCTTTTAAAGCTCCCCAATGTCTGAACACTAACAGTAAGATTATTGAGTCTGTTCCACTCATCAACTACCCTATTTAAAAACCAGTTCCTTTCTATTTCTCTCCTAAACCTAAATTTCTCCAGCTTGAACCCATTATTTCTGCTTATATACTAATTATTGACCTTAAGAAGCTTGCTAATATCCCCTTTCTTCCTTTCTGTTAATGTATTATTGTACTGGTTTTTTATCTATTAAATTCTTTGTCTAAATAAACTCCCATATAGTATTTGTTACCTTCAGTTATAATCATTAAAAAATTTTAACTACAGTTTCTAGCAGCAACCTGACTATGCCACACTTCTACAAAAAGATGCAGGAATCTTTCAACAAAGGTAACCATTTTTATCATGAATTTAGGATATAATAACTACTCTACCTACATCAAACATGCTCCCTTACTGAGATGTATATAATGCTCAACACCAGTACCACTAACACCAACACCTTATCTAGTAGCTATGCCACGACTGGCTTGTGCTCTCCTTTAATTGGTAGTGCTCAATAGAAAGCTATCATTTTTTCTTTTACTAGCTTCGGCTTAGGAAAGTGGAATGAAATCAACATATTGTAAATAGTAAGGAAATAATTGTTAACCCTCTGGCACAGTTGAATAATATCACAGTGAAGATCAATACTGACCTCAAACACACACACTGCAACCATCCATCACATACACCTCACCAGGCCTAATACAGCCTCCATGAATTCACTTCCTCTCTCACATAATTTACTTCTTCCTATTCAGTACTATCAGTTTCTAATTTCCTGGAAACAAAACTACCACAGAACCCTGAGGTCACATAGACCAGCCACATGCTTCTAAACTCATGTGAACCTTGTAGTACTTAAGATCTACCAACACATCACATTTTTACCCATATCTATACCTTTGTGTTCATCAAAATGCATCAATAATAGTTTTCATATAACAATTTCTTACCCACATAAAAGAGAGACACAGATGCACACATGCCAGATGCAAATAGGTAATCTTCACTGCAGGGAACTTGGCACAAAAAAAGACTAGACCTATGGTGCCTCCTGCTAACATCATCTTTTTTATCACCACATACTCTGTGCTTCTAACCTAAACTGCAAGCTATTTCAATGGATTCTAGGAGAAACTTAAACTTGTACTCTTCGCAAAAAAAAAAACAAAAAAACAAAAAAAAAAAAACATGCTAGTAAACATACTATGGTACTGCTGTCTGCAATTCTCAGTATGCTCCTACAAACAGTACAACAAGCACAACATACTTTTTAACTTTCACAAACAATCCTTTTCCAGGAAAACGGCTCACTATATGAGGGTTCATTATTCATACATGAAGTGTACAAATCCTTAATTCAATAATGTGTATCACAAAATAATGTCATATACTGAACAGTATTGTAGAAGACTCATTATATAAAAACACTCATGGCAAAATTTTGGTTTTGATGAGCAATACTTCCCTAAAGATGGTTCACCATAGTCAGGATTTACTTTAATGTACATAAATATAACAAATCCTAAAAACAAAAAAATTTGCTTACCTACATCATCTTCAACCTCAAAACCACATATTTTGCCAAAGTTGCATATAAAATTTGCTGGGGCTGTGAATGCACGAATAACTTTCTCTTCTGCTCCTGATGCAAACTTGTATTTTCCAAGAGTGGTGATGCAAGCCAAGTCATAACCATGAACCTGAGGACGACCCACTTCATGCCAAATAACCTGTGAAAATAAAGGTCTATTAAAATACTTCAACTGCAGTCCAGAAAATCCAATATTTTTCAGTTTTCAGTAACAAATAAAAAACAAAACATCCTCTTCCCCAAAAAAGGAAGAATCACTCCGATGATTTTTAAGATAACTCTATTTCAGCAGGATGGTTTACACTTCAATGGAATGGGAGCAGTAAGACTTGGTAAACTCCTCAGTAACAAAGTTTCTAGTTTCAGATAAAAAAAAAATAAAAAAATAAATAAAAAATTGCAAGATCATGCAGCCCAAAACTCTTAGCAAACACCCCACATAACCCAACCTCCATGTGTAATACATTAAAAGGTTGTTCGGTCAACATTTGCACTTGGAAATAAACTTTCAGATTTAGTAACCTTGACAGCATTAGAAAACTCTAATACTACATATTGGCATTACAGTCCTGGTTAAAACTTGCCAAGTTATGAGATATTCAGCTCCATGGGATTCAGTGGCCTTTCCTCTCTTCTTGTATTTGCTTTAAGTACATAAATATGTGTTCTGTTTTAATTATTCTAATTAATTAATATTTTTAGAATTTTACTACCATTTTTTAGGTACTGTATAGCTAAAACTTCAGCAAATTTGATATTTGGAATTTGAATGTTCCACTGCCTTCCGAAGTTTTAGACTTTAAATGTATAGGTAAGTGTAGTTTGAAAATATTATTATAATCTGTAGCATAACTAGTAAGTTTTGATGATGAAAAATGTTTTAGTGATTTTGCATGTGCAGCACGACAAATCAGATCCTCTGATATTTCAACAAGGAGTTCCCCACAAATGATCTGATTTATGGAGGGTTTACTGTACTGAAGTAAGACTTTTGATACTATCAACTGTGGACATTTTAAGTAAACTGTTAAGTCATGGGGAAATCCACTAACAATAACTTGTTAGAAAGTTCTCTAAAAGCAACATGCTCAAAAACCCATTAGATTAGATGCTGTTCTTTCAACAAATGATGACTCAATATCTAACATTGCCATAGGTCCTAAATTCAGTCTCAGCTATCCATCCATATGTTCTGGGACATAAAAGTACTCATGATGACAGAAATCAAATTAATAATATCCAGTAATGATAGATCATCTCACAAAGCAAATAATGAACAAGACAGTGGAACAAGAGGTAACACAGTTTGAGAGTGAGATAAATTAGCAAAGAAGACATTAACAATAAAATTTATTCTTGAGCTAATTTTCCAGGAGCCTCCTTTGCCTAGAGTATACTAGATAAGGACTATATAGCATTTAATCAACTTACCCCATTATCAGTTTTCCAGCCAGCATGGAGACGAGTAGATTGGTCTTTGCTGACTGATAACAGATATCTAGAAAGAAATTTCTTTGTGACAGGAAGTATATTTTGAAACTGATCAATGAAATCATACGATCTATATATTGTTTATACATATCCCACCTTGAAGGATTATCTAAAATATAAACTGCAATACAACATTATACCTATCTTTATATCATAATTTTTTGTAATCAGTGATTCAATTGTTTACCTGCCACTGAAATCCCAAGCTATGTCTGCTACTTGATTGAAGTGCCCACCGGCCGCCACACAAGGCTCCCATGCACCACCTTGTAGCTCCCATAGGTGAAGGGCTCCCTGAAGACAGTTATATAATACTTCATTTATCCTAGGAACTTAGTCAAATAAATACCAGGAAATATTTCTTTCACAATTCAGAAAAGTCATGAAGTTTGATGGTTTACTTATTATAACAAACAAAAAATAATTACAAAAACTTAGCCCAAAATAAAAATATCAACACCACATACTAATGTGCCATCAATTCAGGCCTTGAGATTTTGTCAGCAAGGAAATTCTGAGCATAACAACAATGTCGGTGGGTGATACTCTTGATTGGTAAATCCCAAACACATCACCATCTTATTTCAAAAGCAATGGTTCTAAAACTTGGGAGCCATTCCTAAAGGAAGGCATGAGTCAGATGAGCCTCTGACAGGTGATTTTCATAAACAAATGCTGGAAAACTGTAATAAAGAATCCTTATCATCCTAACTCAAAAGAAATGCTAAAATATAAGGTCAATTTGATATGCAATTATATGTAATTAACTATTTGTGATTATAAATAATCTTTTGAGAATTCTCTAATTTTTCCCCAGCTGTCTGCCCAGCAGTGATGTCATGCATGACTGACGGTACAGCATCACAAGCATTCAGTATTTGGTGTAAGCTCATGGCATTCAGACGTGCCCACTCGCTTTAGTGGTCATCAGATGGCACTGCTGTCTGGGTTTTTTTTTTTCAAAGTTTGATATCAGCCTACTGATAAGGAGCCTCAGGAAGGCTTTTCCAACCATAGTGGTGACATTCTACTGGGGTTTCTCTTACTGCACTTGGCCTATTTTGGGGCACTGAGGACGTCGCTTTGCTGGTTCAGGCAAAATTACTCTGCGAGACTTGCACAGAGTGTAATTGTGCAGTGTGCATTAACTTTTAATGGGGATTTAACCCACATGGCAATTGTGGGATTGCTGTGTCTCGCTCCTCCACAAATCCCCTGTTCAGGGTGGTATGTAGTATTGTGTTTTCTCTTTATCACATATCCTGCTCCATTATATAATATCTTGCTTGACATAGCCATCATACACCCATAAGGTTGGTTATACAATATCTGGGTTTTGCAATGTCCAAATTCTTACCATCCTGACTTTTATGTATGATCTCTCCAAGTTTCACACTTTCATTGCTAATAACACGTGATATACTGAAGAAGCATGCAATTGTTTGCCACTAGTCTTTAAGAACTATTGCATACTCTATCCCCAACATTCTAAAAGCTGTTTCTCTTTTAAAAGAGATGTGACAACAATGGATAAACTTCACTTACCTTGACATTTGTTTACTGACTCACCTGATAGCTGCAGCCCAACACTTGTGATCCATCAGGACTGAATTGACAACTGTAATATCCCTCCATGTTTCCTCCGACTTCCCCAAGACGAGCCACCTCCAACCACATGCTGGATGTTGTGTCTGCATTGGGCTCCCAGATAATAATGGAACGGTCTTGCATCTTGGAGCAGGTCAAAAGTTTGTATGTTGCTTGCAGTTTATCACCTAATATTAATAAAATACACCTGATTTTCTTTTTCTTAATCCTTTACAAGAAATATATGACATCATGTGATTCATCAATTCATGTGTACAGTGGGTCCTTGATGTAGGTACAGCAGAGTTCCATTCCTACTTGCAACGCAATGTGATTTTTGCAATAGTTGGAACTCATAAACACCAGATTTACTAGCATATTAAATCCACTTCTCTTTGAAAAAAATCTACAATGAATATCCTTGGTTTGTCACTTATTAAAACCCTTATCTGTCTGACTTCACCCTAAAACAATTTCTTTGAAGTCAGTTATCCTGCAACATCTCCATCCTCACAAATGTGGTATTTTTTTCTCTGATTATCTGATTTACAAAAAAGTTTAATTAGCATTCTGTCTGCCTTTTCCATGTTAAGAGATATCAAATCAGTGACATAGTTCAGCTCTTAAGAGTTATTTCATACACCCCCATAGGTATGATTTAATGAATAATGGTGTATTTTAAAATATTATACCACAACACTTATCACTTAACAAATATACATTAAGAAGCTATAAATACAGGATCTTTCTATCTATATATCTATCAATCTAACACTTTGCTCTCTCTGGGAGCATCCTCAAATGACGTGACCAATGTAAAAGAACTTCCATATCTCCCAATACAATATTCCTATCTTGTCTGTTCAAATACTTAGCCTCTACTAACATCTTTTATATAAAAAAGTATTCCTTTATCCTATCTTTTGATCATTCAAGTAGCATTCATCTCCTATCAGCACTTTTAATATTTCACTCTTTATCCTTTCAGAAAATACAGCCATACCATCATAGTGTATTCCTTTTTGCCATTTTATAATTTCATAATTCACTTATGTATTTGTATCACATCTTTCAAACACACTCTTAATACTCTTATGCACCAATCTAGTCATTCTATATGTATGTCTCTCTCAGATAACTGATTTCCAAAATACACATGCAATACCAAGGGAATAAATAGTAGAGTAAGTGAATGGATAAAGCATGGTATATTGAACTGGTTTAGGTAAAGCATGACATGTTGAAGTGGTTTAAACATGTTAGACAGGACAAAAATCATTCGTTGAAAAGTGTACAAGCATGGAAATGAAGAACAAATATGAAAAGGGGATCACCACTAGACTTACCACACAATGAAGGTCTAGCCCAACACACCTCAGACACAAGCCCCTCATGTCCAGACAAGACAGTATCAAGCAAGGCACACATTGAAATATCTTCATACAAAGATGGTATTTCAAATGTTATACTCTTCAATTTCAACTCTCTACTTGAAGCATCTTGTTCTTCCTGCAGTTCATTTATGCCTTGTAGTCTTGACAATTTCCACAACCGTACTGTGGCATCTTTGGAGCCACTTGCCAACAGAAGCCCTCCTTCATCTGAAATCAAACAGTTTTCTGCCATACACGCAAACATGATGATGGCTTATTTTTGTCATTCATCTTATCAAGTGAATAATGACCTAAATCTCAACATTTGAAGGGAGCAACTTATGCATCAGATAGATCTATATAGTGACATGTCCGTATCTTTCAATGAAAAAACATGTTACTGAATTAGTGTCTGGGACATACAAGTCCCTTCAACAATCAGATATATAGTCCAAATTATGAGATATGTCAAATTATGATTCCCCAAGTGATCCAATATTACAAGGACTTCACTGTATATACATTGATATAGCAATCTTTCATTGATTTCATATTCAATTTCATATATGTACTTTCATATGAAAATCTTTCACTAATTTCATAAGTAAAAATAAAAAAACAACTATCCAGTTGTTATTCTTACCTTCCTTCATAATTGCCAATGAAGTGACCCAGTCTTCATGACCAGATAATCTACATACTGATTGGTACACTCCAAGTTCCCTTGCTGCCAAAATGTGAATTCTACTGTCATGTCCACCAAATACAATAACCGGGAATTTTGCCCCAGAAACTTCAAATAATCGAAGGCTCAATGGGAACACATTTCCAGGAGGAGCAGATGAATGTAAAAGTTCATGTTTTTCTGGAACAAAATATATTGCTATGTAGAGAAACATTCTTTATAAAGTATGCCTCCATTGTTCACTATATGAGGGTAATGAAATGGGCTCTAGCTAACTGGAATGATACGTACATCAATGATTAGTCTTCCATGTTAATAGTATCATATAAAATCTAAAACTATACATGTAACAGTGATTTTCATTATATAAGAATAATACAGAATACCAAAGCACTTTTACCTGATTCTTGGCAAACAAGCCATGTGCTCATTAAGTCTGTTGTGGCTGTTACAATAAGAATCATCTCCTTTTCCTTAACCTTCACCAAAGAGGCATCAACCAGATTCACTGAATCTCCATGATCTGAAAGAAAATGGTACATTGGTACCTTGGATTACAAGCTTAGTCTGTGTAAGGGACGAGCTGATTGTCCAAACTGCTCACTTTCCAAAACAAAATCTTACTAATATGAATGTACAATACAACGTGAGCTGATTGGCAGATTGGAGGGCGCATCAACCCTATGAATCGTGTTTAAACATGATTTTTTTTCTTCTTTTTTTATGTAGAAGGGAGGCGGCCTAGGGCAACAAAAATAAAATAAAAAAAGCCCACTGAAATGCCTGTCCCTGGGAAAGTTCAAATTCATGAGCCAAAAGAATGGGATAAGTGTCTTGATACCTCTCTCTTGAAAGAGTTCAAGTCATAGGCAGATGGAAATATAGAAGCAGGGAGAGAGTTCCAGAGTTTACCCGAGAAGGGGATGAAAGACTGAGAATACTGGTTTATTTATTTAAATCTACTGGCCCACAATTTATGCTGGATGGAACTTGCTTGCAATCCAATTATCACCAGTTATCCAAAACACTCAAGTACCATGTTACTCACAATCCAAGGTTTTACTGTACTATGAATGTAATAAGCAGATATTCAATAAGTGCATCACTTGCATTCAAAATTGAATGATTTATTTTCATAAGTACTTCATAAAACAATTACTTATTTGCTTTGGATTAATCAAGATGAATACATGCAATGAGCACTAGACAAGTGTTGATATATATCTTCATTACCTAAAACACAGAGTGGATTGAGCACATGGAGGCCCTCTATCCTTTTTTGCGATACAGTCCATAGCACTGCCTTGCCATCACCACCACCAGACACTACCATGCAACCTCCTGTTGGAGTTGGATGGACCCAACGCACACAAGCCACCCTCTTTGTGTGAAGTTTGATGCTGGCCCCTGTCACAGCATGGACCTGTTGATAAAAATGTACATATATTATACATGGAGGTGCATATGCACATGCACAAGAACACACATCTGAAAGGAAGAAAAGATAAGGTAAGTGATGAGTTGGGTGCCCAAAACAATCAGTCTTACAACCATAGATGCTTTTAACAGTCAGGTTGCAGTTAAAATACAATTTCCAACACAAATAATGTCTAACAAAGGTGATCAATTTGCTTCTGTCATACTCTAAAGTGAGGAATTTAAAGTCTAACACAGGGATGGGTCTGAACAAGCTGCAGTGAAGTCCACAATGGAGATAGAAGAGCAAGGATACTGCCCGTGTAGTCAACCCTATCACCTAATAATGCTAATTTAGTGATCTGGGTAGGCTGTAACTGCCCCATGGATGGAAGTTTATTGACAAGGAAGGCTACCATTACCACTATTGCTGTTACTGCCATACCAAAAGAAATGAGTTTAGCAAGAAGGATAAGCTGCATTCCAATTGCCATGTTTAATATTCATCATTGACCACAGACTGCTTTTTGGGGGGTTTAACTCTTTTGGTTAATTACTATCCTTGAATAAACTTCCATATAGTACAGTACTTATCGAGGAGTCTCAATGTTACTGGTTGAAATCCACCAAGGAATTATTATCTGTGAAATATATCTTAAACCACAGATAGAAGGTAAAACATGAACTTGGCTGGCCACATGTTGGAGTCACCTGTCAATCCGCTAAACCGCATTCGCCTCAACCCATTAGTATTGTACAAAAGTGCCCGCAGGAGAAATAAGAAAATAATAAATAAAAGACTTGTCAGCGTAACACACCTTGAATAAATCCACGTGGCGATAAGACAAGCAAGGAAACCCAGTAAGATTCTGATAAATGCTTGATTAGAGAGAGAGAGAGAGAGAGAGAGAGAGAGAGAATTAACACGTCCCTCCATTTCAATCAGCTCTCTCTACCACTTTCTTGTTTGTTTCTCCTTTCCTTTACCCTTTTTCGTGATAATCCTCTAGTCTTCGTGTCTTCCTCCCTTCGTATCCTTCTTCCTTCATTTCATTCTAATCTTTCTCTCCTTACATTCTTTCTCTTCCCATAACAGAAAGGCAGAAACGCAATATATTCTCACCACATCTTTCACACATCTCTTCTCTCCTCCCTTGCACAACTTCCTTCAATGTAACACCACCTCGGATATAGAGGAACCATGACACCCTTCCCTTACACCAGATGCTTGTCCTGGTTCCCGTGGTTTCCAGCAAGTTACCAGTTACCAGTTAGTGTTATTCGGTGACTATAATCTTAACCACATAATAATATCGTTCAAATTTTACTTCTATTCCTCTCGATACAAACGTACTTGAAGCAAGCTGAAGCCATTGCCTTAAATAGGCAGTGTAGGAGATACAGGATCAAGCAGGGCACGAGGAGGTACTGCACAGCTTCATCTCGCCTCAATGAACTGATTTTTCCCACAAGCGTCATTCAGCACATTTTTTCATGCACTGACGATGATTTATAATTAAAAGCAAAATTGGAAATCGTTTCGGAAACTTTCCATCCAAAAACTTTGTTCCGGCCCGTGGAGGACAGGGGGAGCGTACTGCTGGAGGGGAGGGCAGCGGTCTGGTTCCTGCCGGGGCCTATGACGGGGATCGGGCAGCAGGTCCCGCTCCTCCTTCGGCTCCTCATTCAGATATGATCGTCCACTACCAGCCCCTCACACATCCGACAAGAGGCCATCTACACTACGCACCAACTACCAGATACTGCCACCACTGGAGCCTGGATGGGGAGATAAGGGCTCCTCCTTCTGTGACAGTGTCAGGTGAATTGTGTGTAGTGATTCATCAAAATTCGCCTTCAGGACTTCACCATAGAGGAGAAAACATCACGCTCCACCTTGCCACAGACAGTGCCATGTGAGGGACCTCTTTTGGGGAGAAGAGTGCGCCTTCCTTGGCATTGTGTTGTCAAAATTCTCTTTGTAATGACTCTTGTTCAGCGTGAGGGGGTGGTAGGTTGCACCGCCACTGTCCCCACACACTCCCACACACCTGGGATGGGATTCTAATGTGATTCCCGCGTCGTTATTGTCATCGTGAAACTCGTCTCGTCATTATGAAACTCGCCTCGTCATCGTGAAACTCGACTCATCGTAAAACCCGTCTCGTCATCGTGAAACTCGACTCGTCATCAAGAAACTCGCCTCGTCATCGTGAAACTCGACTCGCCATCGTGAAACTCGTCTCGTCATCGTGAAACTCGACTCGTCAAGAAACCCGTCTCGCCATCGTAAAACTCGTCTCGTTATCGTGAAACTCGCCTCGTAATCAAGAAACCCGTCTCGTTATCGTAAAACCCGTCTCGTTATCGTGAAACCCGTCTCGTTATCGTGAAACCCGTCTCGTTATCGCAAAACCCGTCTCGTTATCGCGAAACCCGTCTCGTTATCGTAAATCCCGTCTCGTTATCGTGAAACTTACTTTGTTTATTTGATTATCGCGTCGTTATCGTTATCGTGAATCTCGTCTCGTCACCGTGAAATTCGCTGCGTTGATTTGATTATATTTTATTATCGCGTCGTTATCGTCACCGGCCGGAATTTGTTCATTTATTTAATTATTTATTATTAAAATGTCCATTCACCTATTAATTACTTGATTCTCTATATCTATTTATTGATATTGTTGGGAAGTTAGAAAGAGTGAGGAGAGGAAAAATGGGGAATGATGGGGGGAAGGACAGAAAGGAAACTAAAGAGGAAAGAAGAGAAGGAAAATAGTAAAGAGAAGAGAGAAGAATGGAGTGAAGGAAATACTTTGGAGAGATAGGAAGGAAAACGGAACTGGAAAAAGAAGAAGAAGAAGAAGAAGAGAGAGAGAGAGAGAGAGAGAGAGAGAGAGAGAGAGAGAGAGAGAGAGAGAGAGAGAGACGAGAGAGAAAAAGGGGAGGAGAGAGAGCGAATTATTTATATATAGATATATATATATATATATATATATATATATATATATATATATATATATATATATATATATCTTTCAGTATTCTCTCTCCAGCTACCAATTTTTTTTTTTTAAAGAATAACTTCATTTGTAATTAATTTTTTAATAATATCTTTCCATAATTATGAATATTTTCAACTTTCTGAAAATCTGATGAACAATGAGCCAACTTCTTCCAGATAACTATCTCCTCTTTTTCCATGACACTCAACAATCCTGCTCTTTTACACTGAAGATCCTTAGTCTGTCTTTTACTCTGGAAGTTAAGTGACCAATTATTTTTCCTGGTTAGAGAAATTACATAAGAGATATAAAATACTTTCATTTACTTAAAGAGAGACCCTTAAGTGTAAACATGATGGTTAAATGAGGCAGAGCTTGTTGTCATTTGCTTAAAACAGGAAAGCAAGGAAAAGAGGTTTAGCATAAGGAAATGTGATTTTATACAGAATGAAAATTAGAAATAAGACTATTAATGTTGGGGAAGTCAATGTATAAAAGAAAAGAATGATTCAATACCAGAAAAGCAGTCTAAAATGGGACATTTCTGATTATCTCCATGGATAAAGACTTCAGCTGACCTTGTCTTTTTTAATTTAGAATTTTCAATGAAAGATGTAAGTGTGTAAGGTGTTTGTAATGAAGTGTGAAAAGACAAAATTGTCTAGAGAGGAGGAGGAGGCTAAAATGCAATACAAAGGGAATAGACATTTAAGCTGAATCTGAGATGTGTTCACAGCAGCCACCATTGTCATTGTGTATGAACCCTTCTTAAGAATGATTACCATAGTTGCTGGCATCTACTACCTGCAATTACAAAACATACTGGTTGTCAAAGACTTAGAAGATTTAGGGAATACAAGTATTATGGATATTCTGAGGACTATTCTTAAATGATGATCAAAGTCTAAAGGTTACAGAGATAAAGTTGTGAGGTTTAGGTACCTGTGGATCATAGAGTAGCACACCAGTGCTTGCTGCATAGCACACTGTACCATTAGTGTTCCAGTCAATGCCCATACTGATCTGGTTCACACCTGAAGACAGGTACTCAGTTTGCAGCTTCATGGTACTGCTTGAAGTCTCATCACCCATCATTAAGGGATCTGCATATACATAAAACATTACCAATCAGAACACCTAAGGAAATGATACATGATTCAGTTTAATGCCCCTCTCTCAAGAGAAAGTAATGCAATCCTATAAGTGACAAGCTCTCATTAGACATCCTACAATGTAACTTCTATGATTGGCTTTGCCATGATACATCATTGAAGTAAATACTGGCATGGCAGGCACTCATTGGACATCCATGCCACATGATTTATAGAAGCCTCAATTCCCACAGCCTAAGAAGGGGAGGAAGACTGAGAAAACTGCTCGCAGGACTGTTTCTGATGCTTTCTTGATTTTTCCAAAACATCACTATAAGTCAATAAAAGCCTTCCACATGAAAAAAAAAAAAGTAAATTTATAGTTTAATACAATATCTCCTATCTCTACCATCACCCCCCGAACCCCTCCAACAAGCTTGGGAGCCTTTGGGGATTCGGGATTTTATTGGGGGGATGCATTATATGAGCGATATATAACCTTTTGAAAAATCTACAGGAATTTCTCTAAGTTTCAAGAGTTTCCCTAAATTTAGGGAAATTTTGCATAATTAACCAAACCCTAACTTAACCTAGCTGTGGGGGCTGTGCCTCCCAGACTTGGAGAAAACTCGACAGACACAGCACATTCACGGACCTTTAGCAGCGTTATTATTCATTTCCGACAAGTAGTGTACTAATTAGAAATGTTGAAAATAGTAAGAACAACAGCCTCATGGTGGCCAAAATCATCTAGTGTTCATTGTACGAATCTATAGTAGAACCAAGAAAAACTTCAACATGAAGTATAGTCAGTATATTACCACAATATGTAGTCATGTCATGTGCTACTGACAAGGACTGATAATAACAATTGCCACAGTTCCCAGAGCAATAAAATAAACAGTATCATTCTTGAAAGTTGATACATATTGGATGATATCCTGCAACATTAATTCTATCTAATAACGTAAGTATTGGGATAGGAGGCAAAGGTTATCTCAATATTCACCAAAATTTGTGCCTTCACTAACCTTGTTTATCTATCATAACAATTGTTTATTAGTTTATTGCAAATTTGCTGGGGCCGTCCTGTCCTGGCTATGATGTCACCCTCCTATAAGTAACTGGTTCAATCCTGGCGAGTTGTCCTGTGTTCCAGAGTAGCGACATGTGTGATGTAGTGTCTTGGAAGGCCAGCAGGTCAGAATGATTTGTGGGGATAGAGTGGTGTTTACACCCACTGAGTTGTTCTTGGTGGGTGGTTAGATGGGGCCTTGCTGGTTGTGAAGTTGAACTCGCAGCACTGACACTCACGACTCATGACCCACGACCCTCGTCTGTCGTCACCGCGTGTTTTGTTTACATGCGGCGTCTTGATCTTGATCGTACAGGTGTCTCAGGATTTCTGAACACTTCAGCAAGGCACTCCAGCCTGCTGCCCAAGGACTTGCTGCTGCCCTACATTTCACTGTATCTTCCTGAGAAGGAAGCTACCACGTCTGTGACAGCCTCACAAAGGCTTCCAAGAACTACAACGTGTTCGCAGCCCTAACAACAACATAATATTCTTGAGGCTGACCAAGGATTCTAAGAATATCCTTGAGGCTGACCATATCAGCAGTTCCTGTATGGAGCAAAGAAAGAAAGAAAAATTCAAAACAGCCTAGAAACTATCTTTCATATTACCAATCCCTACATCGAGCACACATTTTCTCTGGGAACTCCACAGCTTCAATCATCTCTTCTCACAGCCCCAGCAACAACACCATCCATTCCATTCCTGTCTTCTTCACCCCTTGTATTCCTCAATTCCCTCAGTACCACTTACATCATTATTCGTCTTTGTCATATTTCACGTAGGTACTCCAGCATCACGTGTTCCCCCGTCTCGTCCTCTCCCGTGACATAATATCTGGCACACTTTGCTGCGGAACTTAGACCATCTTCATCGGGCTGCTGTGAGGACGAAGCAGCCTCCTCATGTACCCTCAACACCTTAAGAGAAAATGTGTAGCTGTGGCTTACAATCTGTTGTCATAATTTTGGATTGGCCGTACCTCTGTATGGAAGCTTCAGCTGCATTTTCATGTTGGTAATTATTATTCTACATTTATTAGCAGATCAAAAACTGTACAAGGTTAAGAAAAGATTTTGAAAATTAGTGTTAAGATTCTTCAAGGAGCTTGCTGCTGTGCTGCAGCTTTATCACATAATCACACCAGTCCGACCGGATGGCATAGCGTCTCGAATGCCACTGCAGAAAAGGTATCCCAAGTTTACTACTGGTGACAAATGAACTACGACATCAAGCGCCATATGTATTAATAGTGCTCCTGTATTGCATGAAATACCTGATCATAAGTAGTACATCTGGGTAACAGGTTAATGCAACATATTGTTATTAACTTATTCAATACTCTTTAGATTTTTTCCCCTCAGCCACGAAGCAGTTTTCTTACAGTAGACATTAGAGAGAGAAATAAGAAATAAATCAAAAGTATCTTTTTTTTTTATTGAGAGACCAACCAATATTGTTTCCCTACTCCAAGTGGGAAATTCCGTGTGCCAAGCCACACCAAACCATCAAATGTCACTTACATTTGGCAGTTTCATAATACATACAAGGTTTTATGCTCTTGAGCAACATATTCGCTAAGAAACCAGATCCCCTCCTCTTTCTGATGTATCATCAGTCACTGAGGTCCTCCATGCTCATACATTAGGAAAGGGAGAAGTAACACTAGTCACAAATGGAGAGATCCTCTCAGTGCAGCAAACACTCCTGTGTATCACACTAGTAGTACACTCTTGTAAGAGAAGCTGCTGGTGTTACCAAAATAGAGGGAAGGTGAGAAGAATGAAAAGCAAAAATCTGCTCATGTGTTACACTCTTCCAACCACAACCATAGGCAGTGCACTGCAATACGAAATCATAAACTTTTCAAAAAGGTTTTATCTGCCAAATTATGACTCCCAAGTGTCAAGAAGACATTACTAATATAAATGTACTATGTATATGTATGTATTACCTATTTTCCTTGGGCTTGTTCAAATTATTTAGACGTAAAAACTACGCACACCCATAGCCCATAAACGTCATTCTTGATTTCATCCTCATACTGTTCACTGTATTCATTCGCATTCTTGATATGTCTTCAAACTAAGAATAAGGCCTGTCATGCTGCTTTTCTCCCTCGCTCACGGACGACAGCTACTTTTTCCTCTTCTGAAGTAAGAGATGCCGAAGAGAAGATGCTTCGTCTCTTAGTGTGGCCACCTGCGCTCTCAGGACTGAATTTTCCTTCTCAAGAAAAGAGGCACGAATGGCAATCTGCAGATCAGAGCATAGGGAGAAAGACAGTTATTTGACCATTTTAGGCTGACTCCTTTAGTATTGTACTCTACATGCATTCATATGTAATAAATGAAGTGACCATTCCCACAATAATGTGGGAATGTTTCCATGGAAAGACTACATGGCTTTTCTGAGTCACTGGCGTGACATACCCACCACACAAGGTCTCTATAGTGCACTATAGAAACCTTACCTCCACCCACCACACACCTGGTCCTCACGCTGCTTCCTGGCGTCTCGAGACTTTTTGGCTGCCAGGTTGTTTCTTCTTCTCCGTTCGTAATATTTGTCGTCTTTCAGTGTTTCTGGGATAGGTTTCTTCTCTCCACGTGGCCGTCGTGGTGCCGAGGAAGCCAATGCCCGCACTAGAAGGCTTGAGCCGCCCACCACGCCTGTAACACAAGGGAACCTTCGCTCAACAATGTACTACTTAATCTGATTGTATTTATTGTAAGCCTCAGTAAGAAAATCACAGGTCCAATAAATACCAGCTACCATGATCTTTAACTTTCGTCACCATTACATGTACGGAGACGGTATAAATAATTTTAGAAACACGGTCATGACCTGCAGAGGAGTAGGTACTACAGCATCGCCTACCATTTTACCTAATTAATAGTCTTGATTGACTATCTACCTACGCACTGATGTGCCTGTCGTAAAAACTAATCACAACGTTTATTCCTCATCTCGTTAGGAAGGTTTCACGCAAAATTATGGGAGGTTAGGTTAGGTTAGGTTAGCAGCTCCTATTAAAAAGAAAAAAAATATGAACAGTTCTGACACAAACATTATACTTCATTCAAGTAATTATGCAAACCATAGATTTATGGGAAACGTATTTCCCACATGCGCCAAAAGTATGGAGGAAATATTTTGTATTAGCTGACTACTTGCTCGTCTTAAACCATCGAAAGGTAAATGTAAATGGTAAAGATAATTGGCTTGGAGGAGGTAAGAGGCTGGATAAAGATTAGGCGCGATATGAGATGTTTCCTTCATTGTTTATGATGTATTAATGTTAAATCATACTTAATAGATCTATAGTAATAATGATACAATCTTGCACAATCATACAGCGAATGTAGTGTTTGTATTATTGACAATGAAACCTAACTGAAAATAGGCTAATCAATTACTCTTATCGCGCCTCGAGAATCTCTTGCCGAGAGGACACGGCAGAGATTGTAGACAGTAAGATGTGTAATAATTGCTCCAACTCCCAAACAGTTTTGTGTACGGATTTATAATGACAAATATTGTTGCTCTGATGTCTATGAAGTGTGTTGAAATAGAAATTCAGTGAACAAGTCAGATTAGTGAGTGAGAACTCTCTCTCTCTCTCTCTCTCTCTCTCTCTCTCTCTCTCTCTCTCTCTCTCTCTCTCTCTCTCTCTCTCTCTCTCTCTTTCCGTCTTCCTCCTGAACTTTATCTCCATCTCATCTCTCTCTCATCTCTCTCTCTCTCTCTCTCTCTCTCTCTCTCTCTCTCTCTCTCTCTCTCTCTCTCTCTCTCTCTCTCTCGTGTGACATTATAGTAAGCTTAGTTTGTCTTATGTAAAGCTTACTTCTTATTGAATATTAACATAAATAACCACGCCACTTTTTTGCTTGCTTCAGATTTCTAGAATAATGGCAGGTGTTGCAGATTTCAACACATTTTACAAGTATTGCTACTTCAAAACTACAAAGTGTATCAAAGGACTCACTGTCGGAGTGGAGGGGAGAGTAGGGCAGGAGTGGATGATGGTTGGTTTGAGTGGTGAGGGAATTCAAAAGAGCTTGAGTTGCTAGAACTTGTTGCTGTTTTTGCTGCTGTTCAAGAAAGCTCTCTGTCATCCTGGCTGCAATGTCTCTATCCTCCTCCTGGCGGGTGGCTTCCCCAGACTCCTGAATTAACGGGTATAGGTTATTAACAAACAAATGCATGCGCATAGGCACGCACGAGAGAGAGAGAGAGAGAGAGAGAGAGAGAGAGAGAGAGAGAGAGAGAGAGAGAGAGAGAGAGAGAGAGAGAGAGAGAGAGTATAACATGTAGACTGGTAATTCAAGCTTGTTGCTAAAAATACAAAAAATATATTTAATCACATTTTCTAACGGACATCAGCTTAATGGACCTGCTGAAATCCGAAAGCGTAATGTTTTCCATCAAGGACTCCAGGTTTCCGACATTTTGGTCTGGAGACCAATTCAAATCTCTGCTTCATTTCCATCTGGTGAGTGCGGAGCACAAAGCCTCCTTTTTAATAGTGACTCATCCGTTACGTAAAACACCTACTTGCCACAGTGAGCTCATGACACTTTACAGAGCACAGGTGAATCTGATCATGAAGTACTGCACACCTCGCCTAAGCGAGGGGTATTCAGTACCGCGCTGGCATTGCTGCGAGGCGAGCGCTTTATAAACGATGCCAGTAGTGAGCAAAAGAAACAGCACCAGCACCAAGGGCAACGGTGACCACAACAACAGCAACGGCAGCAGCCACCACCACCACCACCTCGCTTTTCACAGAAGCTTACAAAAGAAAGTTTCTCGCAGTAAACTATCAGACGACGAGGATCGCTGAACGAGAGTTGGTCCACGGCTCGGTGCTCTTACCGAACTGCACAAGGCCCAACCCGGTGCAGTTGTGTTCTTATGTAAATGCATTAGTCTCATATGGAATATTTTGTAATGCCACAAAGATGATTGCTCAGTTTCTCTTTTAGCCAAAAACATGTTAAATGTATTAATGATACTAATATGACTCCAAATGTGGATTTTGGCCCCCACATATTTATGTTCACCTGACAATGACAGCAATATTGCCTATTATAGTTATCAGAATCCTCTAGATTAACCTATAAAATCTGCTGGATTGTAGACAAAGCCCTAAACATTTCCCGTTCATTAAGGCGGGTTTACACGGACAGCCATGAATTGCCGGAGTGGTCAGCATGCTTCACCCAAAAGCATTCTCATGATAAGAACTGCCGTTGACTCGATAGCCTCTGCATCAAAACATTAACAATCAAAATGGAGTCTTCCGACGAATTAGTTGCTATTATCAAAATTTCTGCCGTTTTTTTGTTAAGAAAATACCGATTGCGGCCAGACTTCCTTGGTGACAAGGTTAACAATCAAATTCCGTGTCTATTTCCCATTTTTATATAAATAGATGTAAATATTTTATTTATCTAATGTATCTAATGCTACATTCAATGGCCATTACTAAAGATCACTTTACATCAACATCCCTCTTATTTCATATCGATAGCTATTCTGATATCACCTGGAAAATAGTCAATAAGCAACCGAGCAGACCGACAAAGATGTTCCGCTGCTTCAATAAGGCGTTACATTTGGTAGTAAGCTGCACAAACAGCGAATTGCCCCATATATGTAAACCCACCTAAAGATTTGATTTCAGAATCTGATAATGCATTTTTTTTCTCACTAGTGGATTGACATATACGCTAAATTGGCATCACAATGTCGTGGCCTTGACAGATATGGCGAAAAATTAGTTGCTGATCAGCAGTGATCACAGTGGTTTCATCTTTTTTTGTGTACCTGTACAGTTCATCTTCACCTTTCAAAAGAAAAAGAGTAAATACAATAAAATGGAATCATTATTAGATTAATGCTATCAAACATATTACGAGAGAGAGAGAGAGAGAGAGAGAGAGAGAGAGAGAGAGAGAGAGAGAGAGAGAGAGAGAGAGAGAGAGAGAGAGAGAGAGAGTATTACAGGTACCGTACTTGATGGGTATCCTGATGGTTTCTTCTCTCCCAGTACACTCCACGATCCCTACTATCGTCAGCCCTGTTGTAAATGTGATTCTTCTCATACTGGTCCACCAGAGTGTCGTACAATGGATGAAAGTTGGTGGAAGGCTGCTGTTCTCCTGCGCGCTGGTCGTAGGTAGACTCGTGTGGTAGTGTTGAGTTAGAAGGAATGTTGTGGTGATCTTCGCTGTAACGACTGTAACTCCCTTGTGTTGTGGGAGGCGGGGACATGGCACGAAGGGGCGACATGGACAAGTTATGGGGTTCAGGACTGCCAATGCTTCCCTCGCTGATACCTGATGGAAAAAAAAAGGACAAAGTTAAAACTCCGTCGATTCTACGATATAAAAATATACAAGAAATACTTTCATACCATTATTTCTTTCACA
>CM035197.1:6191657-6218127 GCA_020233015.1 Callinectes sapidus
CTCTCTCTCACCTCTCTTTCTTCTCTCTCTCTCTCTCTCTCTCTCTCTCTCTCTCTCTCTCTCTCTCTCTCTCTCTCTCTCTCTCTCTCTCTCTCTCTCTCTCTCTCTCAATTATTTTCTTCTTTTTTCTTTCTTCATTTCTTTTCTTTTCTCTTTCTTATATAATTGCCGTTCTTATGATAATAAAAAGAATGTAATAATAATGATAATAATTATAATAATAATAGTGATAATGATAATAACATCAACAACAATAATGAAAATGATGATAATAATAATAATAATGATAATAATAATAATAATAATAATGATAATAATAATAATAATAATAATAATAATAATAATAATAATAATAATAATAATAATAATAATAATAATAATAATAATAATAATAATGGTAATAACAATGATAATAATAGATAGTAATAATAATGATAACAATTACAATAACTGTGTATAACTGTACAATAACTGTACAATAATTGTATGCCACCTTCAGATAAACTTTTCGATGTTTAATGAATGGCCTCATGGGGCATGACACACTCAGAGAAGTATTTATTTTTTTGTATGTTGGAAGTAAACGGAAGTGACTGCCAATGATCTGAGGATGGCAAATGCTGCAGTTCATTCGGTCTCTTTTTTGACTCAGTAAATCCCGGAAGTTTCATATTTTATCCTATTTGGTGAAGGACAACAAATCCTTGGATGAGATAATCTATGAAACTCAACTGGATGTTACCGTCAATACTACCCCGTCATCATATCCAGGGATCTAGAAGACTGAGATGAGTGTTCTGACGACTTTAAAGCCCTCGACTTTATCTATCACCAACTTTATAAGGACTATTACTCCTCATAGCTGTTGGTGTATTTACATGGTAGTTGATTAAGAGAAAAGGCGATGGGGAGATCGTGAAGCCAATGTGAAAGGCAGTGAAAGGAAATATTGGCGAATGGTGATTTTTTTCTCCTTATCACAGTGCTTTTCCTGTATGTTAGACTAACGGATGTTGACACTAGATAGTTACATACTTGGCTTACTCGCACATGCTTACTTTATCATGTTTTACTTCCTTGTGTCAGATATGCTAATAATATGAAAGAAATGTACATGTGGTGTAAAGAGGATGTGGTGTTATTGTGGTATTGTTCCCATTTCGTTGTTTTATTACTTTCTTGTTTAGATAGTTTCCATGGATTTAGATAATGTAATGTGTGCACTGTAAAATGACCGGTTCAATACAATGCTTATAAAAAAAAAAAAAAAGGAAGAAGAGGAGTTTTTCGTGCATCTAAAGTGTGTAAATGCTTCCTTTTAAAAGTACAAAAAAAAAAAAAAAAAAAAAAACCTGGTCCTAAGGTAAACTAATAATAAACAAGCGAGTAATATTTTCAAGATAGAGTATCTCTGAGCCTTATTTGAAAATGGAATATTATCTTTTCCTTCATTTGTTCAAGGACATATCTTGAATTATTTATATATGCAAAGTACAGGACATATGTATATCACCAGTGAGAGGAGGAACTACATAATCAGAAGTTCAGTAACGGCACATTCTATCGGGTGGCATGTTGGCGGGGAGAACAAAGGCCTTGGCAAGTCGAGGTCTATTCTACGTAAATGCCGACTTCCTTCAAACGTACCGCTACTTCATGCCGACGACAGCACCGGTTAGGTTCCGAGGTATTAGTATAATTTCGCATCATTGACATGGTTCGTTTGTATTAAAAAGCGACAAGTAGCGAAGTATGAAATGTTTGATAACGGTGTGTGTGTGTGTGTGTGTGTGTGTGTGTGTGTGTGTGTGTGTGTGTGTGTGTGTGTGTGTGTTTGTTTTTCTTTACGCAGAGATTCAGATCTTTAAGACTTTTGATGGAAGCCAATGTACCAACGGGTAGAATGATTTCCACCCTAATTTTCAAAGAAAAGGATGAATTCGGTGATGCAATAAGTATCCTGAGAGCATCTGTGGCATCACCAGAATTCATTTAGAAAGATATATTTGTTCCTAAATCCCGACCTTATTGTTCATGACTTATATTTGACACGAAAATATGTTAATGATGTACGCAGATAATTATTCACAAAGTTATGTGTGTACAAGCATAACTTAGCGGTGCAGACAGGACGGTGGAATAGGCGTGGAGGGGAAACTTTCCTCTGGAAGAGTGGCTCTGCCAGTGTGGAGAAATCCAGACTGAACTGCACGTGGTGAAGTCTTGTCCCCTTACACAACCATTGAGAGAACACCATCACTTTACTTCATGTCACTTCATGTCAAACGACTGACATGTTGCTGCAAAAATTTTATTAATCTGTCATTATCTACGTACCACTGATGTCACCATTGACGTCTGCATGAAGATGGGAGTCATACTTGTCCATTGGTTGTTCATATGCTCCTGAAACTGTTTTGATTTCTTTTCCTTATTTCTATAATTTTACATGTGTATCAAGTAAATCTTATATAATGGTTTTAGTATATAACTCTGATTGATAACTCTATCATGTATTTTAATGTCCCTCTATTTTATTATTTTTTTCTTTCTTAGATTTTTCTTTCTTTAGTATATTTTGAAATTCATCATCTTTTAATGTTTCTCTGTTTAAGGTTGCCCTTTTAGAGTGACCTTATAAAGATATTGTTGAATCTCTTAAATATGGACTGTAAATTATAAATGTTATTGTGTTTACTATGTGAATATCATTAATGACATCAAATTTATCTAGTATGCCTCGTATCCGTAGTGTACATTTGTGGTGAGTTAATACCGATCAATCAATCTATCTATCTGTGTGTGTGTGTGTGTGTGTGTGTGTGTGTGTGTGTGTGTGTGTGTGTGTGTGTGTGTGTGTGTGCGTGCGTGCGTGTGCGCGCGCGCGCGCGCGCATACACATATGTGATTAGTCATACAGTAGTATGGTCATGGGTGTTTGTGTTGTTATGTTGTATAAAGAACGATGAAATAAGTGCTGTTTCACAGGAAGACACAAGCACTTTCTTCTTTGCTTTTTGAAAACAATATTTTCATGTCTTTTTATATGCTGGCTAATACAGTTTGCTTGCTGGAGTAATGACCTCTTCAATCCAGTAAGTAGCAGTTCATCTTGCAAGGGCGTGTCTATTCTATAGCTTTAATTAAGCCTTTCCGGCACAGGAAATTCTTTTCTGCAGGAGGCCGGAGGAGGAAGAAGGTAAGCCACGCTTCCTGGAGAAAGTCTTGGGTTGTTGGTTGCCGTATAGAAAGAAAAGGAACTTCTCTGAATTTTTACTATAATTTCGTAAAACAAGTACAAAATGTAGATAACTTTGTAAAATACAGTAATTAAATCACAAGTGTGTCGGCTTCACCAAAGAACAGCAGGAGGACAAGACGAATGAGTCATACTTGGAACCCGCAAGTCTTTAAAGGAAGTAGACGTCATGTGTATTTACCTTGGTGAAGGCGGCAAAGGTGTATATAATTGGTAGGGGAGGGTCCTTTTAAGTATTCGGAGGGAGTCATTATCACATCGCGCGAGGTGTTCGTTGCGCCACTCGTCCTCTGGCAACAGACTCTTCCACTCTCACGCCGCCTCATGGACCCACTGTAAGGAAACATACTGCCTCAGAAATCCATAATCTCCAAAATCAGAATTGTGGATACACTAACAGAATAACGCAATGGGTTTCAAGATGAAGAGTGAAAGGATTATTAAAAATGTGTGCTTGCTTCTATTGTGTTTGATGGTGGAGAAAGTGTATCCAGGACCGCCTAGCGAAGACTCTGCTGTGACTTTCGAACGTCTTTGGAAGGAAGACAAAAGCGTTAACGACCCTTCAACTTTCATCAGATTTCTTCCATCATTTCTCCTTAACGACAGAGCGAGGATAGAAAACCACAAAGACAATGATACTGGAGTGACGAATAAAGAAGATGCAGTCAACAGTGGAAACCTAAATCAGAATACACATGCCTTGAAACAAATGGTGATTGATAAAGCCTTAGGAATCAAAGGACGTTCTTCTCAAGGGAAAGGTAAGCTATTTTACTGTATTTTATTAACTCAATTTCATGTATTAATGTACAGTACTTGATACAGACAATTAAACAGAATCACGGCATACCCGTTCGACAGATTCATTTGTATCATCTTTAGTAGTCTAATATCTGCTGGTGAGACGGTAGACTAAGAGATGGTGTGTGTGTGTGTGTGTGTGTGTGTGTGTGTGTGTGTGTGTGTGTGCATGCGCGCTCGCGTCCATATATATATATATATATATATATATATATATATATATATATATATATATATTACAAAAAATGCAATGCAATATGTAGGTGGCTGTCTCACGTTATGTTTATCTGACAGATGTGCCTGCTGTCTGTGACGAGCTCGTTACCAACGAAGAATTTTACCTTCACTCTCCAGGATACCCGGAAAATTATCCCCCAAAGTAAGTCTTCATTATCCTTAATACCGTGCTGAATTTTTCTTTTCTTGAGAATGTTTACCTGAATCCTTTTCTATGACATCTGCAAGAAAGCTTGTAAGTATTTTAAATGTCGAAAATTTGCCACCACCAATTCCCTGAATATGTGAACACTTTTTTTTCTTCAGCATGACCTGCAGATACGAAATACTCCGCCGCCACCCTAATGTGTGCGGCGTGGTGTTTACCGTGCTGCGCCTCGACCTGGCCACTCCTTCTGAGTTTCCCTCTAACCAAACTCATCGTCTGAACGATGAAGACAGTCATGGCGTGTGCCCCGGCGACAGCTTGATTATCAACAGCGTGGTGTACTGCGGTAGATATCAGCGTGGTAAAACAGGTTTGTGATCACTTATTGCCTTCAGTAACCGCTTGGAACTAGATAAACATTATTTTCAGTAAACACTGGAATTTATCAACCTTAATCTGTTAGATAATTACATAAGGATCCGATCCGGACCTAGCAATGATGTTTCAAAGGTTTATTTTCTTTACACAACAGATAGGTCTTGACAAGGTCAACAAAAATTAGAAAAAAAGAAAAACAAACACTGAAAGCACTAACTCCTTGAAAGCACAATCCGAAGATAAGTCCAAAGTTACATCATGAAGTGTCATGAAGTTCTCCTCTTGAAAAAAATTGACCTACACTTTTCAAGCTGGAGGCCTGTGAACCCTTCATAACCTAATTTTGGATCGAACTCATTGCTAGACTATATTTCTAAGATATTAATGTTTTCAGTGGGCTTTTTCTCTTTGACTTGGTCACACGCAGGAGAAAATAGAGGAGCAGGCAGATTATTCCAGAATTTATCATTAAAAGGAATGAAAAATGAAAATACTAGTTAATTCTTGCAGGAAAGAAGGACTTAGAATAGGATAAGGAAAGGAGAGTGGTATCTAATGCAACGAGGTCGAGGAGAGTGATCAGAAAAGTAGGTAGGTAGTAAGAGAAGCTGAAAGATTTGTTATCTTTCTAGAATAGTGGTTAGCTTTAATGTTACCAAGTTATCGGAATACTTAAATGAGTGTGAAAGAAAGCAAAAGTTTACTGCGCTTAATCCATGTGAAGAGGAAAGGCATGCATATTATTTGCAAAGTCAGAAGAACAATTAAGATAAAATTAGCGATAGAAGATAGAAGGTACCAACAAGAGAGTTTTATTAGATTTATAGCAGTCTCTTTTTTTCAATACAATTAGACGTTCAAGGATAATACTTAATTTCAATTCAATAGGATATAATTTAATCAACGCATAGTTTTAATGCAAAGTTTAGTGTCAATAGATATACATAGAAGCTCAGAATCTTCCACTTTCTCCTATAAACACCAACCCATTCTTTCCCTCCACAGCCTCTTTTGCATTCAACTCGCAGCTGATGACAGTAGAGTTCCGAAGCGGAGCAGGTCACGGTGCCTCAGGGTTTCTGCTGCAGGGGCGGCAGGTGACCACGTGCCGCCAGCCTCGCAGCCTAGGTCCACCTCTGGTATCCTCCATGCCTTGCAATAGGTAGTGCCACAGGTTATTCACTGAAGCACTGACGGGAATAGTATGATGCACCAAGTCATCCTTTATATTGTGCCGCAAATAATTCATCACCAACTATAATTGCGAAGTTTTGAGTCTCTAAAATGGTAGATGATTATACGTATGAATAGTCTACAACTTTCATAATATGGCTTAATTACTTTGAATCTACTCTAAACATGCCCTTGCACTGCTGTTACAGGAGGGTGGAGGGTGCCAGTTTCGTGGTGAAGTCACCGGGTTATCCAGAACAGTACTCGCACAACCTGGAATGTCGCTACACGATAGTGCGATCTGGTCCTGATGTGTGCGGTCTGCAGCTGGTTGTGCAAGGCTTCATTGTAGAGGACGGCAGCTGCATGTTTGACTATTTAGAGGTGCAGGGCCAGCGACTGTGTGGCACTCTGCCTCCTGGCTTCACACGTAGGTTACGTACACACACACACACACACACACACACACACACACACACCAGTATCTCTCTCTCTCTCTCTCTCTCTCTCTCTCTCTCTCTCTCTCTCTCTCTCTCTCTCTCGTCTCTCTCTCTCTCTCTCTCTCTCTCTCTCTCTCTCTCTCTCTCTCTCTCTCTCTCTCTCTCTCTGTCTGTCTCAGTTATTAAGTATATGAGCCAACACAATTATATTTCTGTGGAAGTGACAATAATGATTATATTGTTGGGAAAGATATATGCAATTATGCAAGGTCAATTATGATAACTCTATCCATCAGATACTCCACTTTTCAAAACTTACTCAATTTCCATCTATTTCTGCTACTCTTGATACTTATATTTTCTCTTTTTCTTTTTCTTCATCGTATGATTTTGATATATTATAATCAAACCAGATAGAATAGAGTTGGTGATCTTTCATTTTAAAATCAAGGACTTTAAAGATGATAGTAATTTCTGTGCATTACATTTCAGGTCACTTTGACTTCGAAGATGATGAGGTCATAATACGTTTTCGGTCTGATGAGTCGACCAAAAGACCTGGCTTTGTGATCAGGGGACAGCAGACACTATGCATGGAGCTTTCACCAGTCCAGTCCTCTCTCAGCCAGTCTCCCCCAGGCAGAGTAGAAAATCAGACAGAGTCCAGGTCTTCACAAATGACTCCACAGTCACAGAGCAGCTCGTCACCATCCTTCGGTATCAATACAGGCACTGCGAACCAGACAGATGCTCATATCAATTATATCCTCTCTATCTTAGATCGCCATCCTTACACAACAGGAAGAGACGACAAGATAGAAGGTCGGAACATATCTGACGAGGATTTCACTGAGCTAGACTTGGGGCTGGTGACGTTTAGAGAACCTGATGACGATCATACAAACGCCGACCAAAATCTTCCTGGCTCTCCAGACTTCAATCCCTTCACCGGAGAAGGTCTTACACCGACTCTGCCAACCACTTCCTCAACAGATCTATTTACCATACCAACAGACCTTCCAACCAATCCAACTGATTTCTCAACCATACCGACAGAATTTCCAACTTTCCCTACAGATTTTTCGACCATCCCCACAGATTTTCCGACAACTGTTAATTTTCCATCGACCAGCAGTTTCCCATCATTAACTAGTGACTGTGATCAACTGATAACTGCCGTCACTACTGACATCGAGAGCCCTAACTATCCTAATAACTACCCAGCGTCGGAGCAATGCTCCTACGTGGTGGGCAGAGCATCCGAGAACGTGTGCAGGGTGAGTATGTGTCATTTATAGGCTAGACGAGTGAATAGATAGACGAAGGGTAAAGTAATGAGCTAAGTGAATAGGAAAATTGATGAACATGTGACTGGAAAGGTGAATAAGAAAATGCAAGTAAGTTCAAGGAATGAGTCAAAATTATTGATTATATTGTGGGGACTAATTGGAGGAAAGTACTGACCAAGAAAAAAAAAAACAATAACTAAAAGTACCTTAGATTAAATGATAAGGTGGGCGAAGAAAGAGATAGGATAGCAGGGGAAACTCTTTATGCATTATGTGATTGTAATTACAAACTTCCCTCGTCACCTGCCGTGTCCATCAGCTTGAGGTGAATTTTCTGGACGTGGACCTTCCCTCCCAGGACCTCGTCACCAATGAGTGTACCGGAGACTATGTGAGTGTGGACGGCACCAAATTTTGTGGGACCTTCCAAAATCGCATCGGTGAGTGTTTGCAAGGTTGAAAAGTATCTATTATTACGACTCTTCATCATCAGTCGAACTTTGCTGCGTCTGTTAGTTATCCTTGTTATATATAATTTATTTCCCTGGTGAGAGAAGGTATTCCCAAGGTCTAAATAATGCACAATATAAAAGGAAATACTTCTTTTTAATCACAATCAGTTTTAAGACAAAAGAAGTTTTTTTTTATCTTTTCAGTAACAATAAACTTCCCCGATCAGACCGTCGCGTTGTCTTTCTTCTCGGATGCCTCAGTCACAGGCCGTGGGTTTAAGGTAAGCTATTCTTCCCCACTGAGGTTTTCTTGCCCATTGGTCTCCAAGATAAAGCGTTTTGTTTGATATTATTTATAACTACCATCAAAATTGTGGTTGAATTCACAAATTTATACATTGAGTGTGTTATTTTCTAAATTGTATTTCTATTATAAGACATAGTCAATGAATTGCCAGTTCATTCTAATTAGTGATTTGCTGCAGTTAAGGGTAACTCAGTTGAGCGATGGGTGTGGCGGCCCCGTGCAGCCTCCCATCCTTCCGGGGCAGTGTGACACCACCTCCCAGCAGCCTGCCTTCCTTCTGCTCAGTCCGGGATACCCTGTGCGCTACCCGCCATCCACTGAGTGCATCACCACCGTCCTCCGCTCCTCCCAGGACGTCAACAGGTACTACTTCCCTACACGTTCATGGATCGTGACCTCTCCACTGCTACACTCACTGCCTTGTCATGGAGACTGAGGACAAAAGATTAAAGTAAATAAATAAAAATAAATAAATAGATAAATGAAAATAAACCAATAAGTAGATATATAAAAATGAAATTAATAAATAGATAAATGAAAATATAAAAATAAAGAAAATAACTACTTATAATAATAATAATAATAATAATAATAATAATAATAATAATAATAATAATAATAATAATGATAATAATAATGGTGATGATGATGATGACGATGATGATGATGATGATGATAATAGTAATAAAAATAATAACAATAATAATATAAATGATAATAATAACGATAATAATAATAATAATAATAATAATAATAATAATAATAATAATAATAATAATAATAATAATAATAATAATAATAATAATAATAATAATCAAAATCAACTAACTAACTAGCAAATAGTTGGATAAAAAAAATAAAAAAATCGGTGGAAGGTTATCGCTATAACATGTACAGTATTGTTCAAGATAATGTACTTATACAAAGACTAATGGCATGCATCTTCTTTGATAATATCATTCAAAAATTCTAATGCATGCTTGTAGCAACGCTGCAGATTTGTAAATAACAAGTATTTAGTTCTCCTGCTTTGAATTATCGGTGAGTTTACCCGCGATCCTGTTTTGTAATGAAAGAAAATGTAACTCGCTTCATTCAGTTTGGTCCTGGAGCTAGTGGACTTCGAGCTGGGAACCACGCTGGGGTGTGGCGGAGACTACCTGGAGGTGGGCGGAGAGCGGCTGTGTGGACTGCTGACCGGCCAAACTAGTGAGTAAGGCACTTTGTCACTTGCCAAGGTGCGGCTTCCATTTTCGGTTTGCTATAATTGACTCCATCATCATCATTTATTCAAAAGAACAAATAATCATCTCATGTGACAATTCAGCCTGATGATAATGGTAATATACATAATTATACTGTATTGTACCCAAGTTCTAAAAGCTTTTTTTTTTCTGATCGTGTCATTAACGTCCTTAGGAACAGTTCCTTTCGTGGGGAATTCTGTCACCATAAAGTTTCACTCGGAGGCTGATCTTGGCGTTGGCGGACGTGGTTATCGCATCCGAGTCAGTCAGTCCAGCACCTCTGTCATACCCAGCGGATGCGGCAGCTTGGTGACCACTCCCTCCGCCTCCCTCCAGTCACCCAACTATCCTAGCTCTTATCCACCAAATGTCGACTGTCGCTACGTCATTAACAAAGTCTCAAGTGATATATGTCAGTTGCATATAAAGGTAACTAAACATTTACATCAAGAAGTGCTTCAAACCAAATGTTCCATGCACTTACTGCCGTATTATTGTTGCCTTTATCACAGATGAGGCTACATGTTGACACATGTATGTACTGGATAATATTTGAGCAACAATCTGCTTATATTTCAGATCCTGGACATGGATATAGAAAATGGTGTGGGATGTGGGAGAGACTACCTTCAGATAGCCGTACAAGAACGTTTATGTGGGCGGAGAATCCCTGGTGAAATTCGTGAGTGGTTCTACTTTTCCTGTTCCTCTTTCTGGAAATGTAGATATGCAATGACTTTCACCTTTTCTTTTTTTCTTTTTTAAGGTCACTCTATTTAGGAACAAGCTAAAATGTAGGCAACTGTCCAGCAGGCCTGGCCCACGGGATTATGGACTCGCTCAACACGAGTATTTGGCGTTGTCGGTACCTGTGCAGACAGACGAAGATTTGGATCTTCAAGTCGCTGGTGATCCATGTCTTACTCTATGGCTGTGAGACCTGAAGACCTGAAGAGGCGAATTAATGTCGTTGGTACTAGATGCCTTCGCAAGTTTATGGGATACCGCTGGTATGACTTTGTGTCAAATCAGCGATTGTTCCATGAGACTGATTCGAGGCCTATTGCCAGCATAGACCGTCAACGCCAACGGCGGCTTTATGGGCATGTGGCACGCTGCCTTGAAGCCGATCCTGCTTATCGGGTTGTCTGCGTAAAGAATAACCCAGCATGAAGGAGACCAAGAAAGCGCCCACAGAACTCATGGCTGCGGCGCGCCCCCCGGCGTATGCTCCCCCCCCCCCAAGCACAGACGGTTTCAGAGAACAATAGGAAAGAGCACATCAAGTCCATAAGCCTTAAGACCAGTGAGGTTAAGTGGGGTTAAGCCTAGTGAGGACATGGGAAATATCACCGCGGGAAATTTATGCATGGGTAGCATGAAATAGTCAGGTGGAGGAGCAGAGGGAGAAAAAAAAAGCCCTAAATCAACCAATGTAGTTTTTAGCATAGATTTGAGAGAAGAGTTCAACTTTAGAAATAGATAACAACGCAGTGGTATCATTAGGTTGAAAATTAACAAAGGAGGGTAAGGTGAAGAAGCAGAGTTGTTAATGATATTTTGGGTGTGGCGTTAGAAATCACAAGAACAGTTAGGATTTGAAAGATCTGGGTACTTTGTGTTGATGAGGAAGTTTTCCGTTAGTTGGCACGAAATGTGGAATGATTCCTAGCGTAAATGTATCACAGATGATAAATCATTGTTGATATATATATATATATATATATATATATATATATATATATATATATATAGATATTATAGATAATATAATATATATATATATATATATATATATATACTCTCGTGTTCAAGGAAAGATTTTTGAACAATATTATTCTTGGCATGTGCATATCGGTGGATTGAAGTGTGGATCAAAGTGTCATTTCTCCATTCGTGATTCAGAATGTGGTATCCACTTCTGATCAAATTCACAATGTGATTTTTCTTTCCTGCAGGGAAGTATCACTTCACCGACAGGCAGATGAGTCTTCTCTTCCACTCCGATGTGTTCGGATCAGGCCGGGGATTTAGAATTGAGATACGTCAAGTCAGCTGTGGACATTTTAAGCCGATGTACCCTTACTATCCAACACACCGACCTCACCATCATCACCACTACGGTCACCCCCACCATCACAACCACGAACCCAAGAAGCCTGTCTACACTCATCACCATCGTCCATGGTGGAAGCCCAATCCTCACTGGCGCCCCCGTTACCCCGGCCAGCAACACACCGGCTCCTATACACAGCAAACCACACCTTGTCCTTACATTCCTCCCGTCACGCCTCTATGGCCGCACACAACTCCTCGCCCGATTTTTCCTCCTCCAACCACTATCCCAACCTTACCAACCACCATCCCCACTATACCCACTGTTACTCCCGTACGTTTTATTCCCCGACCAATCCCTGCAATCGACGCTTCCTCCTCCCCCTTGGCTGTTAATAGAACGGATGAAGAAAGCGACAGAAATTCCAAGAGAGTGACAACTTCGAGCAATGACAGACTGTGCCAACAGGCGGTGAATTCAGATCGCTTCGCTCTGCAGAGTCCTGGTTATCCAGCACCTTATTACACCAATGCTCGCTGCTTCTACTCCATCATTAGGTGATCTTTTATTACGCCTTCATTTTAATTTCATAAATCACAGACAAGTGTGTCATGATGCATAAATCTTCTTTCATCCATGATGATGATACAGCCTCTCATAAGTATGAAAAGAAATGTATATTCAAATCTACAAAGCTTCCTTCCTTTACCGTTTGATTTGCAATGAACCATATAATTCAAATTGATACTATTTTCGTATTTAATTCGTGCATATCATATTTCTTTCTCAGGCAGTTACATATACGTACATTCACGTAAGCACACATATTCATGTTTTCATTTCCCTTCTTTCTCTTCTATATATCATCATTCTCAGAGGAAGCAACACGGTATGTGGAGTGGAGCTGATCGTTGATGAGTTCGACATAGAGAGAAGCCCGAACTGTGGAGTGGCGTACCTGCAGTTGGCAGGACGTCGCTACTGTGGTTCTTTAGACAAAGGCGTTCAGAGTGAGTAGTCTGTCATCCGTCATCTTTCATTTACTAGAAATTGAATCTGCCTCATGCTCATTTTTTATAGGAATGTCATGATCAGCGGCAGTCACCCGCATTTCACAGAAAAATTATTAAAGGAAGGTGATGTTCCAGAGATTAACAACAATAAGACTATGAATTAACGTAATATCAAGATACATTGGGTTGACACTAGAAGAGCAAGCCAACACTGCATCCCTTGTCCAGCAGATGTGGGCGCGAGGCTTGTGTTTTGGGTAGATCTTTTTGTTTTGAATGAAAAGTGTAATGTACGTGTATTGTTGTGTTATGAAACAGGAACAAAGACTTTTAAAGAAGTCACACCTGATCTCAAGATGGCAGTATGTCGCAGAGTTTAATTAAATAGAGATGGGAAAGATGAATAACAAAAGCTGTTGGAGATGTTTCGTAGTTAATTACCAAAAAATATGCAAAGATCGATCTAGGCCTGTTTTGGCGTGATTACGATCAAATATGTAAAACGCTTGAGTTTCAAGAAGTGAAAGAATTGATTGATTGATCGAATGACTGACTGATTGAGTGTTTGATAGATAGATATATAAACAAAATCGAATTTCTACATCAGATAATAATCAAGAGTTCAGAGAGAAAAGATCACCTCAACATTGTCTGAAATAACTATCTGTATATATAATTACAAACACTAAATATTTATGTTGACAGCAAGCCCTTCTTCACCACAGGTGTAATTCCCTTCAATGCAACACAGTCCATCGTCCTCGAGTTTGTAGCGGGGCGGTACAGCAGTGGCAAGGGTTTCAGTCTGAGAGGACGCCGGATTCCATGTTCTAGAGCAAAAGGCACGGACTCTCGGGCAGCTGAAGTGGTAGAACATGGGCGGCGGCGTCCACAGAGTAGTGGAGAAGAGTCCCATAAGAACACAAGGGTCACGTTACCGAGGACAGAGGAAGCAGGAGAGGCAGAGTGGTTGGACCATTTTGTAGAGGAGGGAGACATGGTGCTACATTGGGTGGGTCCAGGAGGCCCAGCATTTAGCCGGTTGCTAGATAAGCAGGTTCCTTCCTGATTACCGGATATTTTTAAAAAATAGGCAATAAATATGAGAAATAGCACGTGCATGTCTACGCGAAGTACATGATCGCAATACTTTTACTAATCATATAAGGGTCGCCAAAGGAAGGAGAGGATGAGATAAACTTTTTTTTTTTTTTTTTTTACCAGGTAGTTTCTCTTTTTAAAGATTATAGAATTTCATTGAGCTAGGCATTCTATTAATCACCTTTGGATGCACTTTTTGCTTCCAAGGTTAAATTATGTTTTGTTTGTTTTTATATTCCTTACTTGCCATTTCTCGTGATGTGAGTGCAACATAAATCAAAGTAAAGCTACTTTTTTTTCCGTCTTTGTTATTTACTGGAATATAATGGTGAAGTTAAATGTGTACATTTATAGTTCTGTTCTGTAAGCTACACCTAACCTCGCCAAGAGGTTAGGTGTAGCTTCGCCTCAAGAATGTTGTGTTGTGGCATGTGTATGGAGTTCATGTGGTCACACATGTGGAGGACTCGATGGCGACGACTTCACCCATGGTAGAACCAAATACAAATAAACTTAAGTACGTGGATTTGTCTTTCGTGTTGGCATTATAACTAAGATTTCTTCATATATTTCTTTCATTTCTGCTAGAACTTTTCATCATTTAGTTAGTCTCTTAATTCTTACCTTTTCTCTCTCTCTCTCTCTCTCTCTCTCTCTCTCTCTCTCTCTCTCTCTCTTCTCTCGCTCTCTCTCTCTCTCTCTCTCTCTCTCTCTCTCTCTCTCTCTCTCTCTCTCTCTCTCTCTCTCTCTCTCTCTCTCTCTCTCTCTCTCTCTATAGATATATATATATATATATATATATATATATATATATATATATATATATATATATATATATATATATATATATGAACTATTGCACTTCTGCTCATAATACCCGTGTTGCAAATAAAACCACTTCTCAGTGGCTGTGTGACAAACTCTTGGATTAACAGTAAGGTAAATACATAACTTTCATTCATATGCCGTGCATTGAATTCTTCATATTAATTTTATTTCGCTTTATTTATTTATTTGTTTATTTACTTATTTATCTATCTATTTATTCCCTGGTGATAAAGCCATTCGCTAAACTACTACTTTCCTGCCTACCTAAGTAGGTAGGTAGGTAGGTATAGTCTACCTACATAGAGGATTTCTAGTAATAAAGATGGGAGTTTCTCGTTTCATGGATTTGTACCTACATATGATAGATAACAAAGGATGTGAATTGTTTGCACATGTCAATGGGTGGCATGGTCAATTTTCCTTTTTGAAATCCAACAATAAATGTATATAGTAATAAACAAAATTCTTTATTCGTCATATTTGTAATGCCTTCAATCCTTGCCTACAATCAAGGATTCTACAATATCATTGCCTACAATGGAACGACTTTCCTCTGAAAATGAGCCGTTGGAATGATACACACGTAGCAGTGCGGGACGTAAACATTAGCTTGCGACGTGCACGTGTGACCCACAGCCCACAGCCCTGGGCCTGCTCCGAGGAGTGCACGGTGTTCACAGGACACACAGATCCTCAACAAGAACAAGTGCCCCTCCACTAACGTCAGATATGATCATTGCGCTAAACTAAGACATTCTTAAATCCACACATTCTTCTGAAGAGTACGGAGATCGCCCTTCAAGCGTGAAGACGTCATCCAATATTATTATTACTACCAAGGTATGCTAGACTTGTGCAGCCTCCTTCATCAAGACAGTAAAATTAGAGAGTTAACAAAATACTCATTCCCATATTCTTATTTATTTTTGCATCGTGTGCCATTTATACTTTTGATAGCTGATATGGTATCTAACGACTTGAGAGTCTTCTTACTACCTGTACTGCATCATCTTGCCAGTGATAACCCTCAAGCTAAACTGTTTGTTTTCGAAGTATTTGCCATCTATAAAAATGGCATCCTGACAGTGGTAATTCTAGTACTGAACTGATAGCTTTCAAAATACTTGCCATCCGTGAAAACGTCAATGTATTCGACCTAGAATGAGTATCAAACGTACACAAGAGCAAACGGTGAATTTTTACAACTACACCAGTCTCGATTTTGGATGAAGCTCTTTTTCCCTGTCAGATTTTGTTCTGTTTTGAATGAATGTGCTTGTTTTTCTCAGACATTTCTGACTGCGAGCAATCCCTTGATGATGATGTCAGTGGAGTGCTGGCCATGAAACCACTGGCCATGCTATCAGCAGAAACACTCCTGCTCCTGTCTCCTCTCTTCACAAAACAATCCACTGTCCAATAGTCACTAATCACTGGTTGATAAATAAAACGATGATTTTATTGAATGTTGGGTGTTGGGTGGTTTTGAGTGCACTGAAAACTGAGCAAACAATGATGCTTTTGAAAATTATGATACCATAAGTGGTAACGTTAAAAATTTTTTTATGCATTACTTTGAAAATGTTTTTGTTACCATGGTACTGCCTTACCAATTTGATAGTGTATTAGTAACACATTAATGCAAATGGTAACGCAAGTGCCCATCTCTTGTTTATTTAGTTAATTTGTTTGTAGAAGGTAGACCAAGTTATTTGGAAATTATATTTGAACAGAATTATCCAGTTTTTAATAATACAATTTAGATATGCCTAAATGAATTGAAAGGAGTTTTTAGCTGTGTTTTTAATACTCAATAAGTTTAATATGATTATTGCTAATAAGATTACATCAGTCTAAGTATTTTATATTTTAGAAACTACATTTCAGACACCATTGTAAGAGCAAGATAAAATGGGATACAAAAAGAAGATTACCAAGACAACCAGTCACACTACAAAGCAAGCAATTAAAAAAATTAAGAGGAAAAAAGCCAAAATTAAAAAAGGATCTCACAACTTCATTCTGGACAAGCAAGGTGGCAGCAGACCATCAAAATCCTCATTTGCAAAGAAAAACAGAAAAGACGCCCTGGGCCATGATGAACTTATTCAGAAAGAAAGGTATGTAAAGTCACAAATTATCTTTACAATAAATCTACAGGGAGGCAGTAGATACCAACCAAAATAGTAATTACTCCAAGGAAGATCTCAAGCACTGTGACCTGTAAGACCCAGCTGTGATCTCCCTAAATGTTTTCCTTAATCACTTAACACAAGGGGTCAATCACAGCCTGCCCTCTAAAGACTACTTTCCTTCTCATAAAACTAAATGCACTCATTACAGGCACACCCTCCACTGAAAATTTTTAATTCAGTATGGTGACTCCTACCCCAACCTTAGAGTCTCAGTCTGGGAAGTGGACTGCAGATATCCCTAGCTCAGGCTGTTCTAGTATGTATTGACCCTCAGTGTCTTGTCATTTTTCTCAACTTTTTTTTTCGTTAACTTTGCAACTTTTGCAACCTTAGATCTTCTTTGGTAAGATCTTCTTTGGTACGAGGCAGTATATGTAATTTTTAGTCTAGTTTAATGAATGTTGATGAATGAGGTGCTTATAGTGCAGTACGAGAAGAGAATTATCACATGCTATGACTATCCTTTTGTGTTGGGACATGAAAGAACAGGTTAAAGTAGGTTAGGTTAGGTTCATCTGTGCTACTATATAAGAAACCTCCCTAGAAGTGATTACTGTTTTAACAGGTGTGTGTTACCTGCTCTTCTGAAAAATAGCACACTGTATACATACTTTGCAATTTGAAAGTTTTAAGTACAACCATTTTCAGTTTTTAAATGCAAGTGAATACAGCAAAAAAGGATTTGTTATATAATAAGTTCAAGTGGATGTAAGTAAAATATTAATGAGTGTAATTTTGTACAGAGAGTTGATGGTAGACCTGTTTGGTGGTGATGGTGAATCTGTGGAAAAGATGAAGGCACCCACTGATGATCCAAGAGAGAGAGAGCAGCCTGAGGTTAAGGTGAAAACTGAGGTGAAAAAAGAGGATCTATTGCCTTCAATACCTGATGATCCTTTTGACATTCACCACCAAGATGAAGAGAAACAGAAAATACCAGCTTGGATAGATGAGGATGACTACAATATAAGGTAAGAACCTGTTTTCCAAGGAGATCAATGTAATGCATATTTTTTTTGCATAACAATGCTTATTATAAGTATTATACATGTCTCTATAAAAAGATGGCATTCCTTTACCAAGATATAGATAAGAATGATCTCTTAGAGTAGTAAAATTATAAAAGATTATTCATTGAAGTTTTTATGGAGGAATATTGTTGAAAATCTTGTGTTTCATCATGATATCATTTTGTACTGCAGTTTATAATTGAATTGGCCATGTTTATTTTCTAAATGTGAGTCTAAATATTGGAATGTTTATGTTGGTAGGGTGAAGGATGTTGTGGCAGGAATGAACAAAGCTCGAGGCTCAAGGGGAGTGAGAGAAGTATCAGAGGAACAATATAGCCACACTTTGCAACAAAAGTTCAACCAAGCAATGGGTGTAACTCCTAAATGGGCTAACCTCCACCAGCCTGTTAAAGATGAGGAAGAAGAATTGCTGGTGAAGGTAGGTGTTGAGAAGGCATTTCATTTGGAATGGAAATTAATACAGGTATTTCTTTTTTTTTTTTTGTTTTACTTGTGTGTCCCAGAAGCATCAGAATATTTTGTCTTCCCAGGTAAATAATTGTAAGTCTTCTCCATTTAACATTAAAAGAAATTATGTCAGCCCTGAGGTATCAAAGCTTTCATTGTATACTGTATGTCTAAGGCAACTGCAAAAATTCCACCCAAATCTCAATAAGAGAGTGCAAGATTCAGTAAGGAAAGCCAGACGAGATCACTAGTAGGGCGGCCTTCATGGAAACTATGTTCTTCCTTTTCTCTTTTCAAGATTTGCATTAGCACTTTCAAGCAATATTTGCTCTTTACCAGACAATGAGCTGGTTAAATCACAACTGAAAAGTCAACCTGCTATTGTATCCCTACCCTTGCTGGTCAAAGTAGATTACCTGCATTCTTTTTGATCACCTACCAACACAGGAAACCAGCATGGGTCGGCACCAGTTGGTACTGCTTGTTCATGTGAAAAAAAACAGCATTATTTGTGCACATATCCTGAGAGTGATAAGATCATATTGCATGGTTACTTTATCTATCTGGACCACTCACACTTACTATATGAAAGGAAAATGGTGAATGTTTGTCTCACTTAATACTGAGTGAAAAACAATTGGTGAGAATTTTTTCATACTTAACAAGTGAAAAACAAATTATGAATGTATAAGGTGATAATATTTTAACTTGTAAATACTACCAGAAGTCTTCAATGTATATGAGGTGCTTTAAAAGAAAAGAAAAGGAAATGTGTACGGGGTCACATATGGATCAAATAAGAAGTGAGATGATGAAAAATATATTGTTAGGGGAAAATCTGAGTGAATAGCATTATTATTATAGGTTATTCCTATAGATAGAACAGATAAAAGCAATTTATGAAGAAGGAGTTTCATTTAATGTGAGAGGTATAGGGCCGTGGGAAAAATTATGAATGGAGAGATTGAATAGAGCAGGAGTATCGATGAAGCAAGAATGGATTTACATAATAGTTCAATGGAGACAAGTTAAGAGCTTTGAAATTTCTCCATCATCTCTTTAATCAGTTGATCTGGTCAGATGCGGAGGGAATTAATTTTCTATTATGGTATGGTTGGGATAAATTGATTCTGCTGTTTAGTCCTGATGTGAAGGTACTGGAGGTGACCAGGCATGAAACACAACTAACTCTGCATAGTGTGTTAAATGAGGATTGGTCTTTAGTGGTTAATATGTAAGGTTGTGATCTTCAGTTTGAGTATGTGCATGTTGTATCTCCTCTCAGTTGCTCCATTCATTTATAGTATGTATGTAGTTATGTAGATGGAAAAATGGATATTGAAGGTAGTACAAAAGCTACCCATAAAATGGAGAAGCATTCCAAGTTAGGCACAAGTAAGTTTCAGCTCCTTTACATTTATTTTACAATTTTTCATAGGGTACAGGAGACTACCTGGCACATGGAACATCTGCAAAATTGGACAAGAAACGAATAGATTTTAAGAGACAGGTGGATCTCAACCATGCTTCACGTACTGAAGGGGCCATCATAGCTTCCATAGAATTCAATCCCAAGTATCACATGGCTCTTGTTGCTGGCTTCTCCAGTACTGTTGTGGGAGCTGCTTCACTCTTCAAGGTAAGAAAGCTCTTGAATGTCAATAATGTGTGCTTTCATCTAGTTTATTATGGTGCAATTGTTCTACTAATGGTTAATGCTGCACAACTACCTAACTTATGCAGTTTGATCATTGAGGATTAACTTTCTGTCTCGTCTCTAGAGACTCAGGCCAAGATGTTATAGTTTTGATAGTTTTTGTGAATGGGATTATGAGAACGAATATCTTATGGCCACTTTGTTTCAAGTGTTCCAGTTTGAAGTTTAGGCATTAATGCTTATTAATATATTGTATTAACTTTTTGTTTATTTATTTTTGTGCAATTATTTGATTATGTTTGATTTGATTTTTCAAAATTCCCAACAAAGACTTCAACATCCACATAATTTGCCTTCCACACAGGTTGATGGAACCTACAACCATTTGATTCATTCAGTCAAGTTCCCTAAGTTTCCCATCAAATGTGCCAAGTTCCTTTGTGATGGTGGAAAGTTTGTGGTTGGCTCCAGTCAATACAACCATTTTTATATGTATGATCTGGAAGCAGCACAAGAAACTAAGATTCCTTCCAACCTAGGAAGAGATGGGCACAACATGAAGGTACATGCTTCTTAATTTATTGTATTTACCATTATGCTTTTTTTTCTCCCCCTTCTGTATTCTCTATGCTATGATCAGACAAGGTATATGCTTCTGTAAACACCTTGTCTTACCTGCTCCAACTTCAAGAGGAACAGAGCACAGTGCATAAGTGGTAATTGATTGAATGAAATAAAATATGAAGTATTTTTCAATTTAAAAATGATAAATTAGATGTAATGATATACTAGTTTCAATTTTTAAAGTTTATGGTGAAGTGGGTGATATCTTTTATAAATGAAAACTTCATATACTTTAAAATTGTTTGAATATTTCAAGCTTTGATATTCTGTTTTCTATTTTTTTTCACATGTTTCCAGTCCATAACATCATCAATGCTGTATTCTTGCAATAATAATAATGCAATTAATGTAATACAGTGGAGACTTAATACTCGATCTTGATTCGTTCCAAATGGCGTTGTACAGAGAAGTTGTACTGTCATTGTTCATCTCACCCAGCCATAGTGGACCAGGAGGGTTTATACAATTTACATGACTTTTTTCCTGAAGTTATTCAGCAAAACATCATCTTCAAGAATACTGTATTGTTTTTCTTTTTGACCTTATATAGAGAACTTTGCAAGTACTACACGCTTCAGAATCAATAAACGTTGATTGTGTATTTGGGGGAACCACTTTTTTACCATAAAGACATTGATGCAATTTTTATGTCAGATTTGAAATAATGTAAATTTGGATTAGTAAGAAAAATTTAGTTATACAAATAATGAGATGGTGGGAACCTTTAATTTGTGCTTTAATCATTTGTAAGTCAAGATAACTCTTTTAAGGTATATGGAGGGGAAAAAATTCTTTGTCAAACCCATGCCTTTTGTAAGCCAAGCAGATCGAACTGCTTTAATTGCATGGGTGTCCTGTATTACCAGCAGTAACTGAACCTATAGACTATTGGACTGTGACAAAAGTAGTTCTTGGTTTCAGAGTCTTTGTAAAGGACTCTCCTTTACAGTACTTGTAGTCATATATTTGTTTTACCTTCAGGACAATGTAGTTTTCTTTTTACAGTACACTCATAGTATTCACACGTTGATATATGAACTGTACAAAACATCCAAAATTCACCAGCCTCATAAAAATTGTGAGGTGAGTGTATATCAGTATCATGTATCCACTGTTTACTGAACACCATGATCCACTGGAAAGTTATCATTTCCTTATTGCATGTATATTTTGACAACTGTACTCAGAGTATTTTAACTGATCTCACTTTTACAGAATGTTCTTGTCTCTCCTGATGGGGAGTTGCTGGTTTTCATAGGTAAGAATGGCCAGTTGCACCTTTTTGATGCTGGCTGTCTCTCTCTTGTGGACACATTATATGCATCAGGGGATGTGACCTCAGCTGCTTTCAATTCTGATGGATCTCGACTGTACACACACACTAGTAAGTCATTACTGCTATTTTTCATGATGTACAGTCAGCACCAAATGAATGATTTTCCTTAACCCTAGAACGGTACCGTTCAAAATCACCGACGGTCCCGGTACCGTGGCTCCATTTGGAGTCACGCCACAAATATTTAAAAAAAAATATATGGATCCTCTTTTTTTAGTTACACTGGATGGGATATGGAAGAGAAAACATCTTCTAGTACATTGAAATTAAAAACCTATGAAGTTATAATATTTAAAAAATAATTATAAATTTTTACAAAAAAAATATTGATAAATAGATAGACTTCACCATATAATGGTATGAACATGAATCTTTACAAAAGAAAAGCTTGAAAATGTTATATTCTTTAACTAAAATGGTTGCTCTTTCTAAAAAATGGTGTATAAATTTTCATCTGCATCGTAATTGAGTTCCTTGGAATAAATGAAATTGACCAATTCTTATGTATTGGATTTTTAGTAAATAAATATGCAAATAAATAAATATACATACATAAATTTCCACAAAATCACTTATCATAATAACTGAAGCCATTTACTAGACAATAATGTTAAATTGTGCACTCTGAATCCCAATTGTGGTGCTGTGAAGATGAAAATTACTAATTCCTGTAGAGTGATTTTCCGCAAATAGCCAAGTAAATAAATTAGTAGAACATGCATCCCTGCAATACATTATCAAAATATATTCCCCTTCAATATACTTCTAGAACTATTTAGTTACATATCTTTGCAGTGAAAATGACTAATTCTTGTATAGTGGTTTTCCGCAAATACCCAAGTAAATAAATAAACAACATGCATCCCTGCAATATATTATAAAAATATATTTTCCTTCAATATTCTACTAGGACTGGCTCGTAGATCTCAGTGAAGATAATGTCCCCTATGAGATCTACAGTGTTTTCTGCCAACACCCATTGCAAAGCCTCCTGAGACAGGTGGTGGCGACGAGCCATGTCAACTTTTCCTATAAAACCCAGAAAGAAAAAAAATAGTAATAACTATTACACATATGTAAAACAAGAGAAAATCTATATCAAGACTCTTATCAAGTCTAACTGAATATATTTAGTGTGATTTACAGATACTAGGGCTTTGTATATAACATATACAAGCCTATAAAAAATATTTTCCCTCATGATTAAAAATCTCATATACGGGGTGTGTGACTCCACCTGGCGTCATGGTGTCTTACCTAGCAAGGAAAGACCAATGCCAGAGAGGAGCGCGTCCGTCCCCCTCTAGATCTGATGACTGACGGACGCTAGACAGACACCCGCAGGCGAAGGAAAGAGGCGCTCGTGAAATATGGCACATTTTTTCAAAATCACGAACCTCATGACTCCTTATGGAGTCACGGTACCGTTCTACTTAATGGTAGAGTATGCCAAGTACTTTGAACTGCAAAGTAAGCATTAATAAATAGACTTGTGAAAATATAGAAGATTCTGAGATGGAATGTATAGTAATCAATACTGAAAACCTGCACCACTAGATCATATACTGACAGATGACAGATATGTATGAAAACTATGAATAAATTATCAACAGATGTTACAACAGTGCATGTAGAGTAAAAGGAATTCTATACTTACAGGATCCTGCATAGTACACAGTATAGACATTTTCTTGGCTATAGGTTCCTCCTGTCACCTTATCCACGACTAGATGTGTGAAAATGAGGTCCCGTTTGAAGAAGACGGGCTTGTTGTGCTCATGAGCTACAGCCTCATCCATGAGAGGGTGTGACTGCAGGAAGGTCAACACATTGTCTGGTGGAGGAGAGAAAACAATTATAAATTACTAGTGCCAGAGTAGTCATGGATATCCAACAATTGCTTGCCTGGTGATCACTTATGGCTCGCATTGATGGCATCTGAAAATTCCTATTATACTAATTGTCCTGATTTACATTTGATCTAAGTTAATGGTGTCTCTCTTATTAACTTACATCAATCAGGTAAATTTCACAGCACTTTGATGAGTTATAAAAGTTGTTGGTTAAGGGAAAGTAGTATTTCTCATAATGTACATAGTATGAGGTTAAAAGACAAAATGTAGTGCCATCACTCACTCAACAGACTCAAATACTTGTCACTAATTACAGCTTACTGACCTGGGAGAGTCTGAGTGTCATTGACGCACTGGCCAGGCCGAGGCTCAGGGACTTTGGAGATGAGGACGGGCAGCCCAGCAGACGAAGAGGTTGCCTGCTCCTTGAACCGACCTAAGAAAGCATCCTGGATATCATAAAGACTGAAGGTGCAGATGGCTGACCCCATGAGCCCGTTCATACTGGTGGTGAAGACGGCGTAGAAGCGCGAGTCATCACCAGGTATCTTGTACGCCGACTCTGTTGAGAAAAATAAAACGTTAATAATCTAAACTTAAGTAGTTGATGAGAAATTGTATGGTTTACTATCGAAATGTGACATATGTATAATAACAAGAAGATAGCAAACTTGGGAGGGCAATCTCTCTTAAGACACTCATAAGGTCTGCATACTGTCTTCTAGCTGAGGCAATCTAAGCACTCACGGATCTCATTGAAGTAGAAGGGGAACTCCCCGGGGATGGAGCAGTGGAGACGAGCCTTGAGGTAAGTGGCCCAGTTCTGAGTCAGGATGTTCTTGCCGCCTGTGTCCTTCTTGCAAACACGGGCAACTCGGGAGTACACATTCTTGCCACAGTTGATGTACTCAACAGCAGTCTCCCGGAAGAAGAACATCACGTACTCCCCAACCTAATAAGAACCCACAAAGTTTGGTTCTGGATAAAGGTAAAGAGGAAAAAAAAACAATGAAACACTGCACATATGTTTAGTTTCTGGTATATTGCAAAAATTATACTAGTGAAAGACAAAGGTACTGTATTTACTCACAACCTACTAATGGTAAATTGGTGGAGTTATGAAGCCAGGGAAACTGCATCAACGAACATGGATAATTAAGAACATACAACCACTAACTAGCTTCCTTATTACATCTCCCATTAACAAACAAACAATAATGAGAGATTTCTTCCACGACACAAGCTGATAAACTACTCACTATCCAGCCACTTGGAGTCATATTTGATGGTCCTCTTGAAGGGGTACTCTTGGCGCCTCTTGGGGGTGTAGTTAATTAAAGAGGTCGGCACGGAAGATAACAGTATCTGCCTTGGTGAATTCAGCCACTGTGCCTGAGTACAGACCAGGAAGACCCCCTGGATTGCCATGGTCTACCCAGACTGCTGTGCTGTTGTCTGAAGGGTCAAAGGGACACCTAGCCACTCCATTTCCAATCCCCGGCACGTGCTCACGGCGGGCCAAGTGGGTTAGGTTGGTCTGTGGTGGAGCAAGTGAGTGTCAAACATGCTTATCGCTAACCTGTTGCTTATTGTTAGTATGGAAGTTTAATAGTTGCAGATCAATGGCATATTTGTTACTGTGTGAGACTCCCTAACTCCTTGCTTAAGAGAGGTTAGCTACAGTTCTAATTACTCAACAGGATTGCATTCACCAATGATAATGTTTGCAATTATGAAATCTATGCTTCAAATGCTTCACTATAATGCTTTCTTTCTATAACATTCATGAAGCTGGAATACAAAACCACTAAAGAACATAATAAGGGAAACATAAGACACATAGATGATAAAAAAACCTCTAAAAATAAGCAGAATATAATGGAACTAATACTGAGCCACCAAAAGACATAATGAGGGAAACACAAGACTCACATAGATGACCCAGTCCTTTGGGTTGTGAGCGTTGGTGCCACATATGTACAGGCGATTGTTGGACATGGGATGGATCACCCGGATGTGGTTGCGGCAGTCGTATTGCTGGGAAGGGAAAGGAAGAGAGGGTTAGGAATTGTATTAGCTTCACCATCAACCAGTATGTGTTTTTTTTTTATACAAGAAGAGAGTTTGGCCAAGTTTTTCTTTGGTTACCCTAAGGACTAACAAGAGGACTGTCAAATTAGTGGGCTTATTTATTGTTTTATGTCTTTGGCAAGCTTTCCCTTAACAAAAACAAGAAAAAAAAACCTTAAATAAACTCATATTGTAAATAATTGAAGTTTGTACGAAAGTTGGCAGCACTATACGATATGCAGATGTGGCCCACTTACGGATCCTTTTGTAAGTAGCATTTTTGTCGTATCCTAAAAGATTCAATGGGAAATAAGACCGGACAAAAAAAAAAAAAAAAAATCTACTGACTTCACTGGAATGCACTTCGGTTTCCATTTACCTGGCACATTCCAGCACTCTTAAACACATCTGGGTTTCGTTTAAATGCTAATTCAACTCACTCAGAGCAGCCTGATAGAATGCAATACACACAAGCTACATTATCATGGGGTCTCTCTCTCTCTCTCTCTCTCTCTCTCTCTC
>CM035197.1:6222124-6238708 GCA_020233015.1 Callinectes sapidus
ATCTCTATATATATATATATATATATATATATATATATATATATATATATATATATATATATATATATATATATATATATATATATGAACTATTGCACTTCTGCTCATAATACCCGTGTTGCAAATAAAACCACTTCTCAGTGGCTGTGTGACAAACTCTTGGATTAACAGTAAGGTAAATACATAACTTTCATTCATATGCCGTGCATTGAATTCTTCATATTAATTTTATTTCGCTTTATTTATTTATTTGTTTATTTACTTATTTATCTATCTATTTATTCCCTGGTGATAAAGCCATTCGCTAAACTACTACTTTCCTGCCTACCTAAGTAGGTAGGTAGGTAGGTATAGTCTACCTACATAGAGGATTTCTAGTAATAAAGATGGGAGTTTCTCGTTTCATGGATTTGTACCTACATATGATAGATAACAAAGGATGTGAATTGTTTGCACATGTCAATGGGTGGCATGGTCAATTTTCCTTTTTGAAATCCAACAATAAATGTATATAGTAATAAACAAAATTCTTTATTCGTCATATTTGTAATGCCTTCAATCCTTGCCTACAATCAAGGATTCTACAATATCATTGCCTACAATGGAACGACTTTCCTCTGAAAATGAGCCGTTGGAATGATACACACGTAGCAGTGCGGGACGTAAACATTAGCTTGCGACGTGCACGTGTGACCCACAGCCCACAGCCCTGGGCCTGCTCCGAGGAGTGCACGGTGTTCACAGGACACACAGATCCTCAACAAGAACAAGTGCCCCTCCACTAACGTCAGATATGATCATTGCGCTAAACTAAGACATTCTTAAATCCACACATTCTTCTGAAGAGTACGGAGATCGCCCTTCAAGCGTGAAGACGTCATCCAATATTATTATTACTACCAAGGTATGCTAGACTTGTGCAGCCTCCTTCATCAAGACAGTAAAATTAGAGAGTTAACAAAATACTCATTCCCATATTCTTATTTATTTTTGCATCGTGTGCCATTTATACTTTTGATAGCTGATATGGTATCTAACGACTTGAGAGTCTTCTTACTACCTGTACTGCATCATCTTGCCAGTGATAACCCTCAAGCTAAACTGTTTGTTTTCGAAGTATTTGCCATCTATAAAAATGGCATCCTGACAGTGGTAATTCTAGTACTGAACTGATAGCTTTCAAAATACTTGCCATCCGTGAAAACGTCAATGTATTCGACCTAGAATGAGTATCAAACGTACACAAGAGCAAACGGTGAATTTTTACAACTACACCAGTCTCGATTTTGGATGAAGCTCTTTTTCCCTGTCAGATTTTGTTCTGTTTTGAATGAATGTGCTTGTTTTTCTCAGACATTTCTGACTGCGAGCAATCCCTTGATGATGATGTCAGTGGAGTGCTGGCCATGAAACCACTGGCCATGCTATCAGCAGAAACACTCCTGCTCCTGTCTCCTCTCTTCACAAAACAATCCACTGTCCAATAGTCACTAATCACTGGTTGATAAATAAAACGATGATTTTATTGAATGTTGGGTGTTGGGTGGTTTTGAGTGCACTGAAAACTGAGCAAACAATGATGCTTTTGAAAATTATGATACCATAAGTGGTAACGTTAAAAATTTTTTTATGCATTACTTTGAAAATGTTTTTGTTACCATGGTACTGCCTTACCAATTTGATAGTGTATTAGTAACACATTAATGCAAATGGTAACGCAAGTGCCCATCTCTTGTTTATTTAGTTAATTTGTTTGTAGAAGGTAGACCAAGTTATTTGGAAATTATATTTGAACAGAATTATCCAGTTTTTAATAATACAATTTAGATATGCCTAAATGAATTGAAAGGAGTTTTTAGCTGTGTTTTTAATACTCAATAAGTTTAATATGATTATTGCTAATAAAATTACATCAGTCTAAGTATTTTATATTTTAGAAACTGTTTGCATTTCAGACACCATTGTAAGAGCAAGATAAAATGGGATACAAAAAGAAGATTACCAAGACAACCAGTCACACTACAAAGCAAGCAATTAAAAAAATTAAGAGGAAAAAAGCCAAAATTAAAAAAGGATCTCACAACTTCATTCTGGACAAGCAAGGTGGCAGCAGACCATCAAAATCCTCATTTGCAAAGAAAAACAGAAAAGACGCCCTGGGCCATGATGAACTTATTCAGAAAGAAAGGTATGTAAAGTCACAAATTATCTTTACAATAAATCTACAGGGAGGCAGTAGATACCAACCAAAATAGTAATTACTCCAAGGAAGATCTCAAGCACTGTGACCTGTAAGACCCAGCTGTGATCTCCCTAAATGTTTTCCTTAATCACTTAACAGAAGGGGTCAATCACAGCCTGCCCTCTAAAGACTACTTTCCTTCTCACAAAACTAAATGCACTCATTACAGGCACACCCTCCACTGAAAATTTTTAATTCAGTATGGTGACTCCTACCCCAACCTTAGAGTCTCAGTCTGGGAAGTGGACCGCAGATATCCCTAGCTCAGGCTGTTCTAGTATGTATTGACCCTCAGCGTCTTGTCATTCTTCTCAACTTTTTTTTTCGTTAACTTCTGCAACTTTTGCAACCTTAGATCTTCTTTGGTAAGATCTTCTTTGGTACGAGGCAGTATATGTAATTTTTAGTCTAGTTTAATGAATGTTGATGAATGAGGTGCTTATAGTGCAGTACGAGAAGAGAATTATCACATGCTATGACTATCCTTTTGTGTTGGGACATGAAAGAACAGGTTAAAGTAGGTTAGGTTAGGTTCATCTGTGCTACTATATAAGAAACCTCCCTAGAAGTGATTACTGTTTTAACAGGTGTGTGTTACCTGCTCTTCTGAAAAATAGCACACTGTATACATACTTTGCAATTTGAAAGTTTTAAGTACAACCATTTTCAGTTTTTAAATGCAAGTGAATACAGCAAAAAAGGATTTGTTATATAATAAGTTCAAGTGGATGTAAGTAAAATATTAATGAGTGTAATTTTGTACAGAGAGTTGATGGTAGACCTGTTTGGTGGTGATGGTGAATCTGTGGAAAAGATGAAGGCACCCACTGATGATCCAAGAGAGAGAGAGCAGCCTGAGGTTAAGGTGAAAACTGAGGTGAAAAAAGAGGATCTATTGCCTTCAATACCTGATGATCCTTTTGACATTCACCACCAAGATGAAGAGAAACAGAAAATACCAGCTTGGATAGATGAGGATGACCACAATATAAGGTAAGAACCTGTTTTCCAAGGAGATCAATGTAATGCATATTTTTTTTGCATAACAATGCTTATTATAAGTATTATACATGTCTCTATAAAAAGATGGCATTCCTTTACCAAGATATAGATAAGAATGATCTCTTAGAGTAGTAAAATTATAAAAGATTATTCATTGAAGTTTTTATGGAGGAATATTGTTGAAAATCTTGTGTTTCATCATGATATCATTTTGTACTGCAGTTTATAATTGAATTGGCCATGTTTATTTTCTAAATGTGAGTCTAAATATTGGAATGTTTATGTTGGTAGGGTGAAGGATGTTGTGGCAGGAATGAACAAAGCTCGAGGCTCAAGGGGAGTGAGAGAAGTATCAGAGGAACAATATAGCCACACTTTGCAACAAAAGTTCAACCAAGCAATGGGTGTAACTCCTAAATGGGCTAACCTCCACCAGCCTGTTAAAGATGAGGAAGAAGAATTGCTGGTGAAGGTAGGTGTTGAGAAGGCATTTCATTTGGAATGGAAATTAATACAGGTATTTCTTTTTTTTTTTTTGTTTTACTTGTGTGTCCCAGAAGCATCAGAATATTTTGTCTTCCCAGGTAAATAATTGTAAGTCTTCTCCATTTAACATTAAAAGAAATTATGTCAGCCCTGAGGTATCAAAGCTTTCATTGTATACTGTATGTCTAAGGCAACTGCAAAAATTCCACCCAAATCTCAATAAGAGAGTGCAAGATTCAGTAAGGAAAGCCAGACGAGATCACTAGTAGGGCGGCCTTCATGGAAACTATGTTCTTCCTTTTCTCTTTTCAAGATTTGCATTAGCACTTTCAAGCAATATTTGCTCTTTACCAGACAATGAGCTGGTTAAATCACAACTGAAAAGTCAACCTGCTATTGTATCCCTACTCTTGCTGGTCAAAGTAGATTACCTGCATTCTTTTTGATCACCTACCAACACAGGAAACCAGCATGGGTCGGCACCAGTTGGTACTGCTTGTTCATGTGAAAAAAAACAGCATTATTTGTGCACATATCCTGAGAGTGATAAGATCATATTGCATGGTTACTTTATCTATCTGGACCACTCACACTTGCTATATGAAAGGAAAATGGTGAATGTTTGTCTCACTTAATACTGAGTGAAAAACAATTGGTGAGAATTTTTTCATACTTAACAAGTGAAAAACAAATGATGAATGTATATGGTGATAATATTTTAACTTGTAAATACTACCGGAAGTCTTCAATGTATATGAGGTGCTTTAAAAGAAAAGGAAATGTGTACGGGGTCACATATGGATCAAATAAGAAGTGAGATGATGAAAAATATATTGTTAGGGGAAAATCTGAGTGAATAGTATTATTATTATAGGTTATTTCTATAGATAGAACAGATAAAAGCAATTTATGAAGAAGGAGTTTCATTTAATGTGAGAGGTATAGGGCCGTGGGAAAAATTATGAATGGAGAGATTGAATAGAGCAGGAGTATCTATGAAGCAAGAATGGATTTACATAATAGTTCAATGGAGACAAGTTAAGAGCTTTGAAATTTCTCCATCATCTCTTTAATCAGTTGATCTGGTCAGATGCAGAGGGAATTAATTTTCTATTATGGTATGGTTGGGATAAATTGATTCTGCTGTTTAGTCCTGATGTGAAGGTACTGGAGGTGACCAGGCATGAAGCACAACTAACTCTGCATAGTGTGTTAAATGAGGATTGGTCTTTAGTGGTTAATATGTAAGGTTGTGATCTTCAGTTTGAGTATGGGCATGTTGTATCTCCTCTCAGTTGCTCCATTCATTTATAGTATGTATGTAGTTATGTAGATGGAAAAATGGATATTGAAGGTAGTACAAAAGCTACCCATAAAATGGAGAAGCATTCCAAGTTAGGCACAAGTAAGTTTCAGCTCCTTTACATTTATTTTACAATTTTTCATAGGGTACAGGAGACTACCTGGCACATGGAACATCTGCAAAATTGGACAAGAAACGAATAGATTTTAAGAGACAGGTGGATCTCAACCATGCTTCACGTACTGAAGGGGCCATCATAGCTTCCATAGAATTCAATCCCAAGTATCACATGGCTCTTGTTGCTGGCTTCTCCAGTACTGTTGTGGGAGCCGCTTCACTCTTCAAGGTAAGAAAGCTCTTGAATGTCAATAATGTGTGCTTTCATCTAGTTTATTATGGTGCAGTTGTTCTACTAATGGTTAATGCTGCACAACTACCTAACTTATGCAGTTTGATCATTGAGGATTAACTTTCTGTCTCGTCTCTAGAGACTCAGGCCAAGATGTTATAGTTTTGATAGTTTTTGTGAATGGGATTATGAGAACGAATATCTTATGGCCACTTTGTTTCAAGTGTTCCACTTTGAAGTTTAGGCATTAATGCTTATTAATATATTGTATTAACTTTTTGTTTATTTATTTTTGTGCAATTATTTGATTATGTTTGATTTGATTTTTCAAAATTCCCAACAAAGACTTCAACATCCACATAATTTGCCTTCCACACAGGTTGATGGAACCTACAACCATTTGATTCATTCAGTCAAGTTCCCTAAGTTTCCCATCAAATGTGCCAAGTTCCTTTGTGATGGTGGAAAGTTTGTGGTTGGCTCCAGTCAATACAACCATTTTTATATGTATGATCTGGAAGCAGCACAAGAAACTAAGATTCCTTCCAACCTAGGAAGAGATGGGCACAACATGAAGGTACATGCTTCTTAATTTATTGTATTTACCATTATGCTTTTTTTTCTCCCCCTTCTGTATTCTCTATGCTATGATCAGACAAGGTATATGCTTCTGTAAACACCTTGTCTTACCTGCTCCAACTTCAAGAGGAACAGAGCACAGTGCATAAGTGGTAATTGATTGAATGAAATAAAATATGAAGTATTTTTCAATTTAAAAATGATAAATTAGATGTAATGATATACTAGTTTCAATTTTTAAAGTTTATGGTGAAGTGGGTGATATCTTTTATAAATGAAAACTTCATATACTTTAAAATTGTTTGAATATTTCAAGCTTTGATATTCTGTTTTCTATTTTTTTTCACATGTTTCCAGTCCATAACATCATCAATGCTGTATTCTTGCAATAATAATAATGCAATTAATGTAATACAGTGGAGACTTAATACTCGATCTTGATTCGTTCCAAATGGCGTTGTACAGAGAAGTTGTACTGTCATTGTTCATCTCACCCAGCCATAGTGGACCAGGAGGGTTTATACAATTTACATGACTTTTTTCCTGAAGTTATTCAGCAAAACATCATCTTGAAGAATACTGTATTGTTTTTCTTTTTGACCTTATATAGAGAACTTTGCAAGTACTACACGCTTCAGAATCAATAAACATTGATTGTGTATTTGGGGGAACCACTTTTTTACCATAAAGACATTGATGCAATTTTTATGTCAGATTTGAAATAATGTAAATTTGGATTAGTAAGAAAAATTTAGTTATACAAATAATGAGATGGTGGGAACCTTTAATTTGTGCTTTAATCATTTGTAAGTCAAGATAACTCTTTTAAGGTATATGGAGGGGAAAAAATTCTTTGTCAAACCCATGCCTTTTGTAAGCCAAGCAGATCGAACTGCTTTAATTGCATGGGTGTCCTGTATTACCAGCAGTAACTGAACCTATAGACTATTGGACTGTGACAAAAGTAGTTCTTGGTTTCAGAGTCTTTGTAAAGGACTCTCCTTTACAGTACTTGTAGTCATATATTTGTTTTACCTTCAGGACAATGTAGTTTTCTTTTTACAGTACACTCATAGTATTCACACGTTGATATATGAACTGTACAAAACATCCAAAATTCACCAGCCTCATAAAAATTGTGAGGTGAGTGTATATCAGTATCATGTATCCACTGTTTACTGAACACCATGATCCACTGGAAAGTTATCATTTCCTTATTGCATGTATATTTTGACAACTGTACTCAGAGTATTTTAACTGATCTCACTTTTACAGAATGTTCTTGTCTCTCCTGATGGGGAGTTGCTGGTTTTCATAGGTAAGAATGGCCAGTTGCACCTTTTTGATGCTGGCTGTCTCTCTCTTGTGGACACATTATATGCATCAGGGGATGTGACCTCAGCTGCTTTCAATTCTGATGGATCTCGACTGTACACACACACTAGTAAGTCATTACTGCTATTTTTCATGATGTACAGTCAGCACCAAATGAATGATTTTCCTTAAACTGGCAACCGACTCCTTTTCAGTTTGGAAAAAATTGGCTGGAAGACAATAACTTAATAGCAACTTAGTTTAATCCCACATATATTTTTCAAAGCATAGAATAGTGTTTGACATCTTGACATGTAGAAAAGTTATATTTCATGATTGCTCATTGCTTCAGCTTACAAAACAGTTTTATTTGCTTTAAACATAGTGTTTTCGTGAGCTTGCTGTGTTATGCCAGGGAAATATGTAGGACTTGATGACATAGTACATATGAGTGTAAAGTTTTGGAAGAATGGTGAAAAAAAATAAATTGAAAAATAAGTTGTATAAATGATGACAGTGAAGATGTTAAGTGCATTGGTAAATAAAAGGCATATGTGTTGATGTGAGGATGTGCTTCACTACAAACATGGTGAAGGGCTATTTTAAGATGCTTGTTCTGTTTTTCTGTAAGCTGAGGATTTACTTTTAATTGTCTTTTGATAATATGTAAGGTGTTGTCAAATGTTTTAGTGTAGTCATTAAGATTGCTCTTTTCAACATGAAATTACTTTCCTATCTCTCATTTTAAATTTGTCTGTTTATAATGAGAAATGACATAAATACATTACTATTTTTTGTATGCTCATGTAGAATTAGGTATAGGATTGAATCCTCCATTATATCACATATATTTGATATATTACATAATTTGAAATCACTTTTATGAATCAATATCTTTTTATACATGTTTTATCACAATAAACTTTCATAATCTGGTGTACTTTGATCAACAGTTGAAGGAGTTGTGTACATCTGGGACATGCATGCTAGAGCCTGCATTCACAGTTTTTATGATGATGGCTGCTTTGGTGGTACAAGCATTGCTGTGTCTCCAAATAACCAGTACCTGGCATGTGGATCTTCATCGGGGGTGATCAGCGTGTATGACCTGGCGAATGTGATGAATCGCTCACCAAGTCCCGTCAAGATGCTGACACGGTTACGTTCTGTTGTCTCAACACTTGCTTTTAACTCCTCATCAGAAATCTTGGCCACTGCCTCAGATCAAGTGGAGAATGCTATCAAACTTGTGAGTAGACTGATATGTGATTGAAGATTTCTTGAAAGGTATTATTGATGTATGTTTGCTAAAATTCTTGCTCAAAGAGGGACTAGAAATGACCTAGGTCAGCTATTAGCTAATGACAATGATGACAATGAAAGAAGGTGAAGTTACACATAGTCACTATGTTCCTTAGTCTTGGAGAAGACATTAAGACAAGGGGTCCTCTAGCCTCATTGGTGACATGGACTCAACACTACAGTAAGAGTAATTACAAAAGTAGTTTTTATTTATTCTTATTTTATTGTTTTATTCTTATGTAACAATTATTTTATTACTTTAGTAGGCAAGAACTGTTTGTTGCCTACTAAAGTAATAAATATGATGTATGATGGATTATGTTCTTGAAGATGCAATCATAGAGTGAATGTTCAAATATAACTTAAAATTGAATAGGAAAATAGGAGTGCATTCTAAGGTCTTCATGTATGTGCCTCGAAACACTCATATAAAACTATTAAATATAGTTTTTATATACAGTTATTTCCTAAGTAATAAAATGCATGTGATATGAATAAAAAAAACAAGACTAGGCCAATAACATAAAATAAACAAAATTTCTTTTTGTAATTACTCAGATCTGGCTGATCTGCAAAATCTATACAGTTTGATTCAAATATGTAAGATATCTTACCTGCTCTTGTAGTTTCATATTTTTTTTGTTTTCTTCCTTAGGCACATCTCCCCTCCATGACCTACTTTGAGAATTTTCCTGATCCCAGAAGTGAATTGCGACGAATCCAAGCTGTGAACTTCTCACCACAAACTGGTTTCTTGGCAATAGGAAATAATTGTGGCCGTGCCTTTTTGTACAGGCTCCATCATTTTACCACTTATTAGATGATAATTCCTCTTTGGTTCCAGCATAGTGGGAATCAAAATAGAAAAGAAAAGGATGTATACAATATTTAGATATCATGTGAAGCAATTCATAAATTTATTAAAATCGTTCTTGAAATTACCACTGCTGGTATAATTTTTCTTTAAAGACAAAATTTCAAACCTGATACATATCATGAATGTATGTTGTCTCCATCCATTAGAAATAGAATACAATAAAACTTTTCTAAAAATTGTTCCCAGTGTAAACACTCACTAAAGAAAACAATGTTTGATATGAATTTGTTGTACTTTTATACCTTGGCACTATTGACGTCCCTCAATCCCTATAGTGCCAACAGGATACATGTACTACTCAGCATCTCATTGATGTGAATTTTGCTACTAGCATACATGTATGCCAAGTTATTTGCACCTTTATTGTTCCCATATAGAGTAGTCAGTGTCCAATTCCATGCATGTCTTTGTATAACTTGACTCATGTGCATTGTTTTGCCACCTCCCAAGCATCACCACACTGACCCAGACAAAATGAGTGACATGTGACAAGGCAACATGAAGAATGTGTTGCTCTGGGCTTGACAAGATCACATGCTGGTCAGAAGTTTTTTCATCATATCCTTATCCGTGTAGTGGAAAGCCACTCTAATATTGGATAATATTCTGTATGATACTGATTGGCTGCTGACGACGTGACATCACAAGGATCTTCATGGGTGAGACACTAAACTGTTCTCTCTCTCTCTCTCTCTCTCTCTCTCTCTCTCTCTCTCTCTCTCTCTCTCTCTCTCTCTCTCTCTCTCTCTCTCGTATCATTACTACATAATGGGCTATTTATGAAATCGGCAGCCACCAGATGTCACTGGCCGGTTAATTAAGAGATAGCTGAGCCAAGGAAGATGCTAACTATCTCGATTTTTCTGTACTTAACCAAGCAGCTGTGTGGCATCGTATCATTATGTACAAGTGAAGTAACATAATAGCATTATACTGGAAATCGTTTACCGTGATGTATCTTGAAACCAGGGCCAGAATGTTTAACATCTGGCAATTCCATTTTACATTGTTCTTACGATTATGAGTAAGATTAAGCTAATGTTGTGTTGTTCACCCGTTAAGCATAATCAATGTGCACTATTCAGCTAAAAAAGTACTCGTTTGGAGTGTATTAGTCTCTATTTTAACGAATATCAAAGTGAGGCAAATCTTGCAAGATTCAGGAGACTGTCCCTCATCCAAGACCAGCAGCAAGGTGTGTTTACAAGTTGACGTGTTTCAAGCTGGAGGGCGGGAGGGCTCTGGGAACGCAGGACCACACGGGGTGTGTGGAAGTGGGAATACTGAAGCATGAAGTGATCCATGGTCTGTAGGAATGACAGCAGACAGCGCAGTGGAGGTCCTCCTCGGATGAAATCAAAACAAGTATGTGTTATAACTGATCTCAGATGACTGACCATCACTGACGGTCTCTGAGCTCGGATATCCGCCGTTGAACTATTCAATATTATTAACATTAAATATCCGCAAAAAGAGAAGTTGATACTTAAAACCTATATTTATTTTCCATACTCTAATGTGAATCAAATATCTAGAGAGGCTTGGAAGTGCTGATCTTGCATTTTTATTGTTTATAAACGCCAAAAAGGTGAGATGAGAGAGTGCCAGTTTGTCAACTTTGGCTTCACATCTCAGGAAAATACATTAAGGAGAGAAATGTTTTCTCTTATGCTATATTTTTCTTGTGAAGCTTTTTCATTACCCAACTCGTGCATGAAGTTACTTTGACACGTAACTGCTTTTATAACCTTAGGTAAATCATAAGTAGCCCATTATTATAACATTATCACTGTATTGATGAGTAACACTATCTATAGAATGTGTTTGGGAAGCATATTTTAGCGTATATATTATCATATATAGGCGTTTCAAAAGTGTATAAACTAGGTACTTCCAATTTAAGTTTTCATCAATTTTCACCCCCTAAAAATTTAAGTGAAATTGACAGTTTTATAATTTCAACTGGTGGCATATTGTTTTCCAATGTTCTATTAAAAAAAAAAAAAGTATGTAGCTAACTAGTGTAGGTTACTTTTAATCTTAGTTTGTTTGCCTGAATCCAGGACTTGATATTTTTTAGTTCATTAGTTAATTTAAAGCGGAGAGAATTCTTATCTCTAGCCTTAAGTAAAAAATGTGATGTCGCAAGCATAAAATATTCGAAAGATTTCTCTCACTGACTAATGTTATACGACCAGCGAGGTAGGAATAGAACTAAGGCTCATTCACAGAAGTCTGGGTCTCCGTTCTTTGGTTAGCCTGTTTGTCTACTGACAACGTGGAATCACGAAACTGAAAATTTTCCATAGCGAGTGTGTTATGCGTCGTTGAGATAGAGCGTGTGCAGAATGAGAAGCCGCTGGTCTGAGCCATCCACATAAGGGTATTGTTAAAGCACCTCTTAGTAGTGTGAAACAGAATGTTCAGTTCATCTCGAAAGATGCGGTTGATGGCTATGAAGAAGATGTGAATGACGTGCTCCCCCAGCACAAGGAAATAAAATATTATTAGGAACGCTTCCTGAGCAAGTGTTCCATTGCATCGCATGGTATAAAAGCTGACAAAGATAATACCGGTCACGATCATGATGATGAAAGAGAAGGAAAGAAACAGAGTAATATAGATGGCAGTGAAGGCCTGGTCACGTGTGTGTGTGGTGATAGCTTTATTTTGTAGGCGGTGGCGGACCATACCCACCACGATTCCGAAACTGAACACCAACACCAGCACTGCAGGGACTATCATCAGCAGCACGATGCGCGTCGTTACCATTCCATCTTCCCACACCATGCGATCCTTTACTTGAACAATATCCTCTACAAACCAAGAGCCTTGTTCGCACTCAGTGTCGTTAACGACCGTCTCCATCACTCCATTTGTGAGACATCCCACACGCACTTCTAGTAGATGCCTGAGGTTTATTACAGTACAGAACAAGCCGGTAAAGATGAGGCGCAACCTCTTAACTAGTGGTTGTGTCGTCTGTTTGTAGTAGTGACAAAACCACACTGCCAGGAAACGGTCGTAGCTTAGCCACACAATGGTATAATGGCTGAAGCTTTGTAGTACGTAGAATGCTGTGAAGAAGGGGTGGACAACGTAACGTCCCACATCGTAAGAGTGTATGTAACATCCATTGAACGTGAGACTAACATTGATGGCGACCAGTAAGATGACCACATCAAGGATAAGTAGCAGCTTTAAGTACCTGCAAGAGTGAAGAGATACTGAGTGACTAACTTAATTAAGAACTGGCTCAGTGTCAGGAGGGAGGAGAGCTGGGTGATCAAAATTACCCTATAGAGTGCGACGGTGTGTTGTTGTGTCGATAGTTGTGAATATGGCAATAATGATATTGTGATGCCCCTGATCACTGAAGGACAAGGTTAACACTCATGATGGAGATGAAGGGATATAAGATACAAATGAATGGTGTTGACCCTAAACATAATGACGGAGAGATAATGTATTGGTGGTGGTTATAATTGTGTGACTGGGTATACTGTTAGTATTGGTACAATACTCACGTTGTGACTGGTAGACTTTGCATCCGAGGTCGGTAAAGAAGGTAGATGCCAACGGCGTTGATAGCTACTCCCATCACTACCACGATGGGCATCAACACCCAGTAACTCGCTACTTTCATCTGCCAGATCCTCTCCTTCTCCACGCTTTCTAGTTGTCCCTTCCCCGGTGCAGCCATAGCCAGGAAGGGCACACTGGTGGTGGCGGTGCGGAAGGTGGTGTTCATGGTGTCTCTGAGAGAGAGAGAGAGAGAGAGAGAGAGAGAGAGAGAGAGAGAGAGAGAGAGAGAGAGAGAGCACAAATTTATAATTCATCACACACACACACACACACACACACACACACGTTGTTTTATACGTCTATACCACGGATATTATAAGGATCCTTGGTCTATACTGTATATCTTTGAAGCAGGTTTATTATTATGTAATGCAGTGCATGTTTTAGCATGTTTACATAATTATGTAAGGTGCGAACATCGTTCAAACGTATATGCGCGTATTTTCAGACCATGTTTCTTTTTCATTTTCTTTTCCAAAGCACACGTAAAGCTTTTTGATGCGTGTATAATTTTAAGAATTATGTCTTTTAGGCGTGTTTACTGTTGCGCATAGGTACAATATTTTACTGTACATTCAATGTCACACTAAACGTCACCTGAGAACTATGTTTCTGTTCTCACAATCCAAGCTTTGCAAGGCATCATTAATGGTGTGTTTGTAAAGAACCGTGTGAATGTCCTTATAGCTCGCCTGTTCTGTTCCGACCATTTATAATGCACCACTTGTCTGTCCATTGGCCAGTCAGAAAAAAAATCATTAATCTGCGCTGCCCGTCTGGGTTCCTGCTTTTGTATCTATATACGTTTACGTTTTCCGCTTGTTCATGTAACTACACTCGTCTGTTTCACTTCTTTTTGTATATTTTTGTATGTTTTGTTTATAAGGAGTCTATTCCTTTTCTTTTTTTAGAAACATTCAAATATGTATGTACGAGTATTTTAATTGTATCATGTCGTAATATCATTGCATGATTCTATTTACAATTGAATTTTTCCCCTATATTCTTTCTATTAATTTCACCTTTGTGATTAGATTATTTCCTTTCTCTCGTTTCGTCTAATATCTCGGCTTTTTCTTTTCTCTCATTCTTTTGTCGTACGTGCAATATTACTTTCCTTTCACACCTTTTGGAAACAAAGAGTTGCCATCATACTGACTGAGCGCTTTTGTGCATGTGCATATACTGCACTATGACTGACTGAATGACTCAGGTCCCGCTACACACTCACCACTACTGTTTTCAAAAGGCACAGAGAGTACAAGACGGGTTTCTAAGGATGTTTCTCCTGTAGTTTATATAGTAACCTTGTTCATTTGTCATTAGAACCATAAAAAAAAACACTCATAAAAACTTATATTACTTAAATAGGAGGCCTAATACTCTCTCTCTCTCTCTCTCTCTCTCTCTCTCTCTCTCTCTCTCTCTCTCTCTCTCTCTCTCTCTCTCTCTCTCTCTCTCTCTCTCTCTCTCTCTCTCTCTCTCTCTCTCTCTCTCTCTCTCTCTCTCTCTTCACATACTTATATCTCTCTCGGCGTGAAAAGAAGCGTAGGGGCGGCTCTCATGCACTGCAAGTGCCTGGTCCAAAGAGTAATTATCCCAGCTTCTATTCCATTTGTATCACCGGATGCGCCACTGTCACTGCCATCTCGTGCCTCAGTTAACATGTACTACTTGATGTAAACGTCATTTAAAAAGATTCTATCACAATAATATAGCTCACTACGTATAGACACAGTGAATAATCTATGTATTATAATTATGTTAAGTGTTATGTTGAGGCCTGATTTTGTATAAGCAGAAAAGTTCTGCCTCCGTAATGCGATTAAGCACTTCTATCTTACCCATTACCACTTGTGAACATTTCAAGAACTCCGTGACAATACTCTGCGTCATTTCTCAAATCCTTATCTGCACCCGTTTCCTTTGTGAGATGTCTCAGTGTAGTGAGAAGTTTGTTCTCTAACCTTTTCACTATTGAACTTTTTTTTCCTGTTAACGCATTCAACTTGTCGCAGTAGTAGTAGTAGTAGTAGTAGTAGTAGTAGTAGTAGTAGTAGTAGTAGTAATAACAGTAGTAGTAGCAGTAGTAGTAGTAGTAGTAGTAGTAGTAGTAGTAGTAGTAGTAGTAGTAGTAGTAGTAGTAGCAGCAGCCTTTTCCCTTTAGTTACTCATTTGTATAGCAATTTGCTGTTGTTGTTTTAGTTGTTGTTGTTATTTTGGTTATTATTATTATTATTATTATTATTATTATTATTATTATTATTATTATTATTATTATTATTATCATCATCATCATTATTATTATTGTTACTATTATTATTATTATTATTATTATTATTATTATTATTATTATTATTATTATTATTATTATTATTATCATTATCATTATCATTACGTGTTGTTATAATTTGCGATAGGGTGGGTAGGTAGTTGGGTCTTCAAGGTATTTTTTTTTGTTTTTTTGTTGTTGTTATTTCTATGTAAGAGGGGGAAGCTGGCCAAGGGCAACAAAAATACTGAAAATAAAAAGTCCCCTAATTGCCAGTCTCTGGAAGGTCAACAGAGTCAGCCGAAAGTCAGGGACAAATATTTAGCGACTTTGCACAGCTTCAGAAACTCATTTGGTGGACTGAAATAATACAGACTAGCCATTGATCTTCCTCATGTCAATAAAATCGTCTAATCACATGCACTTTCCACCTAATGTCCTGTTTTGGGAAGTCATCTGATCAAATACCCCTATTCTGACTCTGCTCTCACAATTTGACGCCTACGCACAAAAATTCCGTTCAGGGACAAACAAGTCTCCATGCCATAATATCTATCGCATGTAGCAATGTCTGGGGGCTTGTTGAAAATCAGACCATAGAGAGCGTACAGGCAGGCAGGAAGATCTAATTCAATTCAACTCAACATCTAATATTTTGTTCAACCTTTACGGTAGAACATGTTATAGAGTTGTTATATGTTGTCATTTGTGAGTGTGGCAAGGTGGACAGTGATGTGACGTTAATGTTTTTACCTGAGTGTCTCAAGACAGCGTGAGAAAGTGCCGACGTGCATGAGAAGGGACGTGATGACTCAAAACTACGCGACTTTGTGTGTGTGTATACAGTACGTACTTCCCACCTGCTTTTCCCTTTTTCCTCCTCCTCCTCCTCCTCTCCCTTCACCTTTTATCTGATCGACGCAGGCGTATCCATGCATGTGAGGTGGTCAAGTGGTGTGTGTGTGTGTGTGTGTGTGTGTGTGTGTGTGTGTGTATAGGGAGGTAATCTCAAGCTTATGCACACACACACACACACTCTCTCTCTCTCTCTCTCTCTCCATCCCCCTCTCTCTCTCTCTCTCTCTCTCTCTCTCTCTCTCTCTCTCTCTCTCTCTCTCTCTCTCTCTCTCTCTCTCTCTCTCTCTCTCTCTCTAAGGTTACAGGCCACATGGGGTCATAAGAAAATGTCTAGTCATCGTGATTGCTCTGCTATCTGCCCCATGAAGTTAACAAACATTTTCCAGCCACTCTCTCTCTCTCTCTCTCTCTCTCT
>CM035197.1:6277612-6280112 GCA_020233015.1 Callinectes sapidus
GGAGGATGGGAGGGAGGGAGGGACAAGTGATCTGGCTGCGGGAGACGGCGAAGAGGAGGCTGCGTCACCTGCCTCTCCTACTGCGGCTGTTGCCCTGGGGAGGGGAGGGATAGGGGGGCGAGGGGTGACTGGAGGCCTGGGAGGGGTGGGGAAAGGAGGAGGAGGAGGCGTCGGCAGCGTTATCACATAGCACTAACCCCTCCCCCCTTCCCCCGACTTGTGAGCGAGGGCGTCGCCGGCGGGTAGCACTGAGCTGTGCAGGAGAATGGCACTGGCAGGGACACACGATGCCTCTTGTCCCTCACACACGCACACACGCGCGCGCGCCTCCGTCCTCCATGTATGCACACCCGAAACACACTCACACGCACCACGTCCGCTCACTCCTACCCTCCGCTGCCCTCCACCACCACCACCACCACTGCTACTCTCCACGCGGCCTCCGCCTCCTATTCCCCCTCCTCCTCTTTCTCCTCCTCATCTTCTTCCGAGTCAACCTTACCAGTACTGTGTATGCTGGATGTATTTCTATTTCCTTGCCAGTGATAAGCATGTCTTCTGATAGGATGCATGTCATTTCATGTAGTGTGTGTCTACCTTCTCTCTCGCCTCCTCGACCTCCTCTTACATTAATTATGTAAATTGAAGGGATGTTTTAGGTTAAGCAAAATATTAATTAACCGAGTAAATATCGATTGCTACTGAATTGTTGCTGTTGTTATTGTCATTGTCGTGTATATCGTCATCACCATCATCATCATCACCGTCACTATTACCGTCGTCGTCGTTGTCATACTCATCATTACTAGAGGAACAGCATCATCATCATCATCATCATCACGATAATCGTGCACTAAAACTTAAAACACAAACATTTCTACTCCAGTACATGTCAGAGGTAAGGAAAGGGGTGAGGAAGGAGAGGGAAGAGGAAGAAGAGGACTTAAGAAGAAGAAGAAAAAAAAAGAGAATTACTGTTTTTACCTCCTGTTGTAATACATGTGACAATTTGGCGTGTGTGGGGGGGGGGGGTGGAGGGGATGGAGGATTTAGGGGGAATGAGAGGAAAGGAGTAAGAAGGGGAACCAGTGAGGGGAGGCGGAGGAGAAGGACGAGAGGGAGAAAGGGGAGGCGGCGGTGATGTGAGGGGTGGGAAGAGGGGAGGTTGTGTCAGGTGGGAGGTGGGGGAGAGGGATGTGGTGGGCGGTGGGAGGGGAATTAATTGATGAACTGGAGTGGGGGTGAGTGGGGTGAGGAGGTGCCGAGGGCCATTCCGACGCGCTTGAGAGAGAGAGAGAGAGAGAGAGAGAGAGAGAGAGAGAGATTTATCGTACTGTATCATTTATTTGCGTGTTACAAAAGGCATTTATGTATCATGTATGTATTTGTTTATTCATTATCATTTGTTACCTCTCTCTCTCTCTCTCTCTCTCTCTCTCTCTCTCTCTCTCTCTCTCTCTCTCTCTCTCATCGGCAACAGAGTAATAATCACCTTGATGGAAAAAGAAAAACTTATGGTTCTTAAGGGGAAACTCCCACATTTTTATTTATCTGTATTTTTCAATCATTTCTGTTATTTTCTTTTACTTATGTACGTTGTAAAGCAGATGAAAAACAGAAAAAAAGAAAGAATCCAAGGACACACACACACACACAAAAAAAAAAAAAAAAAAACTAGAGGAAGAGGATTACAATGCATTACACAACCAGGTATTTCCAAGTACCTACATATGTTTAACCCCTTCAATATTGGGATGCATTTTTACCACAAGTTTTGGATATAACTAGATGATTTTATTGACATTAGGAAGACTTTATGGAGGTCAGTAGATTAACTGCGAGTCTGAACTATTTTAATCCCCACATGATTTTCTGTAGCTTTTTAAATTATAAACAGAATGAATAAAAAAAATACAAAAAAACGCGTCCAAGTATTGAAGGGGTTAAAAAGCTTCGAGAGAATGGTTAGATAATAATTTGTTTACACTACACTCGTATCTAGGCATCTTGACGTAACTGATCAGTGTGTTTATCAAGATTTATACCAGGCGCACATACAGACACAACAACAACAACAACAACAACAACTACTACTACTACTACTACTACTACTACTACTACTACTACTACTACTACTACTACTACTACTAGGGCCCGCATTAACAGAGATTCTAAACTATGGAACTTTTCCTAGACGAATTTCCAATCTTAAAAGTTCATCTTAACAACCTCCCGTTAATTGGTGTTGTACTTTAGCCATTATCTCATCTCCAGTAAATTTGAAGCTGCTAATGAGATGATGGTTAAAGTACAAAACCAACTTAGCGAGGTCAAGATGGATTTTAAGACGTAGAAACTCGTCTAAGAAAAAAAAATCGTACTTGAGAATCTGTGTTAAGAGCCTAGCCTAGTGTCTTATCTAGATTAGTTTTAAGAAGCTGTGATAAGTCATTGTGATTTTCAAAGGTCTCTATGATGATGTTAAATTTGCTAAGGTTTG
>CM035197.1:6283429-6318524 GCA_020233015.1 Callinectes sapidus
ATATATATATATATATATATATATATATATATATCAGAGTTGCATAACCCTCACATGAATATTGTTTATACATTTTATACAATCTGAGGTGTGTGTGTGACCTTGGTGCAACCTTCATGGGAACGAGGCACGTTGCTGTTGATGATTACGTGTGTGGCATTTCCAAAAGCATGTATTACGTATCGTACCTTGCAGTAAGTGTTGTACTTTTAGTATTAAATGGAAAACTGTGTGCGTGTTTGGGGGGGGGGGGGAGGGCTGGATTTCAAGTTTCCCTGGCGGAGTTTGTGGAGCTGGTAGTGCTGCAACATTTGTGTGCTGTGAAATATAAATGAAATTAGGGTCACTCTAACTAAATTTGTCTGTTTTATAACTCTCACTTAACTACTTTGACTATAACAAATTATCTAACTAAAATTACAAAATGGAACACTTTCTTAAGGAAGATTTGGAGTCATTTATCCTGCAATTTTCTATTATTTGTCTTGACTGTTCGGGGACCTACGTTTCACTTTTTATTGCAGTTTTGCTAACCTTGGCTGGTTCCCCTCCTACATAAAAAAGTTGCCTGACCTGCTGAGAATTTTCTATCAATAACATTCATTATAATTAACAGGATTTTAGCACATTAGAGAACTTAAGATTGTTTGAAAAAGCCAAGTGTAGTGGTAGTGACTGTGACAAATTGTTTGATCACTACTTTTGACTGTACTTAGAATTGAGTTGTGACACTGTAATCTGGCAAACCAATACGAGCAAAGTCAGCGAAGCTACTTTGTCCAGTGGTTCAGTGCAGGATGGCCTGTATTGCATTGGAGGAGACTTTGAACTATTGTGGTGTTGTACTGTACTGTTGAGGGAGGAGCAGGCAATGTTACGACATAGTATAATGCCTTTTCATCCTCAGTTCCCATCAACGAAGATAGGGTCTATATCTGTCAATGTTCCCATGCTGGTGAGGAGTGTCATGACGAGGTGCCTCAGGTGTTCCTCAGTACCTGCCTTGACGTCGTCAGCCCAACTGGGGTAGAATTAGTCTTCTCACACGACCTAAGTTATTGACGGTAACCTGAACACCTTTGTCTTAATTCTCATATTACTTTATTTGTAAATTTGTCCCTTGCAGTCTTCTCAGACAATGTATAGTGATGTTCATGTTATTTCCATAATCTACTATTATCCAACTTCGACCAAATTGGGAATATTCTTTGCATACACTACATCCGTTTCCATCAGACTGCAAGAGGCAACTATACTGTACTTGTAGTACTAGTACGTACAGTACAGTGTCCAGATTAAAGTGTTTATACTTTTATCCAGTTTTCTCTTTACAGGATACATATTCCTCACATCTCACATTTTTTATTTTAAACCTCTTTTAGGTATCTTCATTCCCATGGAAGAAACAATTTTGCCATTCAGACATCTCTTTTCTCTTATTAACTCTTATATATCCTCATTAACCATGGTGTGTGTGTGTGTGTGTGTGTGTGTGTGTGTGTGTGTGTGTGTTTACCTAGTTGTATTTACCTAGTTGTATTGTACAGGGTTCGAGCGGGGCTCATAGTGTCCTGTCTCCATATCTCCAAATATCCATCATTTCCTTGAATTTATGACATTTTGTATACTGGCTGTTAGTTCTCTTAATTCTGGTACCATTTTTGTGGCCACTCTTTGGATCCTTTCTAATTTCTTTATATCCATTTTTGCATTAGGCGACCACACCACAGCAGCAACCAACCTCGGACGTATCATACTGGTTGAAATTTTTTCCATCATGTCCTAATGTCCTTATCCATGTAGTGGAAAGCCACCCTAATGTTGGTTAATGTTATGTATGTGGATCCAAATATTTGATTTATATGCCGTTCTGGGCTCAGTGTATCTTGTATCACCTCTCCTAGATCTTTTTTCTTCCTTGGTCTTAAGTATTTCCTCTTGTAGTTCCATTTTGGCCTTTTTTTTCCTTTTTCCTAGTTCCATCACATGACATTTATTTGCATTAAAGTCCAGTTTCCACCTCTTACTCCATTCAACAATCTTGTCTATATCCCCTTATAGTTCTCGACAGTCACCAGTGTTCTTAACAATTCTCATCAATTTGGCGTCATCTGCAAACAGATTCATATAGCTGGTCACGCCATACTGCATATCATTTACATATATTTGAAACATTATAGGTGCTGGGACTGACCCCTGCGGTACTCCACTTGCTACATTTCTCCAACTTGAGATTGCTTCCCTGATTACAGTTCTCATTTCTCTATCCTTCAAATAGTCTTGCATCCATTCTAATACTTTTCCTCTCAGTTCACCTATGTGCTTCAGTTTCCATAAGAGTCTCTTGTGTTGAACTTCCGGGTTTCGAATCCCGGGCGCGGCGAGGCAAATGGGCAAGCCTCTTAATGTGTATCTAGCCCCTGTTCACCTAGCAGCAAGTAGGTACGGGATGTAAGTCGAGGGGTTATGGCCTCGCTGTCCCGGTGTGTAGTGTGTGATGTGGTTTCAGCCCTACCCGAAGAACGGTCTATGAGCTCTGAGCTCGCTCCGTAGTGTAAAGGCTGGCTGGGTGACCAGCAGGCGACCGCGACAGTGAATTACACACACACACACACACACACACACTGCATAGTGTAGTGGTCAGCACGCTCGGCTCACAACCGAGAGGGCCCGTGTTCGAGTCCCGGGCGCGGCGAGGCAAATGGGCAAGCCTCTTAATGTGTATCTAGCACCTGTACACTCAGCAGCAAGTATGTACGGGATGTAACTCGAGGGGTTGTGGCCTCGCTGTCCTGGTGTGTAGTGTGTGATGTGGTTTCAGCCCTACCCGAAGATCGGTCTATGAGCTCTGAGCTCGCGACCACGACAGTGAATTACACACACTCACACACACACACACACACAGGCGCGCGCACGCATATCAGCCAAATACAATATAGTTTATTAGTATTATAATGATAATGTTAAATGTGATTATCATATTATTATTATTATTATTATTATTATTATTATTATTATTATTATTATTATTATTATCATTATCATTATTATTGCTATTATCTTTATCATTGTTATTATTACTATTATCATTATCATTATTATTATTGCTATTATCATTATCATTATCATATTGTTATTATTATTACTATTATGATTATTATTATTATTATTATTATCATTATTATTATTATTATTATTATTATTATTATTATTATTATTATTATTATTATTATTATAATTATTATCTACTACTATCATTATTAATATCATTACTGTTAATATATATCTATATCTATATCTATATATATATATATATATATAGATATATATAATGATATATAATAGATAATATAATATATATATAGATATAGAGGTAGATATATATATATATATATATATAGATATATATATATATATATATATATATATATATATATATATATATACACACTGTCAACTTCTATATATTTTATGTTAATTTTTTCTATTTTTTTTTTTCATTATTCATCTATACATTTTTGGGGGCATTTATCTATTTCACTTATTTGTTTACTATTTATTGTGTTACAGTAGTACAGTCATGAAAAATACATTAACCTTCAGCATTCACTTCCTTCAGCATTGCATTTATTTTGTTTGTTTTATCTGGTGTGCCAGCAGTCTTTGTAGTAATACACCCTGACTGTATTAGTGGTGGTCTGGTGGAGTTTTAGTAGATTAGAAGAATCCAAGGAAAGTGCAACATAAACACAGCACAAGGAGTCTGGTATTGCTGAAATCATGACCTTCGCTGTACATATAAGAAAGATGAAAAGTCCTCAGCACCATTGCAGCTGTTGCAAGGCAGTCTGATTCAACCCTTCGAGTTTTTTTTTTCTCTCTTCTTATGGGAAAGTATTTTTGCATCACTTTAAGAGGATATAAATATCATTTTTACGCTTCCTTTTCTGTGATAGCTGAATGCATCCAGAGAGAGAGAGAGAGAGAGAGAGAGAGAGAGAGAGAGAGAGAGAGAGAGAGAGAGAGAGAGAGAGAGAGAGAAATGCTGTGTACTTATTTTGCAATGTATGCATTAATCATATGAATTTCTTTCAGTTTTAGAGACAATTTCCAAGCCCCATGAAATCACATTTTCAAAATAGATTAAGATTATTGAGTAATTAATGTTTAATTCTTATTTCATTTATTTTGGAAAACTGGTCTTCAAAAAATGATAGATTTCATACTATCCAGAATAAAATTAAGATGCACTATAACTAAAGAAATATAAATGGTTTGCTTTTGTGGCAGTACAAACTGAAAAAAGTTTGCTCATTTGCAGTGACAAATGGTAATGTTTCTATGTACTGGCAGGAGTTCTTGTTTGTGGTAACCTGTGCCTGTTGTAAAGAGTAAATAAATAAGATAAATTAATACCTAATTTAAATTTAATAAAACAAAAAGTTGATGAATAGGGACAAATTTACTCCATGACCACCACCTCCACCACCATCACCATCACTCATCAACATGATAGGATTGATTTATTTGTATTCTTTTGTCTATCTTTCCAGAAGCAGCTATGAAGTTCCTGTTGGTTGTATTGCTTACTGGTCTGCTGGGTGCCACCAACTCTCAGATCCCTGGTAAGAGAACTTTCCTCAAGGTGTTTACGTTTGTACATGTAGTTGTTTGAGATTTATCTGGAAGTCTTGACATATGTCTTTTTTTCTTCATTTCATTCATTTATTTATTAATCAATTTTGACTATTTATTCAATTGCTTGCTTCTCTTATTTTTGAGGTGTTAATTCTTTTCTTCAACCCTTTTCTACTATTTTCTTCCTTTCATGACTTCCCCTTTACTTACTTTTTCACTCGAGTCCCTCTCTTCATGACCTACTCTCCTCCATCCCCATCCAGAAGGCTGCATTGACCCTCCCGGGAATGGAGAGCTAGCTGATTTGGTGGTGATAGCCATAGAGGCTGCCCGGCCACTGCTCGAGACTGGCATCCCATCCCTAGGCATTCCCCCCATTGATCCCCTCGGCCCCGTCCCTCCTGTCAACTTTGATATTGATGTGACGGGTCTCAGGTGGGTATCAGCATTGTACTGTGCTTGAGTGTATAGGCTTGCAGTTCATGACTACAATGGTATTAAAAAGACAGTATGTACATTGGTAGGTATATTGAATTTTGGGAAACAGAAATTTAGTGTTTAATTTTCTCTACATATATGTTGCCAAAGTACAGACAAGTCTTATACGTATTCCGTGTGTCTTGTATGGCAGAAAATATGTGAAATTAAATACCACAATGGTATCAAAAGGCAGCATGTACACTGGTTGGTTGGTATATTGTATTTTACGAAACAGAAATTTGGTGTTTAATTTTCTCTAGATGTACGTTGCCAAAGTACAGACGTGTCTTATACTCACTGTATCTTGTATGGCATAAAATAAGAAATGAAATGCCATTAAGGTTAAACAAAATGGAGGTGGATGAGAGTGAGTGTGTTCTGCCAGGCAGTCTTTGTTGACAAGTGATCTGTTGGGTAACTGATATATTTGTGGAGTGGATATTAAGTACTTAAATTTTTGCAGATGTCCTCTCACATTTCTGACATTACAAGCGCATGATTGTGCTGAATGTTGAGTGAAATATTACGGGGCGTAAGTGCTGTGCATTGGCTAGTATAGTTATGGGCACTCAAAGAAGTAAGGAGTCTTCTCTCTCTCTCTCTCTCTCTCTCTCTCTCTCTCTCTCTCTCTCTCTCTCTCTCTCTCTCTCTCTCTCTCTCTCTCTCTCTCTCTCTCTCTCTCTCTCTCTCTCTCTCTCTCTCTCTCTCTCTCTCTCATTTCTTATTATAGTTGATTGCACGTATGATAGGCTCACACACACACACACACACACACACACACACACACACACACAAGATAACTTATTGTAATGCACTTTTTCATTCGTTATAAAGCTTCTGTTGTAAATCAGGGTTCAAAATATCCATAGTTAAAAATTGATATGTTTAATTTACATTAGATTATTAGAAAAAGTCGAAATTAAGTCTTCGATTTATTTTTTTTCCCCATTAATCCGTTTGTTTACACTGATTATTTCTTTCAGTCCTGTCTCCACTTTTCTGTATCAACACTTTTTACCTGCGATTTGGTTCATCTTCCTTGTTAAGAAACCACCACTGAGATCTTTTGCCTTAACTCTCTGCCATCTCAAAGCATTCTATTAACTAAAAATTGTTCAATATACTCTTTTTAGTTATCTGTTCAATCTTTCATGTCGATTTTTGTTAAGATTTCGCTGTTGTAGGACTGTGTTGTGGTGTACGTCGCAGTGAAAAGTTAAAATTTATCATTGTTAAATGCTATAAGCTCATTAAATGTCATTAAGATTTATCATTATTATCAACAAATAACGTAGAAAATACTGAAATCTTATTCTCTTTTAATTACATTCAAATTATTTTCAATATATACACATCTACTCTGATTTATATCGATTTAAATAACTTGATTTGAATATTTTGTCCCCCATCAAAGCAACGTTGGTGTCAAGGAAAAGGAATATGAGAGAGAGAGAGAGAGAGAGAGAGAGAGAGAGAGAGAGAGAGAGAGAGAGAGAGAGAGAGAGAGAGAGGGAGAGAGAGAGAGAAAGATAGATAGATATAATACATCAATAAATAGATATAGAGAATCAAGTAATTAATAGGTGAATGGGCATTTTAATAATAAATAATTAAATAAATGAACAAATTCCGGCCGGTGACGATAACGACGCGATAATAAAATATAATCAAATCAACGCAGCGAATTTCACGGTGACGAGACGAGATTCACGATAACGATAACGACGCGATAATCAAATAAACAAAGTAAGTTTCACGATAACGAGACGGGATTTACGATAACGAGACGGTTTTACGATAACGAGACGGGTTTCACGATAACGAGGGGTTTTACGATAACGAGACGGGTTTTACGATAACGAGGCGAGTTTCACGATAACGAGACGGGTTTCACGATAACGAGGGGTTTTACGATAACGAGACGGTTTCTTGATTACGAGGCGAGTTTCACGATAACGAGACGAGTTTTACGATGGCGAGACGGGTTTCTTGATGACGAGTCGAGTTTCACGATGACGAGACGAGTTTCACGATGGCGAGGCGAGTTTCTTGATGACGAGTCGAGTTTCACGATGACGAGACGAGTTTCACGATGAGTCGAGTTTCACGATGACAAGACGAGTTTCACGATGACAATAACGACGCGGGAATCACATTAGAATCCCATCCCAGGTGTGTGGGAGTGTGTGGGGACAGTGGCGGTGCAACCTACCACCCCCTCACGCTGAACAAGAGTCATTACAAAGAGAATTTTGACAACACAATGCCAAGGAAGGCGCACTCTTCTCCCCAAAAGAGGTCCCTCACATGGCACTGTCTGTGGCAAGGTGGAGCGTGATGTTTTCTCCTCTATGGTGAAGTCCTGAAGGCGAATTTCGATGAATCACTACACACAATTCACCTGACACTGTCACAGAAGGAGGAGCCCTTATCTCCCCATCCAGGCTCCAGTGGTGGCAGTATCTGGTAGTTGGTGCGTAGTGTAGATGGCCTCTTGTCGGGTGTGTGAGGGGTTGGTAGTGGACGATCATATCTGAATGAGGAGCCGAAGGAGGAGCGGGACCTGCTGCCCGATCCCCGTCATGGGCCCCGGCAGGAACCAGACCGCTGCCCTCCCCTCCAGCAGTACGCTCCCCCTGTCCTCCACGGGCCGGAACAAAGTTTTTGGATGGAAAGTTTCCGAAACGATTTCCAATTTTGCTTTTAATTATAAATCATCGTCAGTGCATGAAAAATTGTGCTGAATGACGCTTGTGGGAAAAATCAGTTCATTGAGGCGAGATGAAGCTGTGCAGTACCTCCTGGTACCCTGCTTGATCCTGTATCTCCTACACTGCCTATTTAAGGCAATGGCTTCAGCTTGCTTCAAGTACGTTTGCATCGAGAGGGATAGAAGTAAAAATTGAACGATATTACATGTGATGTTAAGATTATAGTTACCGAATAGCACTAACTGGTAACTGGTAACTTGCTGGAAGCCACGGGAACCAGGACAAGCATCTGGTGTAAGGGAAGGGTGTCATGGTTCCTCTATATCCGAGGTGGTGTTACATTGAAGGAAGTTGTGCAAGGGAGGAGAGAAGAGAAGATGTGTGAAAGATGTGGTGAGAATATGTTGCGTTTCTGCCTTTCTGTTATGGGAAGAGAAAGAAAGTAAGGAGAGAAAGATTAGAATGAAATGAAGGAAGAAGGATACGAAGGGAGGAAGACACGAAGACTAGAACTAGAGGATTATCACGAAAAAGGGTAAAGGAAAGGAGAAACAAACAAGAAAGTGGTAGAGAGAGCTGATTGAAATGGAGTAAAGGGAACGAGGGACGTGTTAATTCTCTCTCTCTCTCTCTCTCTCTCTCTCTCTCTAATCAAGCATTTATCAGAATCTCACTGGGTTTCCTTGCTTGTCTTATCGTCACGTGGTTATTATTATTATTATTATTATTATTATTATTATTATTATTATTATTATTATTATCATTATTATTATTATTATTATTATTGTTGTTGTTGTTGTTGTTGTTGTTGTTATTTTAACATGTACATACACTCTCCACCAACTTAAGTTCAGTAACTGCTTTTATACTCATCATAATTACCATATCTCAGCACACACAGCACAAGAACTTCCAGTTTTTCTCATTCAAAAGAGGAAGAGAATAAGGATATAGAAAAATATGTTTCTGATTCAGTTTACTATCTATCACAGATGACAGTTTTTTAAATGATTCACAAGTTGAGAAGTTCATTAAACATAGTCAACAAGTTCTGCTCCTCCTCCTTGTACTGGTGCTGCAGCACCTTCTTGTAGTCCAGGAAATGCATGTTACCCCTCACTAACACCAGCTGTTCAAAATTTACACTGAGGAGGCTGGACCTCTTCACCCATAAGATGTCTCAGGTACGAAGGTGCAAAGATACGGACTCAAAATTTCCCCTTTCTGTACCTGTTACTTCTGCATTTTTGGAAATTTTTCCACACTTCAGACAGACTTCCACACCTCTTTTGGTGGTCTGGAGGTACAGAAGACCAGAGGTGCAGACCAAGGTATAGAAGTGTATAGCTCTGGTTATTATTCATAGTGGTATTTGTGGCCCATGGATGAATATAGATGTTTTGAAGGATGCTGTGAAAATTTTGGGGTACAATTTGTGTGAATATATATACATATCCCAAACTAATGAAGCAAATATTACTGGGGAGCGTTGTGTGTCTTCCTGTTGATAAGGTGTTTGGTGTTAACGCTTGCTTCTCTTCATCATTCTAATTTTTTCCCTGTGTGCTCATATTTTACTCATTTTTCAGTATTCCTCTCCAAAACATGATACTTACTTGCATTAAAATCTATTCACTAATATTGTCATTGTGTTCATACGTAGATCTTCCAAATCTTCACATTATTTCTCTGGTGCAGTCATGGACACATATTTGTCTTTATCTTGATATTATCCACAAACTATTGCTGGCTTTGTCCTGTTGAATGTTCCAAACTTTCTCTCATATTGACTGTCTTAAGAATGACTAGAATGTACACTGAGATATTCTAGCTATTCTCTTTTTTTTTATCTATACAAAGTGGGCTTTTTCATGGGAATTTTTGGGCTAAAGGACACCACCTAATGGAGGTCTCCTATCTGAAAGCCCACCCACTCTGGGACCATTACCCTGAGTGGATGCCCAATCTCCACTCAGACTGTAGTCAGCATGCGAACCTATGCGCTTGGGGATCCCATGGCCCCTAGAGGGCAAGTGGTTCCACTGTACCACGGATTAGCACAATATCACATTTATTCTCTTTGTCTTTTCCTGCAGGATGGATGGAACTGTGTCTGAGACACAAGTGAAAAACCTTGCCCAGTTCCTCATCTGCTCCCTCAACATTTCTGTCGGCATATCACAAAAGTTTGCCGTTGAGTTCCGCCTTGATAATTTCCACATGGATGGGAAGTACAATGTTGATGGACTCATTGCTGGCCTCTTCCCCGTTTTTGGGGATGGAAGTTTCACGTAAGCGAGAATGGTGGTTGTGAAAAATTTGAAAATTTCTTCATTTATTGTTTCTTCATTCTTATGTAATTTTTATTAAGGTGTTATATTTGTACCAGCTTTGAATGTGCACTGTGCAATCTATTGCCTCACCTATACTGGAAAATAATTACTTGCTATAAGATTCCAGGAATTTCACATTGCTGATTATCATTTTGCAATGATTACAGTTTTCCATACTTAGCAAATTTAAGGTAAGATTTCATTCAGAGCTGGAAATATTACATTTTATAATAAAAATTTCCTGAGATTACTACCTGATACGGGCATTATATATATGTAATAATGTAGATATAAAATTATGTGCAAGGTAAATATTAGGACATGGGGAACTTTTGTGCTACTTCTGAAGTGGAATACAGATTGATGTTTTTGAAATTTATAACATCCATTTATCTTTGAAAACATATGTGAAGCATTCCAGTGCCTACCTTTACTCCAGATGAGTGTTTTAATGGAAATTACTACTTTCGTTACAATTTTTTTCCATTTATGTTGGCTCAAAGATGTTTGCTTGTATGATATCTTCAGTTTGGACACATATGAAACGGGTTTCTCTGGAGCTGCCAAGGTGTCTTACAATCCTTTCTCGGATCACATTTCCCTCAAGGACCTTAACTTTGATGTGTTCTTCAAGGAGCTTAAGGTGAGCGAGATAGCTTTTCTGTCATTTTTAAAAATTTGTTTGCTGTCTGTCATTATCTTATCTAATTATCTCTTCATTTAATTTTAAATGCATTGATTTACTTGGTATTGTTTCTTCCTTCTGGTTTTGCACTTAGCAGAAAAGAAAACAAGGAAATAAATAAAGATAACTACTGGAAATTTGACAGCTGAATGATATGTGCACTTTACATTTTAATGATTTATTTATTATTATTATTTATTTATTTATTTATTTTTTCAAATTGATGATGAGTAAAAAATTATAGAATAATGTGAGTGTGAGAATGAGTAACCTTGAATATGAAAGTTGAATTCTGAATAAAACTATCAAGATGAGTTTAAACAAGACAAAAACTATGGTATAAAGGATAGAGGTGAAGAAGGGTGAATTAAGTGCTTTCCTAGTCCTTAGCAGGTGGCCCACAATGGTATATATTTTTATTCCTTGTTTTCCTAGTTGGTATATGTGAACATTATGAGTATTGCTAGCTGTGAAGGGGCATGATGGTGCAGATAGAGCAGAGAACCTAGAAGAGTGTGGTACATTTCCACTCTGGTGTTGACAGATTAATTGCATGCCTGTCTTGTTTCTTTAATACATCAACATTTATTTTTTTTCTGTCCTCCTAGGCCACATATAAATCATGTTCTAGGTTTTGCTTTTTCACTTTGACAGTGATGCAATATTTTTTGTCTTGTTATAGGTTATTTATCTTGAGATCTTTTTTTAATCTTTAAATTTAAACTTTAAAATCTGAAAGATTGTGCCAAAAATTGTAATGATATAATCAATTAAGATTTTGCAGTATTATAATGAAGTGACTCATATAGGCTACTGTTTCCTTTTCTGTTTACCTTTTCAAATTTAGTACTGTATGCTGTATGTCTATTTATCTATCTAAAGTATGCAAAAGGCAAAGTGTACAGGTATAAACAAAGATTCTTTTGCTGTAGTTATCCCTTTGAGGAAGTTATAAATGAAATTAATCAGATTTCTATTATTCTTTTAGTATATATTTCTTTTCATGTCATAATATCCCACAAAACCACCACAATTTCTTTGCTGCTGTGAGATTTTTTTGTACTCAACACTTTACAGTACATAGGCCAGTCTTGAATAGAGCACATAGAATACTTTCCTTTCACATATACAACTTTCAAATTTGTTGCATGCTTGTCTTGTTAATATCATGTTATGCTTTCATAATCTTTCACTCTTAACCTCAGTTATTTGGCTTTGCAGATGGAGATGGAATGCATAAATGGCTGTGGTGACATGTCTGACCTTATCAATGGAGTTATCTCTCAAATTGGTGAGTTTTTTGGGAGGTATCCCTGGTGGATTGAGATGGAGTATACAGATGAATTGTTGTTGGAAGAGAACTAACTGGTTAGATATGTAGTATTTGTAAATGGCTGTGAGGGGTTAGTGTGATACAGAGATACCATATGCTCTTGGAGGCTGAAAGATTCTCAAGCACTCAAGTTTGAATCCTAGCCACATTCTAAGGTTAGGAAGAGTATCCACTCTGGGTAATGTTCCCAAAATGCCAAAACCTTCATTATGAGGCAATATTATTACATATATCCCTATTTGATTAAGAAAACTCAATATAGTAAAAAAGATAAAAGAAGAGCAATAGGGAATTGCAGGGAAAATTGAGTCAAAGGTAATGAATAGATATGCTGCAGAGCTTTGGAAAGCTGATGTAATACAGTGCAGTAAAAAATGAAGATGTGCTTTTTTTCCATAAAAAATCTGAAGTCTGTGCAAGGTTATTTTCTTCCATGAAAATAATGAGACAAAGAAAATCATAAAGAAAAAAAGTGTAGTAGTTACAAGAGCATGCAATCATATAATTTGTCTTTGTTTATTTTGATCCAGCTTTTTAACTACTATATGAAACATTTTATCCAGTTTTGTAACTACCATATGAAACATTTTATCCAGTTTTGTAACTACTAGATGAAACAGTTTTCTGTTAAAGTGATACATATGATACTTATAACTTATAGATCCATGTGAGCTACAAATTCAATGGGAAAGAAATCTTGGTAAAACAGAATATAGTAAGATATGTTTTGCAAATATGAGTCTTCTGCATATTGTTTTCTTTGGTTCTTAATAGTAACTATAGTTGTAGTTTTATGATAATCATCATCATGATCTTCATTATTGACTGCACCAGTAACAAAAGCAGCACCAGAAGTGATAATTGTGTTATAGGAATAATAGTTATAATATCATTTATGCACAGTTACTCATGTCTTATGTTTGATTCATTAGTTATTCTTCTCCATTCTGATAAATACTACTTGAAAATTATTCATAAGATATCAGATCTCAGCACCATCCCCTTAACCTCTGTCATCCTCTTTCCTGTGATCAGGGCCTGTTGTCTTTGAAGCAGTGTGGAATGCCATCCAGCCACCCCTTGCTGACCTGTTGGAGGATGGCATCAATCACATCCTCAAGAACATTTCCATCTCTGATGTCATTACTCCTGATCAGCTGGATAAACTGTAAGTGTTGAGAGGAGGAGAGGGAAGAATGAGAAGCTTAAGCACAGTACAGTGGTACTTCTTGATTCGAACACCCTCTGACTCAAACACTTCCCAATTCGAACACATTTGGTGAAGAAATTTTGACCTCCAATTCGAAAGCTTTCTCTCACTTCAAACACAAACACATGTGGCGGCCAACATTGCCCTCTCGCCAGTCGGTCGGTCTCCTTGCCCTTCTCCGCCGTGACCATCTCTCTCTATTGTGACTCGTGAATGGCTTTCAAGTCACTCTGGCCCCTAGTTGCCTGGAACGGATTAAATGTTTTTACATTAATTTCAATGGTAAAAATTGCTTCCTAATTCGAATTTTTGCAATTCAAACAGCAAAAAGAACTAATTAAGTTTGAATCAAGAGGTACTGTACATAGTAAAGCACCAATCAGTTTCTATCAGACAGCTTTTCTCATTATGTATGTACTGTTGATCTGATTATAAGTATTTGCTGTATTCATCATTTATAATCTGCTAGATCTTCTGTATGTACAGTTGCCACTAAATAATGTACTAAAGGATCCCAGCAATATTCTATTAGTGAAAAATATCTGATGCTTGAAAACTATACCACATGTTCAGTTTGAAATGGATGTAGTCTTATTTTCTTTTGTTTTATTTTTTAAAGACTTTTCCCTTATATGTTTGATGATTAAATATTTAATCTTATTCACAATATATGTATATACCAAACATGATGCATATAAGAACATAAGAAACTAAGAGAAGATGGAAGGAGCCATATTAGGCCTACATGTGGCAGTCCCTTCCAATGTTTTATGAACTAATGGTCTCCTCAGACACCCCATGGACTTGGGCAATGCCAATGGCTTTGTTGACTCTATTATGGGTGCTGTGAACAATGCCATTGTTGCAGCTGACCTGGATCCTGCACTGCTGTCGGAGACCACCCTCAACCTAGGAGTGGTGAGTGAATCTTTTTGTGGATTATGTTCATATGACATGGTTTCAGAAGTTTGAGATTTTTACACCATAGAGTGCATGTTTGAGGAAGAGAGCTGCACATGAAAAAAGAGAGTTTTAGGTGAACTGCTACTCTCTTTTTTTATTTAGATAAATACATATTTGTACATCTTGGGCTACTGTGATGTCCTTGAAGAGTTCGTTTGTATTGGCAAAGGCTGGCTTCATATGACATAAGTTATCACATTGTATCTTGAAATTAGAAGAGTTGCAGCTAAAGATTGCATGTAGATGTCTTTATATAGCTTGACAAATCATGAGGATAGACAGTGTGGGGCGCCCCTGTGTTGTGCTTGTAGTAGTGTTCCATTCTGTCCCTAGTCATTTATCACATATATGGAAATGTGACCTGGATATTCAGTTGTGGGACACCATGTAAGTAAAGGCACCACAGAAACCACTACACTTGTACTTCCTCAAGTCAGGGCTAATTATCTTATAAAGAGAACAAAAAAAGAAAAAAAATTACTTGGATGTAAAATCTATATGAAAAGTAAAATATTTTCTTGTTATGAGTGAAATATGCCCTTTAATCAATATAACTATTGGTCTATGAATGTTGAGGAAGACTTTGTATCTGAGAATAAAGGGTAGGAAATGTCATAAATATTTAAAAAACATATTTCCTAAACTCATTATTTTTTTCTAGCTACAGTAGAACAATTCTCTTTAATTGGGAACACGATCACCTTGCCCTTCTTCCTCATCTCACAAGAGAAGGATAATGTATGTAGCTACTTATTAATATACAGGCTTTGAGTGACTAAAAATTTGCATGTCATGCCATTGAGGTTGTATGGTAGAATGTGTCCTACATTTTCCAGGGAGAGGCTGTTCTGTACGATGGCCAGGTGGAGGGTCTGTCAAAGATGTACCGTGGTGGCACCTGCACACTAGACAAGGTGGCCAGCTGGGTGTTCCTCTATGCTAACCTTGCTGATGAGAACCTGCAGGTGTGTCATGGCTTCTCTCACTGTTGCTGGGATGTTTGTGAATGATAATTTACTGTGATTTGTGTCTATACTAAATGTGTTTTATTTTGTTACTGTATATTTCTCAAGTCTCTCTTTTTAAGCTTGGCCACATTCAGATTTTTTTCATTGATTTATTTATATATCTGAATTATTTATTTAATACTTTAAAAAAATTATTCTTTTATTTATTCTTTTTTTTTTACTACCTTCCTGTACATGAAAAGGCCAGAGCTGCTGCTTGTTAGCTTGCTTCATCCACAGATTTGTACTGTACTGCTCGTCAGTTTGTTTTACTGTCAGCACTGGTTTGAGGCACAGCATAACTGGCAAAGCCCACAACAAAGATACCCAAGATTGCAACCAAATTTTTGTGTTGTTCTCCAAGTTTTCATATAGGTAGCAGTATATTGGAACCTGAAAGATACTAAAGTGAAATTTCTTTGGACAGGTTTCATACATTTATTATTGATATCATATAATGTTTCCAGATTTTGTCTTGAAGTATCTATATTCTCAAGTTCAGTGTAATATACTCTCTCTCTCTCTCTCTCTCTCTCTCTCTCTCTCTCTCTCTCTCTCTCTCTCTCTCTCTCTCTCTCTCTTTATCTGGTTGGGTTTAGCCATATTCTCTTATTTTCTGTTTCTTGCAGGTTCACTATAAGGCCAATGTCACCTCAGGCTCCACCACTGCTGTAACCACAATTGGTGCTTCAGTGAACATAGTGGAGGCTTACTTGGTAGCAAGAAAAGACTTGTTTGGCCTCACCACAGACATTGATCAATTCATTGTCACTGAATTTGGGTTTGTATTTTCAAGACTTTTTAACAGACAACCAGAAAATCATAACTTTCGTAATCATCATTATCATTAGCAACTGTCTAGTAGACACAAATGAAGTAGATGATACTTTCAAGAATGTAAGCAAACAAATGAAATTTTCTTCATGAGAATATTGATTTAAATGCAGGTTAGTGATTTGTCAGCTGAGTTTAATCACAATGCAACTATTGAAGATGGCATTTGGGAAAAGTAAAACAATTGCAACATTAAAGATCTTGAGAATGTTAGTGTGTATGTTCTTATATTTAGTAGATGATAATGTCAGTAAAGATAGACTGCAAAGTCATGCAGTCTGTTTTTACTTTTACATAAGTGTGATATAAAAGGAAGGCTTTTTGAGGTTTCTGCAATGGTAATGCAGCATCTGTAGTGAAAAATTTTAATTCACTCATAAATTAGGGAAAATTTTTGACAAATGTATCATGACTCATTACATGTGTTGGAATTCTTTCCATATTTATTGATGAAACAAAACTCCAAAACCATTAAAACTCTTCATCTTCATGCATCTTCCATTATTGTGGAAGTCCATAACATTTGTGATTACAGTGGTCAGTTTGATTGGTAACAGTACCACATACATACAAAAAGCACCACACTTATCTTTTCTCACAGTTACCTTTGTCACTGTCAACAGGTGGATTAATGTTGACATTGATGATCTGGGACTCCCTGGATTCATACTGGAATCACTGACTGAGGGTGTGATGAATCTGGTGAAGGATGAAATCACTGACATATTAGAAACAGAAGTCAAAGACCTCCTGCAGGATATCCTTGGCGAGACACCTTGGCCAACACTCTGACTGTCGTGCTTCCCATCATGCAGTGTGGCAATACAATAATGCCATTCCGGTAGCTAATGAATGTTTTTTGTTCTGCATGTCTAAAGGGAGCTGGGTCACATTCTAATTCGCAATGTGCTTATTCCTTGGTGTTTAGGAAAGCATGAAAGAGATTGCATATATTTCTTCTCCAGGAAACTGAGTTTTTTTCCATTTTATTGATTTTTTTCCCTGCATGAACTTGGACCTTTTCATGCAATACCTGAGAGCTCAACTTTTGTTTGCCTTTTTCCTTGCATGGAACTTGCTGTTTTACTGCTGGATAGTAGTTAACCCATACTGTGTTATGCTTTGTCAGAGGTAGAAGTCTTCAAGTTGCATTTTTTGTATTATTTTTATACCTCTTAAAATTTTTCATACATATACAGTATATATATATATATATATATATATATATATATATATATATATATATATATATATATATATATATATATATATATATATATATATATATATTATTGATGCCATAACATGGATAAAGACAAAATCATTTCCATATATATATATATATACCATATGTACTAAAGACTATCCTGAGATATAAGTTTCTATACTTATGAAACACTGTACAGGTTAACCTGCATGTGTATTCTGAGTTGGATGATATCTGTAGTACTTCTTTTGTATGACATCAGTATTATTTTGTACTCAGCTCCCCTATAAGTCTTAGTTGTAGTAATACTTTGCATGATCATGTTTGTTTTGACCAATAAATCTATGCTTTTCTATTGCTCATATTTTTCAAATAGTTGTAAGATCCTATTATAAGTAGTTTCCTTCTATTATGTAATACTGTAATTTTGAGTATACTATGATAATTTAGTCCATTATTCAATTCTATTGAGTAATCTCTTTTTCTATGACCTTATAATTCTTTGCTTCCCACAAGAGTCACTAATCATGCTGGGATCTAGAGTAGTGCATATATAACACAATCTTAAAACTCCTCAACTTATTGTAGTGCCATCATTGATGCATTTGGCTTGGCTGCATGAGGGAAATTCAAAGGTGTGTGTGGCTTCAGTACATTCATTTTGCAGTTTTCTTCATCTTCTGTTCAAGAAGGTGTTTCTGATTGAAATAAAAGGTATGAATAATGAAGAGAGCTTTGCTTTAACAGTAAGAAATAATTAAAAAAATATTCTAGTCTGAATCACCTGCTGGCTGATGATGATGTAGTTGCTTAGTTGTGATATAAAAGAAGGAGAGCTGCATTCATGCTGTTCCATCTTTATGTTTACTATTAGTGAACTTGGACATGAAATCGTGAATCAACCTTTTCTAACGTACAAGCCATTCAACAGCTTGTAGAGTTCATATTGTTCCATCTTGATTTCATGTGCCTTTTTTTATATTTAACATTATTATCTATTTACTTTCCCTTACTTCCTTCCTCCAAACTTGACATCATGTTACTTATCTCCATCTTCCATACATAATCCTGGTCACTCAGTTCATGCAAAATGTTCTGTAAATTATTGCACCAGTCTTCATTTATGGCAGTTTTTTTTAATGTTTTTGGAACCTTGGAAAATATGCATATTCATATAATTCCTTCTGCACACTTTTTTCATGATATATTAAGCAGAAATTTAAATATTTTCTTTTCATCTTAGTAGCATCTAGTGATTTTACTCATTTAGTGTCTTGGAAGCATTTAAGATTTATTGTAATTTCCTTTTCCTTCACTTTTTTGGGTGGGATGGTCTATGTTTAACTTCCAATACAGCATATGCTTATATACAAATTTTTATTCTAGTACACAGTCATGTTTTCCTAACAGTTGCAGTTTATACTCTCACTTTACATTTCCCTTTCATATTTAGTACACAGTAGAGGTGGCTCATTCATTCTTTATCTATTTTTATACTTGTGCACATGTATTTTATTTTTAAATTTAATGTTATATTCTTTATGAGAGATAAAAGGCAGGTGAACCATGATGGATATTTCTAAAGCATACTTTGTGTGAATTACTGTTAAATTTTCAGGATGGCATAAGGAATGAGTCTTCTGTTCTCCTTTAGGTCAGCTAAAGCCAATGTGCTTTTCACTGCTTCACCTAGATTCTACTGCTGGTGAGTGGCAGTGTTAAACTACTGTTTCTGGATCCAGGTCAGTTCTGAATGCTGTCTTCTTGATTGACACACATCTTCTAGCAAAGACTATGACTAATATACTACTACACATCTTCTAATATAATTTGACAATGTTTATGTAACTGCTAATCCTTCTAATGACACTGTGATGGTATCCAAGGCAATGTTTCCAAATATGAGCAATTGTCAACTGGTGTTCTGCTGAAATTCTAACAGCCTTTTTTCATCCTTCTGTCAAGGATTCTCTTTTGAAAAATGTAGAGAAGAGAGAGAGAGCGAACATGTGGATGGATATTTTTAGAGAAGCAACCGATACAGTCCTGTGGAGAGGACACACAGCCTCTCTGGCTGTGCTGCTCGAGGACATCCCTCATGTGTGCCTCCTCAACACAGGGAAGGCCATCCACACCCGATGGGGGAGGATCGATCTCACTTTGGTGTTGAGTGTCCTGGCGGCTGGTGCGACCCTCACCAGTGATCACTTTGGTACCCTCACCAACTTGCCAATGGTCTTGCCAGTGATGCCCAGCCCTTCCCCACACTGGAACATAAGGAGAGAGAACTAGACTAGTTTCCAGGCCTCTCTTGACGAGTGGTGAGCCATTTATCAGCCATCCATTGATCTACATCAGGAGGAGAGGGATCTGACAGCGGCCATCCAGACTGCAGCCACCGCATCCATAGCTGCCATCTCCAGGTGTACCACTAGGCACTATCACCAGCGAGACTACTAGTACTACAATGAAGAGGTGCGTAAGCACAATCACCGAGTCAACCAGCACTACAAACTCTACAAGAGGCGTCCCAACCCCCAACAACCTGAGATTACTGCAGGACGAGGTGGCCCGTGCACGGCAGGTGTCCCTGGGGGTCAGAGAGGCTAAGTGGTCGGAATGGTGCGCCACTTTCAGCCATGACACATATTTAGGCCAGCTGTGGAAGGAGCGTGAGAACGTCCTCCGGTGCAGTCCTGCACCACCCACTCACCCATACGTAACCATAACAGGAGACAGAAAGGCTCTCTACCACACGTGGCTCCAGTGACCAGCTCCCTCCCTGGACACAACACATCCAGTAGCAGCTACAACCACACCACGAAGAGGCTGTCAGGAAAGCGATGGAGGAAGCTGACGCGACTGACCAGCCTTTCTCCCTGCAGGAGCTGGAGCAGGCTAAAAGGTGTGGCCGTGACACGGCAGTGGGGGCAGACATATGAACCATCCCGAAGCTTACCAAGCTCAGGTATGTATCCCTCTTCAGCTGCACAGCCAAAACAGATGAGAGGATGGTGCTTGCACAGTTGCAGTGGTGTGTTGGGCCATTCCACCCGCATGTGTTTGGCTTCATTTGTGGCATGAGCACAGCAGACAGCACACTGTTAACCCAGACCAACCACCACCTTACTGTTGTTGTCTTCCTCAACCTGGAGAAAGCCTTCGAGCTGGACAGCCCACATGCCATCCTCGAAGCCCTCTTGAGTAAAGGGGTGCGAGGAAGACTGCTGGTCTGGCTGCGTGACTACTTGCAGCACCCCTGCGCCAGGGTCAAACACCAAGGCCGGGTGTCACAAGGAATAGAGCTGGCCTAGGCCAAAGCCTACCAGTACGTCAGTGTGTGGCTGTCCTTCACAGCCCATGCCACCCACCTGAGAGAGATGACGCAGGGCAGGCTAAAAATGTGATGCGGGCCATGACGTGGCTCACAGCGTTCACCACCTCCTCTGTTCTGTGCCTGTACTATTCGCAGGTTGTATGCTCTTTCGTGGGCTACAGTGCCCTGTCCTCATCGCGTTCTCCCCCTCCCGGCAGGGGCGGCTCGAGGTGTTACAAAACACCGCCATAAGGACAATGCTGGATGCACTGAGATGGACCAGCGAGTGAGTCATGCAGAGTGAGACCAGCCTAGTGTCCCTCACCACCAGAGTTCAGCAGATCGCCACCTGTCGCGCGGCCGGGGTGATACCACGCGACATGGATAGTGCAGCACAGTCTGAGTGGGGCACTGGGCCAGGACACTAAATCTCTCAGCAGCGACCCGTGGCTACTGCAGATTACCCTGGCCACCCGTACTTTTGCCCTTCCTAGCAACCAGTCCTGGCCACAATCCTACCCCCCCACCTCCAACTTCCGCTCTCCGGTCCCGTGGGAGCTCCCCGTGGCAGTTCTCTCTGCCATACAGCTGCTGCCGAGAAAAAGAAAAAAAACACCACTACCATTGATCTGCAGCAGCACGCTCTCATAGCCATGGCTCGGGTCACCGAGCCAGAAAGTGCTGTCTACTTCACAGACAGCTCTATTGACCCAGACAGAGGCAGGATGGGTGCTGCAGCCATCACTGGCGTGATCGAGTTGGCCACAAGTTCATTGCTCCACCCTGCAGACTGACCTGGTGGCCATCCAGCTGGCCCTGGAACATGCCCACCACCACCAGGAGACCTCTGTGGTGCTACACACAGACTCCATGACTGGTCTGCAGGTCCTTCAGCAGCCACTTTCCAGTGACAATGTTGGGCTTGTCACTGCCATCCTGGGCAGTCTCCAGAGTCTCGCCGCACAGGGGCTCAACTGGATATCCAGTCATGTGGGGGTGGTGGCAATGAGGCTGCCGATGCTACTGCCAGGAGATCCGTGGTTGGTCCCCTGATGATTTGGCATGTGCCTCCGAGCCTGCAGCAGGTGCAGCCTGGAGTAAGGAGCGCTGCAACCCAGCATGCCCACCAGGCCCACTGACTACAGGAGGGAAGAAGGAAGCAGGCGGCATGGTACGCCGCCGCCCTAGCCTATCACCCCCTCGACGCCTCCCAGTAGCAGCCCAGGGCAGACGGTGTGCTGCTGCAGCGCTTAAGGTTGAACTACTGCACCAGGCAGGAACTGTATGACGACTTCCAGGTGAAGGAGTGCACTCACTGCGGTATCCACAACGCTGCCCACTGTTGCACTACCTCCTGTTCCGTTTGGCGACAGCTGCCCTCAGACCAGCATGGCCACCACCTGCCCAACCTGGAGACTGTGGTCTCCTCACTATCTGTGAGACCAGGGCCACCCTTCTTGTACGCCGTTCCCCCTTAGACGTGATGCTGCGGGTGCTAAGGGAGGTAGGTACCTCCGCCTCACTAGCCATATAAACTGCCGCCACAGCTGCAGCAGCTCCGTGGCTGGCAAGCAGCACGTATCGCTACACCACTGATGGGCCAGTGCCCGCTTTGTGTATATGTATATATGTATCTATTTATGTATCTGTGTATATAATTATGTATGTATGTATGTATACACAATGAACCTATGGTAACTAATTACCCATACACTTCCCCTCGGTCATTGACTCCAAGACTGAGGACACTGACTACATTTCGAAGGGAGTCACTGCCAAAAAAACTGTTGAAAACCGACAGATCGAAAATCGGTCACTAGCCCCCTGTAACTTTGGGAACAAGGAAGACTTGAGCATAGAAATCGGCCTGACAATCCTTCACAGCTACGATAGCCCCTTTCTCACCCATCTCTACCAAGCCAACCCCAACGCTACATCCCTGCCTTCTCAGCAAGCAAGTTCATAGGGAAGGTCGACAGAGGAGGGTCTGGAATGACCCTCTTCTCCACAAAAAAAAAAAAAAAAAACAGCTGAAGGAGCAAAACTAGAAAAAAAGGCGACCCAGAGGAGAAAGCAACACAGCCGACAACTGAGTTAATCCGACTCAAAGGCCTGGAACCAACGAGCCCACTTGGGAATCGGAGGGACCTGAGTCATCTAACAGCTGTATCTTCTCCATTGAGCCCCTAGACGACTGCGACCGTTTGGAGGGAATGATTCATCTCAAGATGACTGTGAATCTATGATATGACGTAAAATATCCAGGATACGTTCATTACATCGCTTAAATTTTCCGTTTCAGCTGGGTGGATGAGGAACGATGTTGCACTTCTTGATATAAAATCCCTGCCAGATCGTCAGAGGTCCCGGTGAAAGAAACTAGTGAAGAAAATTAGCTTTATTGGTCAGGGAAATGTCAAGCAAAGATGAATTATGATAGTTAAAGAAGGTGGAAAAATGAGGGCCAATGCAGTGAGCTGTTTGCCGTCGAAAATAATATGTCTCTCCCTACCTAGTAGGTGGTAGTGTACCCAAGGTAGGTGTCTCATGCATTTAAGTCCCCTACTAGAAAAAGGGGTCTGTCTGCGTAGTCAGGAAGTCAGGGGGTGGCAAATAGGGTAGGGTCGGCGGGGAGGGGGGTAGCTCGTGGCTATGAGCAGAGGTCTGGTGTGTCCGTCTCTATTGCGAGTGTCTCGGATAAAAAAGTCGTTCTCGACTCTATGTCAAAGTCGACATTTTACTGCAAAAGTTATTCCGTCGTTGTGATCGTTACTAAAGTTTTGTTGATAGACTAGGAAGCCTGTTCTTGCCCGCCTCCCCTCTTCCCCTCGATCAGAAACGAGCCCTAAAGCTGTATAATTACTGTTCTGTACTATTCATCCCTAACTATTTTTATTGCTATTACCACAGTCCTCCTGCCTCCTATTTTTCCTTCCTTCATCCATCCTTTTCCTCCTCTATTCTTCATTTTCTTATTTTCTTCCTACTAACTGCTACATGTGCAGAGCGACGCAGGCATAAACGAAGCAACAGTTGACTGACTCACTCCACGATACGTAGCGTACTAATGCCGTACGACAGTTTGGGTGCAAAGGTACAGGCGAGAGCTACAGCGCGAGCTCGTGAGCAGAGAGACCTAGTCAGTCCAGGCCAGGAGAGCGTTCTGACGGGAGGTGACCGAACATCTGACGTCGAGCGTCTAGATAAAGGAAAAAAAGATTTTTGCAGCCAACTAGATAAAGTGGTGAGCTATAAAGATTGGTGTGTGAGGCAGAGGTCCCGTGCAAGCGAGGCAACCTGGCGTGAGTGGTGGTGGGAGGGTGTGGCAGGAGCAAGGCGGTGGCTGCTCGCTCTACAGGTGGGCCAATCAACATGTGTCTACTAATACTCTCTGTCTCTCTCTCTCTCTCTCTCTCTCTCTCTCTCTCTCTCTCTCTCTCTCTCTCTCTGTGTGTGTGTGTGTGTGTGTCTTTTATGGAAATCTATGTGTACATCACTCATAAAATATGTTGACGCAATTTTATTTTTACGGTGATTGAATTTGTGTGTACAGTATATCTACTCGTGACATCATTTGGACAGCCGCAATGTGACCATAATGGACGCACACCACGCCCAGCACAGTCACTGCACGGATATAGTGGGTAGTGGCTCTCAAATGAGGTAACTGTATGGACCTCTCCGTCAATCAATTCAAAATTTCCATTTAATATTGCACATTCGCTGGTTATCTGCGTTTGTATTCGTTTATTTATTAATTCATTTATTATTTTATGGGGCTAAGGAGGTGTAAAGACGTGAAGTGGGCTGTTGTCTGGTGCATCTCCCTTTCGATACCATACTGATCCTGATGAGCATTTCTCAACTCAATTTGGTGTTATCTAATTTGACAGAACTGGAATCAGTGGTGCCAGTACGCTGCTGTCTGACCTGACTGCTGTGTGGGTGTAAGGAAGAGACTTGTGCTCTTTTTTCTTTGGGGGGGGTGCGTTTGTTTCCCTTCTACAAACATCCTTACGTAGCCAGAACAATTCGAGAAAATGTTAATGTATGAAATATTGCAATGGTTCTCCTATTAGGCTTGGTGAATATGCTAGGAGATATAATTGTTTTCACTGGTAGGTAATTTTTTCATGCTTACAACTCCTAATATATGACTCCACCTAATCCAAATCGAACATGAATTTGTAGCTCGTGACACTGCAATATTTTCTGAATGGAGTTGAGTTTAATAAGTAATGTTGAGACGAATTAAAGTTTTTTGACTAAGTTAAAGTTTTGACGAGTGGAAACGATGAAATAGAATTTATCTGTCATATAGTTTTCTTGACAAGTTGTAGGGCAATTTCTAAGCAATATTAGGCACATTGAATCCCATTACATTATTAGAAGGCTCACTGCTATTCTTGCTGATGTGATCACGTGAGAATATCTGTACCGGCTGAACAATAGGGGAAAAAGCGGGCGCATATCCATTTCTCTAGCACAAAAGGAGCAGGCCTGGAGTAGTTGCTCTGTACATCAAAGACTTTCCATTAACACTGTCCTCAAAGGTCACATATATGATCACTTTGAATTAATGGATGATACAGAATCTTTGTTGAAATGTTATTACTCATATAAAAACTTGCTTTAGAGATTCCTTGACTTCCCAAGAGTTTTTGAATGTGAGAATGTAAGACATTAGAGTATACTGCCCGGTGTGTTGTGGCTGGCCAGTCGAAATGGACAGAGAGGAGGAGTATCTCTTCGTTGATTATCATTTTTGAGTGTCTAGCTTTCCGTTCAAATTGTGTACATTGTCTCAAGTGGCATTAGGCTTAGTCTTGAACAGTGTGTAGGATTATGGAGTCTAGAGAATCCTGATCAACTGAGTGGGGAGAGAAAAGTGTGTCAAAGGATGGGGAGGTATGAGCAATAGACATCATACCCTTTCACCATACCTGATGTAAGGTAAGCCCAGATCCTTAGAGTTCTTAGGGAAGGGCGATGGAGCAGAGACGGGTGGGGAGATCTGACGGGAGGATTGAACCGTATTATGTGGCTTGCTGGAAAGTGGCTTGCGATCGACCACCTGACAGCAATCGACTTTTTGGCAACTCTTTTATTGTGACTTCTCACACGCCGTCTGAAGTAACAGTAGAAAATAATGTGTGTGTGTGTGTGTGTGTGTGTGTGTGTGTGTGTTTGTGTGTGTTAAATGGCAATGGAAAATTATGTTTTCTTGTTCTTTGTATCTATTATTCGCTCAGTACGTCGATCGTGGATTTTTTTTCTTGTTTTCTTTTAACGTATTAGTTATTCATTAATTTACTTTTACGTTTTTTTTTTTTTTTTTTTTTTTTAATAGCTTCGGTAGGGTGTCTTTTTTCCTGTAGAGTAGTTGGTCGGCTCCCTACCGTTGTGGGCCAGGTAGTATATTCTTAGTGACACCTGTACAATTCCAGAAGCTTGTGCCCTAATGCTCTCACGGCCATGGTACCAGTTCCAGTCACCCTTGGTCATCTGCTGCTACCTTACCAACAAAAGTACTTCACTCAATTCCACAGTAATTTTGTAAGTTATTTAAGCCAAATATCTCCCACATTGGTAAGCTACAGAACAAATACGTGACTGTGAAGCTACCGCATAAATAGAATCGTATAAAGTGGGCATGTGTCCCTCGACCAGCATGTACTGTAAGGTCACAAAGAACACTACGCCTTAGCGCTGACCACTCGACAGCCAATAGCGAGAAAAAGAAAAGCTGCACGGGCCTGTGGCTTCTTGGTGTTATTGTTCTACACCGTACTTTTTCCAGGCTCGAATATTATTCCACCTACATTGTGATTCCCACTCTGATATGGTGTTTTTCTTTTTTATTGGTGTCTTTCCGGCAGTTCTATGCGTATCATACAATACTGTATCATAACGGTTCCAACATCCTGTACATTTTCGATATAATACCAACATATTATACAAGTCAAAGTTAGAAACAGAAGTTTTTTAAAGAAATCAGGAACAGAAGAAAGCCTCCTTCCAAAAATCAAGAACAAAAGAAAGACTCCGTCCAGAAATCAGGAACAGAAGAAAGCCTTCCTCCTAAAATCAGGAACAAAAGAAAGCCTCCCTCCAGAAATCAGGAACAGAAGAAAACCTCCCTCCATAAATCAGGAACCAGGAATAGAAGAAAGCCTCCCTCCAAAAATTAGGAACCAGGAACAGAAGAAAGCCTCCCTCCTAAAATCAGGAACAGAAGAAAACCTCCCTCCAGAAATCAGAAACAGAAGAAAACCTCCCTCCAAAAAATCAGGAACAGAAGTAAGCCTCCCTAGATCCCCTGACTTGTTCTGCTTCCTGCTACATTGATGATCTTCCTCAGATATTTTTCAACTTACATCAATACATTCGCTGATGACTCTACTTTATACAGCACTGGAGAAGACCAATGATTGAAACTACCAATTCTGATCTAGACATCTTCAAAAATTGGTGCATTAGTAATAGACTAACCAGTAACTCAAATAAAACGTTTTACATGTTACTTACCAACAAGTTAATAGATACACTACTACCTCTAATTTATAATAATTATATAATTGAAAAAATGAACAACATAGAATGCTAGGTATTATATTTTGATAAACCACGCATTTCATATGTGCTATAAATGATCAAGAAATATATCACTACTGTACTAAGTAAATACAAAAAAAAAAAAAAAAAAAATGCTAAGCAATATCTTACGAATATTGTACAATGCCCATGTATTACCACATTTTCAGTATTGCACACCAATTTGCAGAGCTGGGGGCGTTACCGCCGGTCAGGGACTGCATTAAAACAGTTTATAGTAATAAAATAATATCACTTCACTCCAGACAGACAGAAAATCACTAATCATGGAGCTCCTCCTCCTCCTCCTCCTCCTCCTCCTCGCGGAATACTTTTTTTTAATGTTAGAAGGGGAATTCGGCCTTGGGCAACAAAAAACAATGAAAGCAAAACACTCACTTATCGCCAGTCCCCTGAAAGAATAAAAGGGTTACCCAAAAGTCAGGGACAAATGTTTTGAAACTTCCTTCTTAAATAATCAAGTCATAGGAAGTTGGAAATACAGAGGCAGACAGGGAGTTCCAGAGTTTACCAGAGAAAGGAATGAATGTTTGGGAGTATTGGTTAACTTTTGCATTAGAGAGTTGGACGGAATAGGAGTGGGAGGAAGAAGCAAGTCTTGTGCAGCGAGGCCGCAGAAGAACGGGAGGCATGCAGTCAGCAAGATCAATAGGGGACTCATCATGAAAATAGCGATTGAAGATAGCAACAGGTGCAACATTTCGGGGAAGAGAGAGGGGCTGAAAACAGTTAGTCAGAGGAGAGGAGTTATGAGAAGAAAAGCTTGTGATTCCATCCTATCTAATAAGGGCTGTGATTGGAATCTCCGCATACATGCGAAGAGTGCTCCATACATGGATGGATAAGGCTATTGTATAGAGTCGGCAGTTGGGGGATGAGAAAAACTGGCGGAGACGCCTCAGAACGCTTAACTTCATAGAAGCTGTTTTAGCAAGAGATGATATATATATATATATAAGCCGTGTATACTTGCTCAGTATAGATAATTATATCAATGTCTTTTGTATTGTCTTTTGTATATTTGTCTTTGTAAAAATGTATTACATAATGAATATTATTAGTTCTGGTGAGTAAAATAAATCATCACAATCATATTGCACAAAAAGCAAATTTTGCTTCTAATGGGCTACTTACATAATGTTACACTACTTCGAAAAATTATGCTTATTCTATGTAAGCATAATAAAGTGTTTCAAATGTTTTAAGTTTCACTTTTTGCTCGTCCTGTACAGAGACGGCAAACGTCCAGCACTCTCTGTCCTTCCAGTGGTAGCCACAAACCTACATATGTAGAAAAAATCCAGGCCAATCCTTGCACCCTCACCCTTTTCGCAGCACTTCCTGACACCCTTCATCCTTGAAATGCGATCTAAGAGCTGTCCTCGTGTGGATGGTGGCGCGCAGGGTGCTCAGTTAGAAAGTATCATGAAGAAAAGTAAGTGATAATTTTATTTTGGGAGAAGGGCAACAGTGGTTAGATCAAGTTAGGTTGGGTTCGAAATAGAAACAAAAGCATTCAATATTTATGTTACCAATTTTTCTGATTCTTTCTTGCTACTTTTCTCCTTTACTTTATTGTTATTTTTTCCACTTTACTTTCTGTCCTATAATCGGTGCACAGGCTGGCAGGCAAGTGACCAGTACATCAATAACTATAGGGATACGCAAATCACCTCGTCCACCAAACAAATGCATTACCCTAAAAAAATGAATAAATAAATACGCTCAGCATATTATAAGTCAGGTACAGCATCAAAGGAAAATGAGACTCTTCAAACCCAGTGGCTAAAAGCATAACGTGGATGCGGAAATAGTGCAGGACATAATATTCTCTCGGCCATGAGTTGAAGCATTGGCCATCACGCGCTACGTTTGGGATTGGCTATAGCGGGTATGTGAAAGTCAGCTACACACACACACACACACACACACACACACACACACACACAACACGGCCACATGGACATCTTTACAACGATAACAATAATTATATTTGGCTATTAAAATAATCATGCAAATTTATCAGTGTAATGAAATACACACACACACACACACACACACACACACACACACACACACACACACACACTGAACAAAACTGATCACGCAAAACTCGAAGATACTTACTCAGAGGTCAGACAATCGCTTTATTCACTCCCTAATAACCTCCTGCGTCTCTCCTTGGCAGTCAATACAGAAAACACAACGCGATCACTGCCAGCACCGCCCGCCACTTATTTCTAATGTTTTAACGCTCACTAGATGAAGAAGACAATTCTCCACTGCTTTACCACGCAAATAGTTACTGGATCACTGCCAGTGACTTTTCCCTCTACTTAGTTCGGTATTGCATATTTCCTGTTTAAGGACCGATGTTGCATTCTACATAGTACAAAATGCGAGAGAGAGAGAGAGAGAGAGAGCATTGCAATCTTTATTCTTGTATTATTCTCTTATGTAAACGTAGCAACATTGTTGCACGGCTGTTCATGGTACACAAAGGAGCCTTGCGGTGCAGTCCAGCAGAGAAGGGAAGTTTGGTGTTAACAATTTCATCAAGTATCGTGCTCCATTACCCGGGATACACGCCGGTATTAGAAATATCTATTGGATATGAGAAAATTAAGTTTGATGCTAACTGTCACAAATGAATTTTTGTATTTACATGTCTTTTGTACAGGCAGTACCAGATCTGTTGCAATTTAGAGAATGGAAAGGATCATTTATCATTTTCCAAACAAATTTCACGACCTCACTTGAATAAACATCATCAATTTGTGTAATACAGCCAATTCCTTGGCGATTTTAACCATTCCTTAAGTTTATTTTTGTTTTTCAGTCAAGCGTCCATACAGCGAAAAAGTCCAACGGACAGTGTTGACTCAACCGCAGATTTATTAAAAACATGGAAAGAATCAATTGATGAACATGTACGTAGGTTCTTTGGGATTCTTAAGGTTTGGTGTGTGTGTGTTTGTGTGTATATATATATATATATATATATATATATATATATATATATATATATATATATATATATATATATATATATATATATGCACACGGGCTACTCGGCATGTATGGTGATAATGATCGTTGGTTTCTTGAATGACGAGTCTGCCGTCGCACTGTTAGGAAGCTAGTAGCAGTCCCCATGTGTTTTCATGTATTCCTGCTCTCTTACAGTAGAATAAGGACATAGCCATGTAATACTCATTTATATTGACATGCAGGATCCGGAGGAAAAAAAAGTCATGTCTTGCGTTACTTTTTGTTTCTCCCCTCCAGTGATGATTCCAGGAAAACATGTGAACGATTTTTCCGCACACTTGTGTTGTGTGGTTGAAACCTTGGCACTCCAGATTTATGCACCTGTGCAGCCCGGTGTGTGCTGTCCTTTTTCTTCCCTCCATGAAAGTTGTGCCTATAAAGAATCTGTGAATGTTTTAAACTACGTATTTCACTGCAAAACTGTCGAGTTTGAAGGGCATGCTGCACCACTTCTGCCTCACTACCTTATCGTGTGCATGTAAACAACAGTTTTATCTCATTGAAATGTTATCCATCTTAGAAACTCGAGTAATATTCTTTTATTTCCTTTAAAGACATTACATGGGATGCGGCAGTGCTTCCGTGCCATATGGTCGAGGCCCCGAGACATTTGAGGAAAGAAATTGCTCTGGTTCGTGGGAATGACAGACGTAATGATGAGATGTAAGTAAAAAAAAAACTAATGATTACTTCGTCCAAAAAAATAACTTTCTGTAGAGACAAGATTCATTATACTGTACGAATGTACTGGTATGTTTCATAAACGTGTGTCTATACCAGGAGACATGTCTCCCGTATCATCCCAGAGGAGGATATTCCCGACGTGTCCACGAGTTATTAATCCCCGCGGTCAGAGGGACGCCTAGACTCGGTGCGAGCTGCCCTGGCTTGGGAAATACTTGGCCGAATATGTGCACAAGTTACGCAAGCTGCTGTTCTTGATGAATATCATCGTGAAGTGATATGTTGTTTTTACGTAGCCAGAGAGAGAGAGAGAGAGAGAGAGAGAGAGAGAGAGAGATGGCTATTTCCATATATCATGTTATTTTGTCCACAATTACTATTCATTGTCAAGTTAAGATAATATCTTCTGTTAAGAAATCACAAAAAACTCACTTCTAACCGTTGATTAAATTAAACATATTTGAACATTAATAGTTGATTAATGCTAAAAAAAAAAGTGTGCATTCACCACAAGGAACGTCGCCTTCACTGTCCCAATCACGACACTCCCTTGCTGTGCCTGTGGCCCATATATCGGGGAAGCTGCTACTTCTATATCATTTTGCTTTGTTCTCTCCCTTCATTCCCGAGCACATCAGGAGGCCGTTGACACCGCTGGCGAGAGCGGTAACTCAGAACACACACACACACACACAATAAATATTTTTTGCCTGGTAACCTCCCGCCTCCACTCTGACCTTTGTTGCTCCACAGGTGGTACACTTGCTCTGCGTTTTGAACCAGAGTTTCCTGCTCGCCTCACCCGCAGGTTGCTTCCGCTGTTTTTACTCCTCTGAACTGCCTCAAAGGAAATATTAATTTCTTGCATATTTCGTGACTTATGCTGCCAAATTGAATAGATAAATTTTGGCGGTATCCGGTAGCTCCGTCATGCCAAGAGGTAATGAACTGGGGGCTGTCAGATCTGATAACTCAAAGATTCCCAAAGTGTAGGTTTACGTTTACACCCCTTTAAGGTATACTCCTGGAGTGAGGCGTGGCATGACGAAGTGTGCACCAATATTCATTATACTCTTCACCAGCAAGGGTCGCGGCTTAGCAGGGGAAAGGCCCAGGAGATTAGAGGCACTTTTAAATACTCACGCAGTCACAGGTCCCGAGAGAGCCACCGCAAAGCTACTAGATAACTCACCTTTATTGTCAGATTGCCTCTATTAGGTTGTATCTGTTGACATGCATACAAATGCTGCCGCTGCCTGTGAATATGCACTGGGTGTCGCGGCCAGCAGTGTAGCGCACGTCACTGTAAACACTGGCGGGGAAATTGTTGGCAGGTATTCGATAGAGGGAAAAGAAGAAAGATAAAATATGGTAGTGGATGTGTTTCGCTGCAGTTGTGTTCATTTTTGTTGGTATGTTCTTGCTTTGACAACATTAACAACAACTAGATATTGTTTGTGTTGTTAAGGAAAAAATAAAAGCTTAATTTGATATTTTCTAATTTATGCAAATGTCTTAAGTGACGTGCAAAGGTATCTAGAGAGTTGTTGATAGAAGTTATGTAATATATTGCCTAGCGGTGATTTGAATATGCCTGTTTTTTTGGTTTCTTATACACAATATTCAGTTTTATCATAAGTATCTAGTGTCAAGGTGATTATGTGAAAAAATAACCTTAGTGATGATTTAAACGTTACTGTTTCCGTGTTCATATACATACGGAGTATTATAATAGCACCTATGAAAAATAAAATAAATAAGATATTGATTTGTTGTCTACCACAGAACATATTTGTGACTAAAAGAATGTCAAAAATTATGTGACAACCCGCTTGGCGGTTATCCAAACATCCTCGTCTACATTGTCACACACACACACACACACACACACACACACACACACACACACACACACACACACACACACACACAACAGCAGCAGCAGCAGCAGCAGCAGCAGCAGCAGCAGCAGCAGCAGCAGCAGCAGCAGCAGCAGCAGCAGCAGTGGTCCCTAACAAGCCCACCACCACTTTAAGACGAGGCTTGTAACGTGTCGCTGCGGGCGTTGGTCAGCAAGACCTAAATTTACCTACTTTCGTATTTGGAAACTCTTACCTCTGCTAGAGGTGCTTTGAAATATTTCTCTTTTCCCTCTCTTGCCTCGGTTCGCCGTCCCTGGTCAGTCATGCGTTGTGGTGCAAGAGAGAGTAAATGTCACGTGACAAAGTTCATTCTACAATTTTTTTTTTTTTTTTTTTTGGTTGATTAAATTTACCTAGACTAGAAACATAATAAGATCAAAGTAGTTCAATAAAAACAAATAAATTAAGCGATATACGGTATTTCAATTTTCTGTCCTGTATGTTAGTGCGTGCGTGTATGAGAGAGAGAGAGAGAGAGAGAGAGAGAGAGAGAGAGAGAGAGAGAGAGAGAGAGAGAGAGAGAGAGAAGAATGTTGAAAAAAAGAACTGTTGAAGTGAGAAAGTAAAAACAGCAGGTAAAGTTGTTTGTAAAGCCACATCACATCTTATATTCTTTCCTTGGTTATCCAGCAAACGAAAAAATAGGGCGACTGTGAAACTGTATCAAATAAATTCTGACACTCACAACTTGCTTCTTTATTTCCATTTATCTATGACCTGAACTGACTTAAGATGGTTTCAAAATATCTATCCCTTTTTTTTGGGCTAATTCTAACGAACCAACACGGAGACGCAACTAAGTAAGTCTTTTTTTAACTCTTTCTATTGCCCTTGGCCAGTTTTCCCCACTTACATGAAAAAAAACCCATTGTGTCAGGGTTACGGGGAGAAAAGAGCCGAAGGGTTAATATTACTCACACACTTACCTATTCCAGTGTCTCTGCTCTCTTCATTTTTACCTTCGAACTTTGGCCAGTATTCAAAGCGCTTTGCTCTTTCACCACGACTATTTTCAAAGGCCACACAGATGACTGGTCGGGTTCTCGGGAGTGATTCTGATCTTGATAATGTAGAAATCTTGTTAATCTCTCACTATAACAAAACACCGTCGAAAATTCATGGGAGTTTAACCTTTGCAAAGTAGTGGAGATGCGACAATAAGTGTTTTAATACAACGATATTGGTTCGATCTTTATTCCGTATCAAATTCAAGACTATACTTGTCGCAAAGAAAGAATTTGAAAACATATCCAGTTACTTAACCACTCCCTTGGCTCCCTCTCTGCCGAGTAACAGAATATGTGATGAATGGTCTCCGGGACTGAAAGGGTTTAAAGATGCAGAAAAAATTGTAAAAAAGATATTAACCTTCACTTTCATTTTTTTTATTTTGAAAACTTAAAATATCACGGCCATCTTGTATACATATGCATAGAAGCGGTGCCCTCATGAACTTACACACACTGACCCCCTAACTATAGTCTCTCTCTCTCTCTCTCTCTCTCTCTCTCTCTCTCTCTCTCTCTCTCTCTCTCTCAGCACTCTCTCACCAACCCACCTCAACAATTCAATTCCATTCACCCACATCATCACCCCCTACAAGAGTTCAATCCACAGTCATTGCGTAACCTTCTATTTTTATTTGTGTTGCTAAAAGAAGCATATACAATTTTCTTTAATACTTGCGACCTTCACCTTTTTTTTTTTTTTACTCTCTTATCATTACCATCATATTTTCACTAGCATTTCTATATATGGCGTCCCTCCTCTTCCCCTTCCTCCTTCACCACCTCCTCCTCCGCCTCTCCCATTTAATACTATAAGAAAATAAAAATAGTAGATTGAACAACGGTTCCTCACTACAAACTAAGAAAAAACAAAACGTAAGTAAAGAAGTGAAACGAAAGATAGATGGGAAAGTAAAGGAAGTGGAGGAGAAATAAAGACAACACCTTGAAAACAGCGGAAATTAACAGAGGGAAAAAGGAGAACAATGAAGCAAAACGTGGAAAACATGAGAACTTGGTGAAGACAGACGGGAAAGAATGGGTGAAGGAAGGTGAGAAGAATAACAGGTAGAGAGGTTTGTCTGTACGTTTTCCTTCT